>CM034152.1:687591430-688191430 GCA_019776745.2 Taxus chinensis
GTACTGATCCTCTCCTTGTATCTTGATGTACAAGGGAAAGGGACTTTCCACCCTCATTCAATTAGTACATATAAGAAATCATTTTTAAAAATTGTTGTGGCCTTTGCACTATTAAATTTGAAAAATTCATCACCTATTAAATTGTTTGTTTCAATAGGTGAAGTTCGTTCCTAGAATGAATACCTAACAACCACAACCATCAATATATTAATAGAATATCTTTCCATTATGGTAAAAAAATCTATACAATTTTTGCTAAAGGAGCTTAAAGTGGAATTTGAATGTATCTTCCATCACGTTAAAAAATATATATTATTACACTAATCATTGTGGAACATGAAGGTCTTCACTTTGAGTTCTATGGCGGGTCTTTGAGAGGGAGGAAGAAATTTAATTCTCTTGCCCCTAATAATAGAAAATTGTAAAGTGCTCTATTTCTTTTACAGAAAACCTCTCCGACACCAAGTTTTTGGGGAAATTCCTATCATAAATCTCTTTCATGTTTTCCCTCCAAACAGTTGTAGAATATGAACACAATTTTTTCTGCATACCAATTGGATTTTTGTTTCTTATGGTTTTTGGATATTAGCCATTAACTGATGCGCAAAGAAATGTATTGTATTTTAAAATACTTGGGGTTCAGAGAATTCTTCTATGTATAAAATTTTTTTGGCACTTGGATCTGTATTGGTTGTTGTTAAAAAAATTGTGACCCGCAATGCAATTAAACACTGCATCCCAAACAGCAATTGTTTTGCATCTCTTAGGGGTCAGTTATATATTTTGCATTATTATAGCTTTGACATTCAATAATCCAAAGGTATTTACAAGAAAATCTACAAACACATGGAATAAGGTTTAAAGAACTACATGGCAGACATGATTTCGTTTGTTAGAATATTATATACAATAAAAAAGCAAAATCTATTACAATTTCTTTATGATACAATCTATTTGTTACATTTAGGTTCTTCCAAGGTTGTGTCATACAACCATGAACATTGTATCTTTACATGTAATGACGACATAAATGAAATAACAAAAAACTTAAAGAGAATATGTAAATTAGCTATGGTTCTCTAACAAACATGTTTTATAATGTGATCACTAAATAATTCTAATCCCGATTTGCATAAAGAGAATTGTATAGTCGCTACCCACTAGCCTACTTGCATTGAATTAATGTGGAAACAGTTAGAAGCAATCATCAATCATATCTGAGATTCTAACATAGTGTGGGAGCTTTATGCACTTGAAACCGATTGTTTTAATGATTACCATGAAACACAAGTATGTGATGCATCCTACATTGTGAGTACATGATTACTGTTATGAGCAATATATATATCTAATATATATATATATATTATATATATATTGTGATTCACTTTTTTTAAATAAACTATCCGCCAATCAAAATCTAACCTCATACTAATGAATATTGGAAAATCTTAACAAAGGTTTTTTATTAATATTTATTTTTGTATAGGGATATAACATAAGATTAAGTTAGACTGAAAAATCACCTAAATATTTCTCATGGTGCTGAAGAAGGATAACTATAATCTTCATTATGACTCTAACCCAAACATTTTTTATAGGCATGTGAATAATTATAACATTCTTTTGGATTATAACTTCGACGTACTTTGTTAAAGATTTGAGCATACCAATTACATTTCATTCGGCCAAACACAACACCTCTACCTATGTTATGGGTACCATTTGTTACATTGACCTCAAATATTCAAGAACATCACGCTGAATAATAAATTTAATGTATACAGTTATGGGATTGCTCTTCTAGAGTTACTGATGGGAAGGAACTTGTGGCCAATAACTCAACTATGCCAAAGTTGGTAAGATTTATGTTTGTTAATTTCTATTCAGATCTTACATTGTATGTGTTTAAGTATTTTTAAGGTTTGTTTTCAGGAGAAATTAAATGTGGATGGAATTGTTTTTGGACATTTGAAAGTGAACGCATATTCTATCAAAAGTAGGCTAATAACACAGTCATGAAAACTGTTGATACAGAAGTTTCAGAAGCCTATAGGGATCTTGAGATTGTAAGGAAAAACATCTAGTTGGCCTTTCTTGTACCAATAAATGACCATCTGTTCGACCCACCATGCATGACGTTGCAAGAATTCTAAATTCGAACGCACAAGTGTGTGCTCCTACACAATTTCCTGGTATCCAAAAAAACCAAATGAACCATAGTAATAATTACAAGAGGTGTTTGGATGGATATGCAAATGGTAAGCACAACATTGTTACAAGGAAAAACACGTTGCATTTTTGAAAGGAATATGTTTGTGAAATTAGTGGGTAATTTAACAAAAACACTTTTTGACTAGAACGAGACTTGAATGGTGTTATGACACAAAAAAAGCATCCCTAGGAGTGCTCTCTTTCCCAGGTCTACTTTTCTCAATGGTTGAACCAATTTTCAAGTAAATAATGATCATTTTTACCTGTTATATTAAATATTGTTTTCCATAATAATTTAAACCACTTTGAACCCTTAAAACAGATAAAAGTGTGCCCAAATTTCTTTTAGAAGGCACAATATTCGGTTTTGTGTAATTTGTCTCTTTTCCACTTACCGAATAGGATTGTTTTCATCATAGCCGAATCAATTCAATTCCGATACTGGTATTAGTAAACTCTTCTATTGCTGCCTATGTGTAAATACTAGTCTATAATTTGATAGCACTTCCATTGCTAATTTACTCAACACTACTTGTATCCAAATCGGTAGTCTTGTTCTAGAGGAAGCAAATTTATTCATGTTTTGTGCAAATAAAATTGTCCACAAAAGGTGATGAATCTTCATATAATATTTACAACTGTATATGTATGAATTTGTAACAAATTTTAAATGTACAAATAGAACCTTTCAATGTAAAGATGATGATAGATCAATTTTTTTATTTCTTGACTCAGAAAAAATACAATTATGGCACAATGAGTGTTTTCATTGATATAAACTATAAACTAATGGGTCAATGTATCTCTAAGGGCGTAAGACAACATTTCTGAAAAACATTTTTCTTACATTGCATTAAGGATTATTTTATTTTCTTTCTCACGGAAGTGACTCATTGTTTATACAGAGAATGGAACAATTTACAAGCATAAATTCTACTATCTTTTAGAGTAATAGAATTTTTGATATGTATAAACTCCTAACTTTGTTGTTTTGTTTTACTGATTACTCATAGATATAGTTTATAATAATAAACACTAGTGATGTTGTATAATGTAAAAAATATATACTTGATTTGTTACAAGGTACACTTCATGGTGAGAATGTAATTTTATTGTGAGTTGAACCGGAAGTTAAAAAAACACCACTAGCATTTAAGGCTAGTGTCATATTTAAGGATGTGTGCATAATAAACATTGAAAGTGTGTGCCTCACACTTTCAAAGTTTGATATTCGCACTCTGAAAGGGCGAGTGCAAGACTTCACACTTTCAAGTTGTGAATATAAATATTTAAAAGTGTGGTAGTTATACTTTTAGAGTGTGAGAATTAGATTCATCAGAGTGTGGGGATATCAGTTCAAAAGTGTAAGGTTCATACTTTTTATAGTGTGGGACTCTTAGACTTTTAAGGACATGGGGTTTGCACTTCAAAATTGTGAGGCTATTGGATTTTTAATGTGTGATCCCCACACTTTTAAACTTTGATCCCCACACTTTCAGAGTGTGAGGCTCAAACTTTTAGAGTGAAGGGATCGCACTTAAATACAACAAGATCATGACTTATAATAATTACCACTAGCTAACCTTACATTGAGGCTTTTTCAATTTCATTTACTATAATGGGCTCATCACTTATGAAAGTTAGTGACCATTCACCTTAGATCAAGGCTCATGAATTCTAAAAGTTAGCAACCTCTCACCTTACATCGAAGCTCATGCCTTATAATAGTTAGTGACCGCTCACCTTAATACAACGGGCTCAACAAATAATATTTAGCATTATCTCATGACTTTGAACTAGCTTTTGCAGGAAGTTAGTGTTTTTTTTTTATTAATCCAGCGGTCTTGTGCCTTATAATAGTTAGTAGTTGCTAGCCTTCCATACTCTCAACATTGAAAATCTACAAAACGGTGAAATTGGAACTAGAATAATTCCATTATTGACAATATTAGAATCCACTATTGCTACTAATGGATTCCAATAATAGTAATAATGGAATCCAATATACACAAAAACGGAGATGGATTTCTTCCAATACTTGAAATACTAGAGTCTAAATTTACTGGAATATTTCCCGATTTAGCGAAATAAGCATTTTAATTTTATAAGCTTAAAACCCTCTAAGAAAAACTTGAAATTATTTTTATCTTAATGAATTTGAATTCAAAATTTCTAAAAATTTCTAGTACATTATCTGAAGTTCTTTCTTATATTTGCCACAAATATTTTTTTGTGCACTTTTTGCAAATTGGTCATTGAAAGATAAAAATTCAATTCTTCAATAATTTATCATGGAAGACTCTTTATGAGCTCAGTACTTTTTAGAATGGGAATAAAATCCATTAACTATTTACATGTAACATTTTAATAGACCTTCTATTATTTGTACAAATTTAATTAGAATATAATGGCATTTTTTCTATAAATATGTTTATCAACAATGTAGACGCTCAAGAAATCTATAATTTGTAATGTTTTTCTATCTTGTGTCCTCATGGACCATTTGTAATATTAAGTGACTCTTAAAAATATTCATATCTTAATAATGTTATTAATGAATAAGGAAATAATTAGTAAATTTACACAATTTTTTTCATCATCTTATTACAATTATAAATGTTTTAAGGATAATTATAAGTAGTACAATCATTATTGTCTTTTTTTATAGAGTGAATTTTTTCTTTGGCATTGATGAAGTGGATATTACAATCTATTTAGAAAGATAACTTATATAATATGCAATATATTTAGATTTCTAAAATAATTTCTAGAATTAGTTATCTTCTATCCAAAGTTCTTTAATCTTGAAATTTTCCCCCTATTAATGGGGCCTGGGATGGACTAAAATATTCTGTGAGATGGTTAGTTCCAAATCAAAGATGGGTAAAATTGAATTTTGATGGGACCTCGAAAAGTAATCCATGCTCTGCTGGTAGTGGATGTTTAAATCAATATCTACAAAGTAAACCGATGTTCATGATGGCCTAGAAATGTGATTGGGAAACCAACAATTTCATTGAAGAAAACATCATACTTTTGGGATTAGGGGAATTGTTTTGCATTGTTGGAGAATTTTTTTTGATAGAATGTGATTCTCAAGTGATCATTGAGAATCACAAATCCCATTAAAATGGGGCCTGGAAGTATAATCAGATTAGTCAACAATCCTTATTTCAGTTAAATGGATATGAATAAATTCACTTCTCTTGTATTCTTCAAGTTGGGAATGTTCCCGTTGATCTTGTAGCTAATTCTTGGGTGGAAATGATTGCAAAAGTAGGATCTAATTTAATTTTATGGTGGGAGAAAATTCCGAGGTCTTTCAAAAGATCATGGAGTAATGGCTTAAATAATTAATCCTTACTTTGATAGCCCTTTGAAATCCCCGCTTAGGATTTTTGTCTCTCACAATTGTGGATTGGATACTAAAGTGGGGGAGAAAATTATGAGTTTTTCTTGGCTCAGGTGGTAATCATTCCATTCTCCCCTAAATCTTGTTGGGTTCATACGAAATTTGGCATCTAAATTTTGTTTCAAAGAGAGATATTTTGTGTTGGTTTTAGCTAGATCTTATGGATAGAAGCAGTTATCAGTGGAGAATGCCTTCCATACCTTCTTGAGCTAGTCACATATCTCATTGGGTTTTCTAAAGATCCCCAGTTTTAGGGGTATCAGTGGAAGCTTCTTTCGAAGGATGGATGGAAAGAAATATTCACAACCTTACTATGTGGCATTGGTTTTCTAGAGGATGGTTGGTTAGCATAAAATTAGATAAGATCAAAGAGGAGTAAATCTAGACTCATTTGCATGGCATCATGCTTAACCCTTAGAAATATGTGGGAAAAAAACGTATTCAATGTGGCCCAAAGAATCGGTGATGCCAATATTATTTCCAATGATTCACGTCAATTCTTTCTTCACATGGACCATGAGGAGTTGGAACATGTCAAAGATAGGAAGGGTTAGGAAGCTAGATTTCACTCACATGCAATCCTTAAAGCCCTGTAGGTGCTGACAGCTAGGTAGAAAGAAATTATAGAGAATTTTGGTTTTGAGCTTCACTATGAAGTTGTCCTCAACTTCCCTTATGGAGACCCTACTAGTGATTCTGACCAATCTATGTCTATGGATTCTAAAGTGGTTTTCTTAGCCACAACAGTGGTGATTTTTCTGGGGATTCCAACATGCCATAATTTTCTAAATGATTTTAGTTATCTATATATATATATATATATATATATATATAATTGTATACAACTTGGATGTTTTTTAAATGAATCATTGACTAAGAGGGAAAAATATCATTACTGTACTCTACCACATATGCATGTTAATATGTAATTTCAGTGACCATTGAGATGATCTACGTTATCTCTGGTAGCTTTATTGTAATTTTTTTGGGACAGGGCCCTTTCCCTAGGTAATATAATAAAAAATATTAAACTATTTTAATAATGATGAAATGGTTTTTGACGAGGGCCCTACCCATGAACAAAAATGCCTAAATCCTAATTACAAAAATGATTCCTAAAAGAAACACACTAGAAACATGCTACCTGGAACCAACAGAAGAACAATTTTAGTGTAGCATCAAAATGAACAAACTTCCATCAAACCATTGCTAAAGCATGTGACCTGATTATCATATGAGAAGGGTTTGAGGGTATCTTAGAAGAAACTCTTTTATTTTTATGGGAATTTTTTTTGTCCTCGTTTTCAATTTTGGCATCTATGTCAGGTTCGTAGGGGAGAAGAAATTCAATAGATGAAATAGGTAGAAAAAGATACCTAGTAAGATAAGAGGGGGGATACCTCTCCTTAATCACACCAGTAGATTCCTAGGAAGGATTAATATCATTACGAGGTATCTGAGGGGGGATCATATCAGGTGAAGATACCACCCGAGAAGGGATCGAATCAAAAGTGGAAGAAGGAAAATCATCTGATTAGAGATTAATGGTAAAGTGAGAAGGGAGAGAGTCCTTCCACCAGGAGATATTGCCTCATGTTTCCTCTTAGAATGAAGAAAATCCTCCATCATAAGACCAATTTCAAAACACCTATGACAACAGAAAGACAAATTTTCATAGTCAATATTTTGGGTCTAAATTCTATCTCCAATCTATATAATTATGTTCTTTAGGAGGTCCAAGGAGATGGCAAGGTCCACTAAAATTCAGACATAGGTAGTATGCAATTGCTGGGTGGTAGCATCGTCAAATTTTGCAAAGTCCCAAAAAATAATTTGAATGGGTTGACGGCAATATTCGTCCTTGAATTGTAGGGGAATGCCTAGGAGTCTTAATTAGATTTGCATTGTGTCAAATGAGTATTTAAGAGGATCAAATAAGGGATACCGGAGTTTTTTCATAAGGTCATATTGATCCCCTAAAATCTAATACAAATTATGAATGATATCATGATCCACATTAGATTAAAACACAACAATGAAATAATATTTGGAGAAGAGATATAGTTCATTATTACCCTTTAATTTGGGGATCCCTTTTTTTATCCATTCATTTAGCTTATAATGCTTGGGATATAGAAATTTTTAAACTGGAAGATGATTCCAAGCCTAGAATATTCCTCTTCCATCTTCAACACATGGTTATTAGTTATATGTTTAAGATGTTTTTTCCATTGGGCACAATTAATAGAAACAACCTTAGAAAAATATTTCTTATCAGTTACTCTATGTATCCCTTATTTCCCCGAACTATCGTTGAGCTAACCCACCATAATTCAGCAAATTCTCAATCATATCTATGTACCATGGGGTGAGTGGGATTTAATGAGTTTGATCTTGTGGAAAATACTAGTGGCTTGGCTCTGAAGGTGAGAGTTAAAATAATTGACCTCAAGAACTAGGGAGACGCTTCTAAATTTTTTCTACTCATCTTCAAACCTTGGCAACATTATTTCCGAACCGGTGGAGGAACTAGGTGGTGCAGTGAATCATTGCCTCCTACCTTGAAATCCAACTGGCAGAAAATGGAGGATGTGGAACCATATTCCTAATCTTGGCAATGAGTGGGATCGCTCCAGGATGAATCTGTAAAGAAAACTTATGAAAAAATTCAGTTTTGGGCACCTTGGGAGGGACCCCTTCCAAATAACCTTGAATTTGATCAGATGGTGGTCTTACAAAATCACCTATTACTAAACCATTATAACAAATAATCCTTGCATATCAAAATCCAAATAAGTGTTTTGTGAAAGAAGTGAATGATCGAGGAGTTTTAATCCCAAATCATATGCTTCTTGAATATTGGTCTAAGTGAACAATGTTTTGTCTTTAAATTATTTCCACCGTTTAAGAAACAAATCAAAAAGGACGCAACATCTTTTAAAGTAATACCATGCTGCACATTTTCCGAGACACCAACGCATATGAAGTGTGCTATATTTATCATCTGGATGCTCCAACTTATTAAATTCACCACACACCAAACAATAAGCAACGAGTAAGTCATAACCTAACTAATGCCATAATAATGTTATTTCAGGGCCTTCATTAGGGGCATACAAACTTAAAATAACAAAATAAAGATCATTAATACTCATAATAAACCATGAAACCTTATTATTGGGGTCTAGGCATGAGGTAGTAATTAATGCTGAAATTTTTGGCGTAATGGAAAATTTAGTTCCACCTCTACCATCAATATGTTGAGTATGGAAATGCATAAAATTAGGTTCAATACATGTCAGATAAATCTGAAAAAAAACCCAGAAATCTTGATATCCTGTAAGCAAATCACATTTACACTGCTAATTAACTAGAAATATAAACAAACAAAGTATTTTCTGGATGTCTCTATCAAACCTCAAACATTTCATGACATGAAATTCATGAAAAATCAGACATATCATATTCCTCCTGCCCATCAATAAATCCATCCTCTGAGCCAAGAATGGAAAAGTTGTTAGAAAGAAGAAGCTATTCTAAATCATTATGCTCAAAATTAATGGAGTAGCGTTTAGCCCCATTTTGTCCCCACGTGTCACATGAAACCTCTCATGGTGGACTACATGAATTTCACAGAGGAAGATATGTTTAAGAAACATTACAAGTATTCTCTAAATTATACTTAACACCTTGAATCTGTGAGGGCTTGGAAGGACTGGAAACTGAAGGACTAGGTTGCACAACTCTAGGCTAATCCCTAGATGGTGGAGTGGAATAAGAAGGAGGTGAAACTTAAACATAAGGTTTCCCCCTAAAATATTCTTAGAACTAACCATAGTCTAGCCATCATCCAAAGGGTCAATTTAAGACTTTGTCATAGCTAGTTGCGTTGGGACTGGCTTGGAATGGGATAAAAGAGGACAATCCTAAATGCGATGGTCTGGAGCCTTACATTGAGAGCACATTCTGTGGAGGTTAAACTATACCACCTTTTGAGATATTTGTAGGGACTCAACTTGAATAATCAGATAATCTCGCAGATCTTTCACAATTTCCATTTCAACACACACATGTTTGTTTAGATAAGGAAAGAAAAAATGTTTCTTTTCATGGTAAATCACCTTGTCAATGGTCTTAATGATCTCTAATAAAAAGGAATAGAGGTGAATGAGAAGGACATGGAACTCAATCCAAATAGGGATTTTGAGAGACACTTGGATACTCGAATTAAAATCTTGGGTACATTGAGATAAAACCAGCAGGGTATTACCTAAGTACCAACAAGCTTCCTTAAAAAGAATGGCTTGAAGCTGGGAAGGCTCACAATTAGAAAAGAAATAAATACCCTTAGTGAGGTTACAAATCCTTGAAACAAGGTAATGTTAGACTACCAGTGGTTTTTCATCTAGTTTTGCAAGTAGGTTTCATACGAGATACGACCACACAAATAGGCAATAAGAAAATGGTTTTGATACCACTTGAAAATAGGATCCAAACATTCATCAGAAATTATAACATCCGAAGAGGGTTCAGATTCCATACCTCATCGTAAACTCTTGGAATAAACTTCTTCACACACTTGGGAGCCATTTCCACCAGTTGCAATAGTTGTTGCAATGGAAGGAGATTCATCCATTATAAGCAAGACACCACCTTAATGGCGGGGAAAAGTAGGAAGGACCTATGATAGGGCCAAGGGGAGACCACTAGATAGGCTAAGGACACACATTTAATTGATTATTTATATTTTATGTGTTTTTATTTTTCAATTAAGAATTTATTAGTTCCATTTATACTATTTAAATTGTTTTGGAGTAAAAACGTTTCCCTGTAAACAAGTTCCCATACAGAATTATTCTTGGATATTGATAAAATAAATTGCCATAATGAACAAATAAAGTGCAGGAGATAACATTGTTTACATTAATATTTTCAAAAGTCTAAAAAAACAATTTAAAATTTGTAAGTTAATATATTTGTCATTAAAAAGGTATGATTGAAATATTATTTCTTATTTATATCCATTTTCATTAACTTTCGTTTAAATAATTAATATGTAGAATATAGTAATATTCAAAGAGATTCATTTAAAACTTAAAATTCAGTTTTGGGGTTAATATTCATTGTAGTCATTTTTACACTGACTAAAGTACAAGGGAATCCCATGCACGCCGGCATATCACCCAGCAGGTGCTGGGTGCTCACCCGAGGCACGCGTGGGTGCCGAGTCTCTCTTTTATGTGAGTTGAGTGGGAAACCATAATCTATGTCTAGAACTTAATGAATAAAGGTGGAAATGACACATACAATCATCATAGGGATCAGAACAGCCTTAGACAAATGTATTCATTCCAAATAGAGGGTACTTATAGATAACAGATAGAACTACAATAGAAAGGAGAATACATAAGGATTCACATTTATTCCATAAAATCCATGAATAGAAATGAAAAGATATAGATTTGAACCAAATCAATTACATTCATACTCATTCATGTTTGTAACCTCATTACATTCAATAGATCCATTAGACTACCACATCTTGATCAGACCGAAGTCATACATCACACCAAGGATCATGTCCTTCATCCATACAAAGAAAACTTTATATCCTAGCCCCTTAATACATTACTCCTTCATATAACCTTTACCTATTACCACAAAGTTCTTGAAGTATTTCTATAGATTTCTAATCTATATATTCTCCTCTCTTTTCTATCCGATCTATATATATCTTTTTCTCCTATAGGCACTCACATATATAGGCATCCCAAAGTGCTAACCCAAGTGTCTAAATGTTGTCCTTTATGGGAGTATGCTTCTTTAGGCCTGAGCTCACCATGATTTTCCATGATTTCTTTTAGAACCCTCCATCGCTAAGCATATTCCTTTTGTGGGCATCATGTTGTCAGGCTGGCACCTTATCCACTCCACATGCATAGTCAGGTCATGATTTTCTCATGTCCTTCCCAAAATTCCCAATATGGCTAAGTCCTAAAAATTTAGCTTTGTTTGCATGTGCACCATGAGTTTTCTTAAACCCTTCCTTAAACCCTATCCTGCACGCCTTCTCCTTGTGCACCCTTCTTCAACTAGCCCTTGCGTGTCTATGTGCCTTTTTGTACTTAGCCAATATTTTGACATCCCAACATCACCCCACACTATGCCTATTCTTCGTCAGTTGGAACACTTATCCAATGTATAAGGAATCATAGTAGACTTACATCTTGGAAAAAATAATAAGGGGATGAAGAATTCAGGAGAGAAGAAAGAACACCAAAGTGATCACATTATTTCAACAAGCTAGGAAAATCTTTTTGTAATTCGGACTCCAGCTTGTTCCAAGCATCGAATTCATTCTGCGCTCTTTGACAGAGGTCACCGAATAGGGCACTTATCTCCCCAAAAAATAGTCCATCTCCTTGACTATTCATAGTGTCAACAATTTTCTCCAACTCCTTGCTCATGTCTTGAAGTGCGTCCATCCTTCTAGTAATCTGTGGGTACAGTTCCTTCAACTATTTTTTGATTGAACCCCTTAACGTTTAAATGGCCTTGGATTTCTTCTCGTCCTTGGCAAGGAGTATGTCCCTTTCTGCCCTATTTCCCTTATTCTTCTCTTGAAACTCCTTCAACTTTTCCTCGTGAGTGGTGACCAAGATGCTCGTCACTCTATCCCTATCTACACAATTATTATATGTGGCCTCAGCAGATTGGGTAGCAATCTTGACATCTGTAAGTAACTTGCTATACTCAGTAGTGATTACTACTAGTTTAAATTTTTCCTCCCTCTCCAAGCGTGCTGCCACTTCTTCTATGGACTCCAGGGCCAACGGTTGTCTCTCCATGGTGAGGATGCACGTCATATATTCTAAGCATTCAAGAGTGGATCCGTACTTCTGCACATGCGGCGTTAGATCTAGATGCTTCAACACAATTGTGCTTGTGATAAACTCCATATTTTTGTATAATTCACGCACCTTCACCTTCTTATCCCTTAGTTTGCACTTCAGCTACGCACTGATTAACTCTTCCTGTTTTAAGCCCTTAGTTTTCTCAGCTAGCTCCTCTTCCTTCTTTTCTAACTTTCCCTCTAGAAATATTACTCTCATTTCTTCCAAAGAGCCTAGCCTTAATCTCAACCATGACCTTGTTTAGTGCATTACAAAACTTCTAATCCAAGAGTTTCTACGCACTTACCAAGGGGTTGGTTCCCTTAGACTCCAGTACTGACATGATTACCCCTTGGTATACTTTGAACTCTGGCTCATCAATATGGGACTCAAAAACCCAATAAAACATCTTCCTTTTCCTCGGGTACGCGCCCTCCTCATCAACTGAATCCATAGCTAAAACTTATTCTATGGATATAGTGCTATGGAAATGTGCATGTAACACCTTCCTTCGGTCATCAACATAGCCCATGACCATTCCTCATTCTGTACCAAGGCTCTTCCTTCCCAAGCGCACGGGTTTCGGGAAACTCACTGTTAGACTAGGACATCCTCCCACACTGACTTGTTGTTTCTCAACGCTTTCCTCCTTACCCTCTTCCATCACTATGTCAGCGTTGTGCTCCAATTCTTTTTCTACCAAGGCCTTGATTATTTTCGTTACTTATCTTGTTGCCACCTTGTTTACTTAATCCTGTGTAAGGCTTGGAGTTTTCTTCTTCTGTGTACCAACCTCCTCACTTCTTCGCATGTCCTGGGCACCTTCCTCATCTTGGCTACCATTATGCCACACAAAAAGGAACTCTTATTCTTCTTCTCCACCCTCTTTTATTAAATCATGCACACTGAAGACAAGTGGCCCTTGATCTCCGTTAGGATCATCTTCTTCATCGTTATCATCCTTCTCGCCTATGTATTTCTCCAAGCTCTCAGTTTCTTCCGAGTCAGTCTCCTCTTCTATCCTCTGCTTCTTCCTAAGAGGTAACTCTTCTGCAGGGGATCCATCCTTCTCAGCTTCCTCTTGTGACTTCTCCTTGTAGAGGGGTTTCTATGATGCCTCTTCTTCCAGGGTCTTCTCCTTTACAGGGGAATTCTTCCTGTGCGTATAGGTGCTAGGTTTGGCACTTGCCACTGGCACGCTTATTGGTTGGGCAGTCTATAATCTTGATGCTTTTTCTCTTCTTCTCTCTCCCTTTTCTTAAGCAAGGGATTTCTTCTACTCACAGGATCTTCAGGTATGGAGACATCATTCTCTAGGTATGCACCTTTCTCAAAATTTGGCCTAATGCAGAGATATAAACGTGCTGTGGAATTTCCTTCCATTGTTTAGAGTTAGGGGTTTCATCATTCTCACTTCATGTACTACATAATTTTCCATGTAAACGTGCTTCTTGGGGTAGAATAACATCCTGTGCAACTCCCTGTGGTCCTGATCAACTTCACTAAGGTCAAACCTTAGTCTCTTTACTTTTTTGAACCTGTTAACTCCCGCTTGGGAGTACTGGGTGGTGAATGAGAATGGGAGTTCACACCATGGGCTCATGGTTTCATCCACCAACTTGAATCTACCTATGCAGAAGTGCTGGTACAAAGAAAACATAGCTTCACCCTTTGTAAGTGCTGGTAGTTGCTATGGGATTCTTCAGTCTACCCCAAACGCATCCATTAAGCGCTTATACCACTTGTCCAACCATTCCTTGTGGGAGGTTGTCATTGTTTCACTTGTATACTTTACAAATTTCTTCATCAGTGAGGGATCTTCATCTGGATACTCCCAAAGAAACATGTCTTCTATGTTAGCACTCCTATCTCTAAAAATACAACTGTCAAGAGGATATTCCCAAACAATATCTTATCTCCATCTTGGGCACTGTTTATTATCTCATTTGTAATCAAGGCCAATAAATTGTAGGTTGTGCCCTCTGATATTTTTCTCCACACATTCAAACAGGCCTTATTCACCTACATCCACCTTTCTTGATCATTTAACTTTGTGACCAGGCATGCAGACATTCTCATGACAGGATCTGGGATTTCCACAATATCAAAATATCTTGACCCCTTCTTGTAATCATATGTAGTGATGGTTTCTTTGATGACATCCTTGTTGCTCAAGTCATCATCTATGTTGTCTCCCGTGCAGATGAGGCCTATAAACTTAGAAATCAGCTGAGGGGTTATGCGCATCTTACACCCTATGAAGTAAAAGTGATCCACATATATGGGCGAAATCAACCACTGATAGAGGCGCTCAGGCTTGCCAAAGTAGGGAAACTCATAGAGTTGCAATAACCATGCCTTCTCCAACTACACTTTTACCTCATCGCTATAGATGGGAAAACCCTCTGGTGTCCTTTTATTCGTCAAGCACACTAACTCCAGTGCCATTTCCTTCTCTTTTGTGCTTATGTGATGGTTATAATTTCCCACCACCATATTTCTCAAATGGGATTCCCACTCTTACCCAAGCAAAAATCCATCCAAGTACTGCATTTCTACATACCACTCCTCATGCATGCTTGTGGTGGTTGTTATTGGCTCTCTCCCCTTGCCCTTTCCTATAGTGCTCACACTTTTATAGCTCAGTTACTTGTTGTTCCTTTTACTCTTAGACATGTTTTGATAGGGATTTGATATATTTTGGACATTAAATTAGGAGATTTGATCTTATTAGACATAAATGGATATTTAAGCATACAATGCGATAATTTAGCTTTATTATTATGTTGTCGCATTATCTTATGATGTCATGGATACTAATTTGATATGATGATTGTTTTGGACCATGCAATTATATTGATGGATACTCAGTTTGTTGCATGTTGGGATTCTAATGATAAATGTCACTTCATCATTATATCTAACTTATTTTGAATTGTTTTTAATTGTGCACATTGTCGCATTTCTGATTCTAGAGAGATGATATTCTAGTTACAACTCATTGATATCTTACTGAGTAGTTGATTCATATTTTATCAGACAAGTGTGTTTAATGTGTGCAATGAGTGTGCAGGTGAAGGGTCACAGGAGAACGTGGGATTCAGGCTAGCTACACAATTTTACACAAGCAGTCCACGGGGCTAAGTCCTTGCCGTGTTTATTGCATGAGACCTTAGTATTAGCATTATTGTTTTGGAAACCATGGGTGACCCTCATCTGTAATGTAATATGTCTTGTATTATTAATTTTGCTTAGGGTGTTTAGCTTGTGTTGTAAAACTGTTTCGGGGAATTAATGGACCCACTTACATTAAGTTTTGAATTTGTTTAATGATGTACTTAATCAAAGGGATTAGGGTCATATGTGAACCCTTAGGTGGGCCCCACACCCTCTACCCTTGTGTCAAATTTTCCAAACCAAAAATTGGGTTATTTTAGGCATTTTTAGGGACCCCTTTTTAGTTTGGGAGTTCCCTTAGCATGAAAATGGACCCTTGAACCCTACCTAATAGGTAGGGGGGCTTAATTCCAAGGCATAGAGGGAGTTTCCCTCCCTTTTTTCCTCCCCTTTGGTCACATCCATGTAAGGGGTATGGATAAGTGTGCTTTGTTAAAAGTTGCACAAGATTGTTTTGTTATGATTTTGATTAATTTGGCATCTTTGACCTTGAAGGAAGAGAGGAGTTACGCATGTCACCCCCTCATTTATGAGGATTTTTTCTTGCTCCTCTTCCAATTCTCCCTCATGGGAAAATAAGAGAATTTTTTTTGGAGTTTTTTCTTAGAGGCTTGTGGATTTGGAGCTAGAGTTTGCTTGGGTTAAGAAGTGGAAGAGTTTGATTTTGGAGAGTTGTTGTTTGAGGTAGGCTTCTTGAGCTTTATTGTGTTTGTTATATCATGCAAAAAATTAGTTGTTTACTTGGAAATGTTTGTTATTTCATGAATATTTTTTTGTTGTTTATTTGATTTTTCTCTCTCCATCATATGACACGATGGAGTTTGGAGTTTCTGGGGGAAGAGAGAGATATTTTCCCCTCTCAATCCTCATAGACTTAATGGGAAAGCCTTGTAGGATTTAGTTACTCCCATCAAATGGTTTGAGGTGGGGAAGGTGGGTCATTTGACTTAAAACTCCTTCCCCATTCTTGGTGAGGAAACCCCTTTTGGGGTTTGAAAATCATTCCGAGAAGGATTGGTGAAAGGGTGGAGGAATAAGGAGGGTATGAAGATATTGTTTTGTGTAACTAATGATGGTTACAACTTTAGGAACACTTTATTCTCTTCCCCATTGTATAGGTAGAACTTGCGTACTCCTCCTTTTCACTTTCACAAATTTGGAGTCTTTTTCTAATCTTTGCCTTATTTTTATGTGGATGTAATGTTGTTTTTTCACTCTCACTCTTGTGCATAGTTGTGGATAGTTGTCCTCTTTCCCATGGGATTGGGGGAGGCTAGCATGCATCCCAACCTTGGGAAGGCATGTAATGATGTCTATGGTTAGGTGGTAAAACAAGCTTCTTCTCCTTGTTTGGATTCCTTGAAGGCATATGAAGTTGGATCTCATGATGAAAGTTGGTGGTAGTTGGAGTTCCTTTGGCATCTTCTCTCTCTTTGTGGACATTACCTCTTTGTATCTCTTTTAGATATGGCTTGGCAGAAACTTCATTTGTTGTAAACTTTCCTTCAATCTTGGGAAGGGGTTTGTTAGGTTGTTTCTTATGTATTTAAGCATGTTTGAAATATGATGTATTGAGGAATGTTACAAATAAAGTCTTGTAAAATATTTATACTTATTTAAAATGCATTGAATAGAAAATAGTTACATTCCTTTAATAAGCATTGATTTAAATATCTTTTTGAAGTGGAAGGTTGTGTAAAAAAAGTATGCTTTTCTATAAGAAATCTTGTATTAGATACTTGTCTTTTATATGAACTAGTTGTAGCCTCACTTGGAGATAAAATAGAACATAGGATGTTGTGTTACTTTGAATATAGAATTCTTTCTTGAAAAATGTTGTAACATGTTTGAGTGAAAAATGAAATATCTTTTTTGGAGTGCAATCTCTTCTATCATGGGAAATAGTTTTCTACGTCTTTCTCTCTCCACACAAGCAAGAGAATCTTTCTAGTTGTTCTCATATAGATCATGTAGTTTTCAGATTTGTGTAGTCCCTATGGATTTCATAACTAGACCTTATTATTCACCACTTATGGAGAAATTGTTTAATAATTTACATAGTTGCAAATTTATTTTAGGCATTAATCTAGTTATACTTTTTCATGCTATGATTCTTTAATGATTGTATTTTAAATCTAGATTATGTTTTAAATTTTTCTTTAAAAAAAAAAAAATGTATATAGATGTATTACATATTATAAAACTGATATATTATACTACATTAGTATTTTTGCAGTATGGTAATATATATTTAATTATGCCTGGTTATATATAACTTAATACAAAAAAAAAAAAACTAAACCAAGATTTAATATTCTAAACATATTTTAATTTGTTAAACACAAAACAAAAAAATATAAAAGAAATTGTTTGGGGAGGCCGGACCCTTCACCCCATCTGTCATTTCTGCCCCCATACAGCTGACCCCACAGCATCCCCCATCCTCCTTGGCCACCCTGGCCACAGGGTGCCTATTCCAAAACCCCACACCCACTATCCCCGACCTTCCCCGCACACTATCCCGCCCTCCCTCTGCGCTGCCCCTTCGCCCCCCCCCCCCCCACTCGGCTATTTTTTTCCCCCCCTTCCCCACGTGAACTTCTTCCCCCCCCCCCCCCCAACCGCTCATGACCGCACCAACCACCACATAGTTACTACCTATGCTCAATGCACCCTTCTCTCTTCTAATCTGCCACCATCCTCCACAAAAACAAAATAATAAAAAAATATATATATGTGTATATATAAATATTAGTAAAATAGGGTTGTGTAATAAAAAAAATTAATTAATTAATCACGAGGGTATGGAAGAGATGCCCAATTTGAGGAGATCCGCATTTGGGAAGACATACAAAAGAAATAATAACGAAATATGGTTAGTATACTACTCATCAAAGGAGATATCTCATGAATCCTTCACTCCCTTTGTTCCTCCATAACTTGTACATTCCAATGGAAACACAAAATAAAATCAAAAGGAGAGAATATGGTAAAGAAAAGAAAGGGAAATCACATAGAGAAATTTAGGGCAAACTTTAGGGTAACTCCAAAATCTAGGGACTAGATTTTTTTAATCCTAAGGCTCGAATAAAACCCTACACACTTTTTGGATATGGGAAATATTGTGGGAATGAGAATTAATTTTAAAAAGGGGTGTGGGAAAATAAATTAAAAGGGGAGACTAATTAATTTTAACAAGGGGGTTGTAGACTGTTATTTTGTGACTCTAGTTAACTTAAGAAGAATAAATAATTAAGTCATTAATGGAATAGTTTTCATTTAAATTTTGGGTAAATAAATTTATAATAAAATTAAATACTAGATGGGAAACAGTTAAACAAACATTAGTATTAACCGTTCACTTTTTTAAAAAAAATTACCTAAAATGTTAGTTGCATTTTGGTATGGTTTTCCCGTGTCCCGAGGCGGGGCACTACATTTGGTATCCAGAGCAAAGGTTCACACATGCAGATGATCTTGGTAGTTAATTCTCTAGTTAACAATATTTTAATAACATTAAAGTAAATAAATAAATAAAAATAGTTGGTTAAAAAAAAATTCCATGACCATTTAATTATAATTTAATAACCTCTTCGCTCACCTCATACATAGGATGGCAACCATGAGACGATGCCCAGTTAGGAGTTTTGGATGTGGCTCACCTACTCCCGAACCACCGGTACCCATGTTAGGGCCTCCAATCTTAGAGACTCTCCAGCAGTTGATCGGCATTGTGCAGTAGCGTCTCCTAGCAACCACAGGAGGCAAGGAGCTGATAGGTGAGGATGCACGCATTCAAAGCTACTAGAGCACGATATACTGATGCGTGGAAAGGTCACATAGCCCTTATGTTCATCATAAGAGGGTAGCTTTGTACCATCGTAGCCACTCACACAGTCTTGAGGGACCACTTAGGGATAGGCGACCCCTTTCACCTGTTAGACTACATTGCTAGGATCAAGATACAAGCAGTGTGATCAAAGACCTTCTTCACTTGTAACCACCCACCTACACCACCTCTACAGATGGATTTGAGGATGATTCATGGCTCCATAACTTGGATAGTTACTTTGGTTTGCACTCATACAAGAGCAATGTTAAGGAAAGGTTCGCCATACACCTCCTTCGAGACGCAATAGGCATTTGGCGGAGGAATGAGAAGTGGAAAGGATCCATATGACTCAAAGAGATAGTGACCTGGGAGATGTTCGAGGAGTAATTTAGGGCTCGCTATATGTTAGAGAATTTCATACAGAAGAAGATCGATGAGTTTCATGACTTACGATAGGGATTTGGCACAGTAGCTCAGTATGAAAGCAGGTTCCTATATCTTATGTAGTATGCGGACTACCTGCAAGATGTGAAATTGTAGGTTAATAGGTTTATTTGAGGCCTTAATATATATATATATATATAGGATATAGTAGGATCAGTTAGGATGTTATCTCCTCTCACACTTGAAAAGGATGTTGAGAAAGTCCTACTTAGTGGAGGAGAACAGGACCAAGGCACAGGAGCATCGAGATAGAAACAAGAGCAAGTTTCAGGAGAGGATACAAACCTTTCAGAGTCAGAGGTCACGGGGTACAACACCACCTCCTAGAGGAGGAATCTGAGCCTTTTCCAGTAGCCATAAGGGCTCCACCACACCTACAGCATCATGGCCACCAACAGCAGCGGGCTAGACAAACTCAAAGCTTACAGAGAGGTGGCACTAGAAAAGGTTTTGGTGGAGCCAAGGATAGGAGGTACGGTACTTAATAGGTAAAGCCAAGTTTCACATGTAGTAGTTTGCTAGGGTTAGACCTACAAGATCAGTGCACCAGAGTATTATGAGGGACCCCATCTCAGAAGGGTGCAAGAGGATGTTTCATTTATGGGTCTCTTGATCACTATGTGCATATGTGCCCGCACAAACCCAATACCATGGATACTCAGAGCGTCTCTAGATCAAAGAAGACGGTGGGTGACATAGGACACACTCATTGTGTATATGCAGTGGTTGACAACCGCTCAGAGATGAGCATCAGGCCACAGTCATTGAGACAACATGTACTATCGGGGGTATTTCTGTCTCAATACTGTTTGATTTAGGTGTTTCAAATTTTTTTATATCACCTTCTATAGTGGACTAGTGTGGGCTAGTGGTGGCTAGGCAACTAGATAGTTGGCAGGCTGAGTTGGCCTCTGGGGCCAAACTCGTCGTGGACTTGTATGTGGAGAGTTGCATACTTGATTTAGGAGCCTTCTCCACTACACTTGACCTTCGAGTTATTCCTCTAGGATTCTATCAGGTAGTGCTCAGGTTTGGATTGGCTCGAGGCTCATCGAGATAAGGTAGATTACAGAAGTAAGGTCATTGAGTGTCAGGATGATCTTGGGAGTGCATTTGTGATATCAGGGATGCAGAGGCCTATCTCCCTACACAAGATCTCGGCTAAGAAACTCAAGTGGAGCATTCGTAAGGGATGTCAGTTATTCGCTATCACCATTAGTGATTGATTAGAGAGCACTCCAGAACATTCACCTTTAGATGATCATGCAGTTTAGAGGGAGTATGCCAATGTGTTTCTAGGTGAACTTCCAGGGTTACCACCCCACAGAGAGGTGGATTTCACCATTGATTTAGTACCTGGATCTGCACCAGTTTCTAGGGCACCCTATCGGATGACAACTCCCGAGCTTCATGAGCTCAAGATTCAGTTAGAGGAGGTTGTTGGAGAAGGGTCTCATTCGTCCTAGTGTATCTCCTTGGGGGAGTGCCAGTCATATTTGTGAAAAAGAAGGATGGTTCTCTCAGACTTTGTGTTGACTTTTGACAACTCAATAAAGTCACAATAAAGAACTGTTATCTGCTCCCTAGGATTGATGACTTGTTTGATCAGATGCAGGGAGTGAGAGTGTTCTCCAAAATCGATCTCAAGTCAGGGTACCATCAGTTGTGCATTTCAGATGCAGACATTCATAAGACAACTTTTCGCACACATTATGGGCATTATGAGTTCACAGTTGTTCCATTTGGTTTGACTAATGCCCCAGTCGTCTTCATGAGCCTCATGAATGGTGTATTCTGGACATTTCTAGATTGCTTTGTTTTAGTGTTCCTTGATGACATATTGATATATTCTTATTTTGAGGAGGAACATGAGGAGCATTTGAGGCAGGTACTTTAGGTTTTGAGAGAGCAGAAGTTGTATGGGAACTTGGAAAAATTTAGCTTCTTCCAGACAGAGATTCAGTACTTGGGTCATATCATATCAGGAAAGGGTATCTTTGTAGATCCCTCTAAGATACAGGTTATCTTGGACTGACCAACGCCCACATCAGTTACTGAGGTGAGGATTTTAATGGGATTAGCAGGCTATTACCGCAGGTTTGTACATGACTTCTCTAGGATTGCTCACCCTATTACTTCTCTTCAGAGAAAAGGGAAGAAGTTTGATTGGTTAGAAAAGTGTGAGCAGGCCTTTCAGTTGCTTAAGGAAAGATTAACCACGGCGCCCATCTTAGCAGTTCCTAGACCCAACAGAGGATTTTGTTGTTTGTATCGATGCATCACTAGAGGGTTTGGGAGCAGTCCTTATGTAGGAGCATCGGGTTATTTCCTTTGAGTCTCATAAGCTCAAGGACTACAAGCTTAATTACCCTACTCGTGACTTAGAGCTTGCAGCAGTTGTTCATGCACTTGTGCGTTGGTGACATTTCCTTTTGGGTAGACCTTTCACTTTGAGGACAGATCATCGTAGCTTACAACATATCTTCTCACAGCCGAACCTCAACACTCGTCAATGGCTTTGGATGGAGTTCTTATGTGAGTATGACATGGAGGTGCAGTATATCAAAGGAAAGGAAAATGTTGTTGCAGATGCACTTAGTAGACGATGACATGTACTTGCTTCATTAACACTATAGTCAGATTTGAGAGGTAGGATTCTTGAGCATCTTCCAGAGGACAGGTTTTATGAGGGAGCTAGATAGATGTTGGAGTCACAGGGTTCATTAGAGGGCAGATATTCAGGGTGTATTTTAGAGACAGATGGTTTACTTCGGTTCCATAGGCACATCTACGTACCTAAGTTAGGTGATCTGCGTAGCTTCATCCTTACAGAGGCTCATCGAGCCCCATATGTGGCACATCCAGGAGTGAAGAAAATGCATGCTGATCTGAGGGAATTATATTATTGGTCAGGTCTTCGACGGGACATAGTAGATTTTGTTGCACGTTTCCTTGAGTGCTAGAGGGTCAAGGCAGAGTCATTCTCATCCCGCAGGACTTTTACATCCTCATGACATTCCCGAGATGGAAATGGGATGTGATCTCCATGGATTTCATAGTCGGACTCCCTATGTCTTCTTATCATCATGATGCCATTATGGTCACCGTGGATAGGTTGACCAAGGTTGCACACTTCTCGCCAACCAAGGTCACCTATAATGCACAGGCCATCGCTAAAGTATTTATGGAGGACATTGTTGGGTTACATGGGATTCCTAAGACCATCATCAATGACAAGGATACCATCTACACTTCAGCTTTCTGGACTTCCTTTCAGACTGCTCTGGGTATGTAGATTAATTTCAAGCTTAGCATATCATCCAGAGACAAATGGACAGAAAAAGAGGGTTAATCAGGTGCTGGAGGACATGTTGAGGATGTATGTGATGGACCAACAGAGAAAATGGGAAGATTATTTTCATTTAGTTGAGTTTTACCTACAACAACAACTATCATAGTTCCATTGGTATGGCTCCCTACTAGGCTTTGTATGGATGACCTTGCAGGACACCTTTGAGTTGGGACAGACTAGATGACTAGATTATTCTGGGACCAACTTACCTATAGGATTTAGAGCAGTAGGTTGTTTCGATTAGACATCATCTTGAGTAGGTTAGAGCACACCAAAAGGTGTATGTAGACACCAAGAGGATCGATCGTCACTTCTCAGTGGGTGACAAGGTCTTCTGAGAGTTCGTCTACATAAGAGCCCAATCCGCTATGGAAAGGGTTCTAAGCTAACACCTCATTTTGTGGGGACATTTGATATTATAGAGGTCATCAATCCAGTTTCCTATCACCTAGCTTTTCCACCATGCTGTGCACGGGCCCACGATGTTTTCCATGTTTCTGTACTACGTAGATATGTACCATATGTTTCTCATGTTTTGGATTAGTCGGCATTAAAGGTAGAGGACGAAAGACAGTGGAGAATCTATCGCATACGCATACTAGAGCACCAGAGGTTGGCCCTTCAGAGTTGAGACTTAGACCCAGTTAGAGTGTAGTGGGATCGATACAATGAGACAACAGCTACTTAGGAGGATGCGACACCTTTGAGGGCTACATATCCCTATCTCTTTCAGTGACTTCTAAGAGGAAGTATAATTTTAGTAGAGGGGGATGTAGTGCCCAAAATTTTATAGCTCAGTTACTTGTTGTTCCTCTTATTTCTTAGACATGTTTTGATTGCAGGAATTTGATAGGACTTTTGGACATTTTACATTATGATATTTCATCCTCTTGGACATGTATGGCAGATTTGGGTGCGTAGCGCCAATTTAGCTTGATTAGTATGTCATATACTGCATATACTTCGTATGATGTGTGATGACACTAACAGGGTTATATGATAGGACTTATCAGTTAGATGTTAGTCTCTTGTGGTTAATTATGATTGATGGATACTTAGTGTAGTTGGATGTTAATGATGGTAAGGATTTTCATGCTAACCTAAGTGTATGTCATCTACATTATTTTGAATTGTGGATGATTCATGGCAAACTACGTGGATACATTGGATGTATTGCACTATCAGATTATGAATTATGTTCGGACATTATAAGTTTGATTGATATCTGTGATGTAGTAGATGATGTCATACTATATTGGACAGGTGCGGTTTAATGTTTGCAATGAGTGTGCAGGGTGACAGGGTCATAGGAGAGCATGGGTTTTCAGGGCAGCTACGTAATTGTGCACAAAGTGGCCCACGGGGCTGAGTCCTAACCAATGCTAAATGTTTGAGGCCTTAGTATTAGATATTATTTAATTAGGCACCATGGGGTGAACCCTCAATTTGTAATGTAATTGTGTCTTGTAAAATTAATTATGTCTTAGGGTGTGTTAGCTTATGAAGTAAACCTAGCTTAGGGGAATTAATGGAGCCATCTTATCTTAAGTTTCAAGTGTTGGCTTTGAGAAAGTGATGTGTGTGTGTTGGTAGAAGGGATTGGGGACCACATGTGAACCCTTGGGTGGACCCCCACACCCTCTACCCATGTGCCCAATTCATGCCAAACCCGAAAATTGGGTTATTTTGGGTAATTTTAGGGACCCCCTTTTGAGTTTGGGGGTTCCCTTAGCATGAAAATGGGCCCTTGGACCCTACCTAATAGGTAGGGGGGCCTATTTCCAAGGTTTGGAGGGAGTTTCCCTCTCTTTTTTAGCTCCTCTTTAGTCACCATCCATGTAAGATGGTATGGGTAAGTGTGAAATTGTTAAAAGTTGCTCCACTTTGTTTTATTTTAGATTTTTAGTAATTTGGGTGAAAAGTGGTCTAAAAGGTGAGTTTTACTCCTTACTCTATTTTGTTTTTGGAATCTTTGACTCTTGAGGAGGAAGAGGGGGGTGACACTTGTCACTTTCCTCATTGGTGAGGAAACTTTTGGGTTCCTACTCCTCTTCAAATTCTTCCTCATGTGGAAAAGAAGAGAATTTCTTCTTGGTTCATTTTTTTTTGGAGCACTTGGAGGAATATTGGGAGCTTGGAAGGAAGCTTGGTTTACAGAAGGGGGAAAAGCTTAGAGTTTTGGAAAGCTTGTATTAGAGGTAGGGTTATTATTCTTTTTCTTCTTAGTTTTGTTATGTTGTATGTATGCTTGATCAATGAGATAATGTGTACTTGAAATATGTGTTGAGAAGTGTATGCATGAATGTAGTTGTTGTTTGTTCTTGTGTTTTTTCTTGTTTTCCTCTCCACCATCATTTGGCATTGATGGTTTTTTGGAGAATGTAGGGGAAGAGAGAGAGGGATTTTCCCATCTCAAACCTCATAGGCTTGTTGGTGCAAGCCATGAAGGATTCCCTTCTCATCCCCTCATATGGTTTTGAGGTGGGAGAAAGGTGGGTCATATGGCTTGAACCTCCTTCCCCATTCTTGGTGAGGAAACCCCTTTTGGGGTTTGAAAATCCTTCCAAGAAGGATTGGTGAAAAGGTGGAGAAATAAGGAGGGATTGAATGAATTTGGAGAAATAAGGAGGGTATGAAGATATTATTTTATGCAACTAATGATGGTTACAACTTTTGGAAAACTTTATTCTCTTCCCCATTATAGAGGTAGAACTTGGGTTCTCCTCCTTTTCACTTTCACAAATTTGGAGTCTTGTTTTAATCTTTGCCTTAGTTTTGTGTGGATGTAATGTTGTTTGTTCACCGTCACTCTTTTGCATAGTTGTGGATAGTTTTCCTCTTTCCCATGTGCTTGGGGGATGCTAGCATGCATCCCAACCTTGGGAAGACATGTAATGATGCTATGGTTGGGTGGTGAAACAATGTTCTTCTCCTTGTTTGGATTCCTGATGGCATATGAAGTTGGATCTCATGATGAAATTTGGTGATAGTTGGAGTTCCTTTGACATCTTCTCTCTCTTTGTGGACATTACCTCTTTTGTATCTGTTTCGAATATGGCTTGGTGGAAACTTCATTTGTTGTAAACTTTCCTTCAATCTTGGCAAGGGGTTTGTTAGGTTGTTCATTATGTATTTTATCATGTTTAAAATTTGATGTATTGAGAAATGTTACAAATAAAGTCTTGTAAAATATTTATACTTCTTTAAAATGCATTGAATAGAAAATAGTGTAAAGAAAGTATGTTTTTCTATAAGAAATATTGTATTAGATACTTCTATTCTATATGAACTAGTTGTAGCCTCACTTGGAGAGAAAATAGAACATTAGATGTAGTGTTACTTTGGATATAGAATTCTTTCTTGCAAAATGTTGTAACATGTTTGAATGCAAAATGAAATATCATTTTTGCAGTGCAATATCTTCTATCATGGGAAACAGTTTTCTACATCTTTCTCTCTCCACACAAGCAAAGGGAATATTTTTTGTTGTTCTCATATAGATCATGTAGTTTTCAGATTTGTGTAGTCCCTATGGATTTCATAACTAGACCTTAGTATTCACCACTTATTGAGAAATTGTTTAATAATTTACATAGTTGCAAATTTATTTCAGGCATTAATCTAGTTATAATTTTTCATGCTATGATTCCTTAATGATCCTATTTTAAATCTAGATTATGTTTTAAATTTTTCTTTTTAAAAAAATATGTATATAGATGTATTACATATTATAAAACTTATATATTATACTATATTAGTATTCTTGTAGTATGGTCATATGTATTTAATTATGCGTGGTATATATATATAACTTAATAAATAAATAAACTAAACCAAGATTTAATATTATAAACAAATTTTAATTTTTTAAACACAAAACAAAAAAATACAAAACAAATTGTTTGGGGAAGGCCGAACCCTTCCCCCATCTTCCATTAGTGCCCCCATGCAGCTAACCCTGCAACACCCTCCATCCTTCATGGCCACCCTGGCCCCATGCCTATTCTAAAACCCCACACCCGTTGTCCCCAACCTTCCCCGCGCACTGTCCTGCCCTACCTCTATGCTGCCCCTTCACCCCCCCCCCCCCCACTCTGCTTTTTTTTCCTTCCCCACGCAAATCGCTACCCCCCGCTGCTTACAGCTGCACCAACCACCACACAGTCGCTTCCTCTGGTCAGTGCACCCTCCTCTCTTCTAATCCACCACCCTTCTCCACAAAAACCAAATAATAAAAAAATAAATATATGTGTATATATAAAAATGAGGCAAATAGGGTTGTGTAATAAAACAAATAAATAAATTAACCATGAGGGTATGGAAGAGATGCCCAATCTGAGGAGATCCACATTTGGAAAGACATACAAAAGAAACAATAATGAAATATGGTTAGTATCCTTCTCATCAGAGGAGATATCTCATGAATCCTTCACTCCCTTTGTTCCTCCATAACTTGTACATTCCAATGGAAACACAAAATAAAATCAAAAGGAGAGAATATGGTAAAGAAAAGAAAGGGAAATCACATAGAGAAATTTAGGGCAAACTTTAGGGTAACTCCAAAATCTAGGGACCAGATTTGTTTAATCATAGGGCTCAAATAAAACCCTACACACTTTTTGGATATGGGAAATATTGTGGGAATGAGAATTAATTTTAAAAAGGGGTGTGGGCAAATAAATTAAAAGGGGAGACTAATTAATTATAACAAGGGGGTTGTAGACTATTATTTTGTGACTCTAGTTAACTTAAGAAGAATAAATAATTAAGTTATTAATGGAATAGTTTTCATTTAAATTATGGGTAAATAAATTTATAATAAAATTAAATATTAGCAGGAAACAATTAAACAAACATTAGTATTAACCGTTCACTTTTTAAAAAAAATACCTAAAATGTTAGTTACATTTTAGTATGGTTTTCCCATGTCCCAAGGCAGGGCACTACATTTGGTATTAGGGCAAAGGTTCACACACGCGGACGCTCTTGGTAGTTAATTATCTAGTTAACGATATTTTAATAACATTAAAGTAAATAAATAAATAAAAATAGTTGGTTAAAAAAAAATTCCACGACCATTTAATTATAATTTAATAACCTCTTCGCTCACCTCATACATAGGATGGCACCCATGAGACGACACATTTTACATTTTGGTATGGTTTTCCTATGTCCCGAGGCGGGGCACTACATTGCCCTTACCCTTTGGATTCTTGGGTGACACTGTTGGTTTGTTTGGCACCATTGTCTAGGTCCTCTTATCACTTCAATCTCTTTTTGTTACTCTGCTCTTCCACTTCTTCCTACCTTAAGATCTAAAATTGTGAAGAAAACTTCTTAAACCCATTCCCTAGTTTTTCAAACCCTAGCTGGGATAATACTTTCACAAGATGACGGCTTCTCACAACTTCTCTTACACCTATGAAATCCCTTCCTTCTAGTTCACAAATCCAAACTAGTTACTCACACTCAAACTCTTCAAAATTTTCTTCACACGGATCAGTTTTGGAAGCCCTAGTTTGCAGTGATGCAAAAACACTTCTTTCTTCATATACACAAAGTAAATAATGAAATGCCTCAACCATTTATTTATAGTTTTTCCCACTTTGTAACAGTAAATGATACTTTACCTACCACCGTACTTTAACACTTAATGCATATTTTTCAAACAAACTTGACTTTAGCGCTTTAACTCACGCGCCCAACCTTGCATGGACAATTCTCTAACGTTCTAGTGTGTAACCAATCCATCTTGACAGGAGACTCTTGTGCGTGCATAACCAGCACCGAAGGAACTTCTTCTGTCATGATTTTTTCTCTCGTCTACCTCATGTTACTTTTGTGCTTTTTCCTCTCTTGTACTTTGATCCCCAATGTAGCCTTATTCCAACACCAACCATTTTTTTTCACCTTTCCTTGCATGTACTTCCTTCATAGGGCCATTTAACTAGGATTTCCAATGCAATCCTTCATGGCACTTCACACCTCAATTTCTTCCACCTTACTCCACCCCACACTAAAATGATGTGCGGTCCTCTATGTAGTCACAACCTTCACAAAGTAATGAGATTACCGATGCCCAAGGCACAACAAACAACAATTAGAAAGGGAAACACAAGACAGGGAAAATGCATTAAAGAAAAGACTAAACTAACTAGAAATATTTCCTTATTTACAAACACCAAGAAGAATTATTTATAGTAGGGCTTTAGCCTACTCCCATTGAAGTGTCCTGGAAATCTCATCCCATCTAGCGCTTGTAACTAGAATGCGCCTGAATCAAGTATGTACGAGATGGTGTAAGGACCCACCCAATGCACTTTTAACTTCCCAAGATGGCGTAGAAACTTAGAATCATATAGTAAGACCATTTTCCCAACCTCAAACTTCTTATTCCTAATGTGGCGATCATGCCATGCTTTTTCTTCTGTTTAGCTCCATCTGGCCAATGATCGCCTTGCATCCAACTTCATTAATTTATCAATACTTTCTTCCAACACTTTTTCATCAGCTAAACCTCCTGTGCATGCTATTTGCAGAGTAGGTAACATGAACAGAACCAAAAATACAACTTCCACACCAAACACCAATTGAAATGGTGTGGCTTTGTTCAACCTTTTTATAAGTTGTCCTATAAGCCTATAATACAGATGATACCTTGTCATCCAAATCTTGTCTTCTGACATCACAAAAAAAATTTAGGGTATAACTCAGTATCTTGTTAAATGCTTATGCGGTTCCATTTGCTTGCGGGTGATAAGGTGTAGTTTTGTGAGGAGCCACCATGAACTCTTCTAGCAAGATCCTCATGGTCTCATTCAATAAATGTGTACCCCTATCACTCGTTAAAATAAAAGGGCATCCATACCTCATGATAATGTTCTCCCATAAATATATTGTTGTTGTAGCTACTATACAATGTTTAGTTGGGGCTACCTCTACCCACCTTGTCAAATAGTCCATGTAAGTGATTACATATTGTGATACAGTCCTATGTGATACTGGTGCAATAGGGCCTACAAAGTGTATCACCCATTTCTAAAAAGGTTCAACACTAGGGATAGGGCGTAAAGGAATTTCATCTCTCCATACTAGCTTGCAAACACACTAACAATGGTCAAGTTCTTTACAATACTCCTTGCAATCCTCATACAGAGTTTCCCACCACAATCCTGCCATTAATATTTTATGTGAAATGGAATTGCCTGCATAATTTCCACCTGCACTTCCTCCGTCTACTTCCTCTATGATGGTGAACCACTCATGCTCTAGTACACACCTGCACAAAACTTCATCATGCCTTATTTTGTATAAGTCCACACTGATCAATATGTAGGGCGTGGAGCATATGGTTAGTTGCTTTTCATCTTATTTCTTCATCCCTTTTGGCACCATACCAATTTTAAGGAACACAACAATATCCTCCAAGCCTGAGGGTGCATGTCATAACCTAAAAAACTATGCATTTGACATGGTATCTTCAATGCTTTGTGCGTCCTCCGTCGAATCAATTCTAGACAAATGGACAAGTCCTGAATTACTCTTGCCTAGTTTGACAACTATGGTGAACTCAAACTCTTGGAACAATAGCACCCACCGACATATGTGCCCTTGTAGGACGGGCTTATTCATCAAATATTTTAATGCCATATGGTTAGTGTAGAAGATAAAGGGAGTTTCCAATAGATACTACCTGAACTTATGAAGCACCTTGATCATACACAATGCCTTGCACTCGGTCGTAGTATAATTCTACTCTATTGGTGTCAACTTCCTACTTACAAAGCATAGGGGGTGATAAAAACTTCCCTCACCAGGATGTGCAAGGACCACCCCAATGGCTATTATGGAGGCATCCACTTGAACATGGAAGCGCTTATCCCAAGAGGTGAAACGTAATATAGGCGCGGTGACAAGCCTATCCTTCAATGTGTCAAATGGCTTCTGTTCTGTCTCTCCTCAATGAAAGGAAATTTTATGTCTGAGAAAATCCTCTAAAGGTGCAGTGATCTTGGAATACCCCTTGATGAACTTCTGATAGTAGCCCGCGTGTCCAAGAAACCCGCACATTGCACTTTGACTCGTTGGCTCCCCCAATCCCACAATTACTGCAATTTTGGCCGAATATAGTAGCAAGCCTTCTTTACATATGATGTGTACCAACAGGGTAGTAAATACACACTTCTTGATGTTGAGGGATATCCTAAACTACCAACACCTTTCAAACATCAATCTCAAATTGTCGCAATGGTCCTTGACTAGTTCATACACGGTCTAATCATCAAGGTAAACCTAGAGAAACTTGTGGATGAAGTCCTAAAACACTTGCACTACAATGCGCGAGAACATAGTGGGCACATTCTTCAACCCAAAAGGCATGAACGTATAGGAAAAACTTCCCCACTCGGTGGTTAATGTTTTTATTCTCTGGACTTCCTTTCCAATCCTCACCTAGTCATATCCTGAGAACCCATCTGTGAAAGAGTAGACTTCGTGCCCTACCACTCCTTCTAGGATCTCTTCAGTAAATGGGGTTGGGAAAGGATCAATGATACATACTGCATTCAAATCCCTATAATCAATACATATCCTTATCCTTCCATCCTTTTTGATACTAATCACCATTAGACTTATCCATTTTGACTCCTCCACAACCTCTATGATTCCTGACACTTATCATCTTTTCTATTTCCTCCTTGACCTTCACATGTAGATTAGTACTCATTCAGTATGGTATCATCTGGACTGGGCACGCACCTTCCTTCAAATTAATTATCATTTCCCCCAAGAAATGGTGAACACCTTTGAGTTCATGATACCTATGCGGGAATAAATCCTAAAACTCACGTAAAAGATAAATGATCTTAGAGACTTCCTTCTATGACCAATAATCTCCAATAATAGCTTCTTTGGATTCTACCTCCAACCCAATAATAATCTTCTTTGTCTTTAAAGGCTCATGATTGGCACACGTTCTTTCATCAACACTGTCTACCACCTCGCATGTCCCTATAGAATGGTCAACATCCAAGTTTTCTGCTTCTTCACCATCAATAACATACACCGTCTTCCCCTTTTATTTTTGTAAGCATGCACATTCAAGTTGTATCTCTTCTATTTCTTCTTCCTCAAAATGTGTCTCCAGGCCAGGTTTCACCTAGCAACTCTAGTAGCCTATCTTTTGCCATGGCACTATCCCCAGTGGTAAGGCACTTGAAAACCTACAATGTCTTCTCCATCAAGGTTTTGTACTCAAATACATGAATGTTTGGAAGAGATCAGCTACTAACTATTGCCAATTCCCTATCTGGTGGCGTGTCTCAGAATGAATGTACCATGTAGGCATACAGCATTGTAGGGTGGAATACAACTTGTGAACCCATAATGAAGGTGGTAATACTTCTGCACTTCCTATCAAGGCTGTCTCACATTCTTGGATATGGAAGGAAGTGGTCTCTTTACCATGGTAATATTTTATAGACGTGGGCGTGTTGCTCCTGCAAAACCTTATCGAGAAGGAAATTCTCACTTCGGGCCATTCCAAGAGATTATCCCGATTTGTTGCCCACCAGCATGCACTAGTTCCTAGTAGGATGTAACTTAACATCCCCCTTCATTCATTTTCCTCCTTCCACTAAGCTTCCATCTTCTTCAAAAATACCTCATGGGAGACTCCTCCTAAGTACTTACGTAGCTCCTTTCCTCCTAGGTGCCAGACCATACGTACCTTTGTCATATTTTTCACTAATTCTCTCAAATTTCATCTAATTAACTCATAGGTTCCATGTGCCCAATTATCACATGATAGACTAGTGGTGTCGCTCACCGACTGAGCATCCTCAAATTGAACAACTTTGTCAGTAGGATGCATTATCTTTGGATTCCTGTTTGAGTGCACATATATTCTATCTAGGACCTCTTCTCTCAAAGGTTCAATATAGGGTGTTGATTTCCCATCAGCCAGGGGTATGATGACCTATTCCTACTCATTTTTAAAGCTTATGTGCCCCTTATTGAACTAAAGATCTGCATTATTCTTATAGCACCATGGGCGCCCAAGTAGTGCTGGGAAATTTTCTACCTCGGTGAGCACCAAGACTTCGAATTCCCTAGTAAACCTAGCTCCCTGAATGGTGATAGCTACATCCTTTAAGACAATGATGGGCATTTCCTTCATTTTTTTTCCATATACAGTACATTTGAATATGGTTGTAATGTAGGCCTTCCCATCTAATGCCAAGCATCCACTATGAGAACATTGACCTCCGTGCCTGTGTCAATGAGGATATTACTAAGGTTCCATACATATATAACCGCATTTAACGTGATCTCTGACACGTGGTACCTTCTCTCTCAACCATGCTCCTAGCAAGGGAATAGTATTCTCTTGCCTTAGCATTTTACATACTTCTTTGACCTCATCCAGGTAATCTATTGGTGCCTCAACCTTCCTTCTTTGCTCCTCCCTCCTAGACTACTCCTTTAGACACTAGATTTCCCCTTGTAAACTCTGAATGACATCCATGGTATCTTGATATACATCCTTTTGATGTGTAGGGTCTGGGTACTTCCCACGTACCACTTCTTCCATTGAAACTAGATTCTTCTGCCTTGGTATTTCCTTTACTCACATGGCCTCTACTCTTGTTGTTACATAACAAGTTCTAAGCCTGCATCACAAGTTACCCATGGCATCCATTGTGTGTCTATATTCGTAATGCTTACCATTGTAGCGCCCTTGTCTTTCTGGTGGTGCTCATTCATGTGCTCAAACAAATTAGGTCAATACTCATACTTATGTTTCTTCCTACACCTTGAGCACTATAATAGATTTGGGCACTCTTGTTTGTAATGCTCTGTAGACCCATAATTAGAATAGGTTCCACATGGGAATTCACTTATTTCTCCGCCATGGTTACAACAACCATGGAATCCGCCGTGAAATCACCTTCAGCATGTGCCTCCATCTTCGCGCTCCTCATAACGGTGATCATCACCTTTAGAACTACTGGAAATGTTGGTTCGGCATACCCCATTATTAGTGGCCTCATAGATCTGGTCAATAATCCTACAATCCACAGTATCAGGGGTTGTAGAGGTGTAGATCTTATAGTAGTAAGACACATTCTTATGAATTACGTGCTACAACAAGGGACATCTACTTTCATCATGGTCCCCATGACAAATTTCATAGTCTATTGTTACAGCGTGTATTGTCCTCTGGGGGAAACTATCCTTGTCATGCCCATCTACTTCAAAATCTGTGCACCATATACCATTTCAAGTCTCATGGGATGAGTTCACAGACAACTTCTCCAACTGCTTATCCGTAGAAGCAATTTCAGCTTCCAGAAACAGGCTAACACCAGTATAAAAACTTCAAACAACTTCAACGCACAGAGCAGATTCTAATTCCTCGCATGGATCTATGAAATTTTTATGAGATAGAGATCTTCTAAAAGGTGTTATCAACCCCCCAAAAAACCATTGAGCATGCTGTGAGGGTGAATTTCACATGAAAATTTTGACAGGAGGGTTTTTAACCATGCATCACACTTCCGTACACTCTCTGCCATTCCCTGTTGAATCTCCTTCAGGTCATTGATGCTCTTCTATTCAAACTCAGGGATGTGGAATTCTACTAAGAATGTGTTTTTAAAGTAGTATAATCCACCACCATTTGATGAGGGTCATGTTATCCAAAATTCACCCCTCAAGGTAAATTTGATAACATGGATCAAATTCTTTTGTCCCAAGCAATTATATTGAGTCCAGGAAAAAAGTCATGTTTTTTGGGTCCCCTCAGAATTTTCTAACTCCCATGTCCAAGAAGGAGAGAGCAAGTTCCGAGAAAATATAAGAAAAATTGCAAAAACAGGCTTGGGCCAGAAAAAATCATGAAAAATGGCTAAGTCCTAGTCCTAGAAGCATTTGGGACAAGTGGGACAAAAAGGCGCGGATCGGCTGAAATGAGCACAGGCGGCCCCGGAAGCAATTGGGACATCTGGGACAAAAGTACGCGGCGGGCGCGAAAAGCCGATCTGGCCAAAAGAGAGAAAAAATTGGCTAATTGCTGAGAGGGTCGCCTTTGGGACAAGCGGGACAAAAAGACGCGAACCGAGCGAAATGAGTCAAGGCAGCCCGGAACAGTCTGGGGCGCGTGGGCTAAAAGTACACGAACCAGCCGGATCGGCCAAAATGAGAACATTTTTCCTGGAACAGTTGGGACAAAAGTGCGCGAACCGGCCGAACCGGGCGAATTTGTCCCAGACGGTCCGAAAACAAATGGGACATCTGGGCCGCGAGTGCGCGAACCGGCCGGTTCAGCCGAAATGGAAAATTTCAGCACTGTGCCAAATGGGACAAAGGGACACATGGGACGCGAAAAGCCGAAGTGGCCGAAGGCAGAGAAGAAAAGTCAATGTTTGACCCATGGAACTTCAAACGGCCATAACTTTTGACTCCGAGCTCTGATTTTCATAAATTGGACTTTCTGAAACGAGCACGACATCCTCTACGCCACAAAAAATGGATTTATTATTTTTAATGAGGGTAGATATATTTTAATAAGATAAATATATTCGGCTCCAGTCAGTTAATGCTCATTCCCGTCAAATGACAGAAAATGCCTGCCAGAACCAAAATAGCTGTCCGCACTCAGAAGGCCATAACTGTTGCAATTTCTCAACGAAATCACACAAAATTGGTACCGTTTTAATCATGGTTCTGAGCCCGATGTACAGAAATCAAGACATTCCAGATTTGATCAGAAATTGATTTGAGATTTTTGAGAGAAATGTGGCCGGATTCAGAACAGTGTTTTACTTGGTAGCTGGGAGTGCAATTAAGAGGCATGGTCATCATTCTTTCTCTGCTGCAGCAAATGGGACAGTATGGGGAGCCTTTCGCAAGTAATGTTTCAATCATTTCACTCAATTTAATGCCTCTTACGGGTGGTTGAAGGACAGATTTCGGGATTTCCATTTTTCCCTTCTCTTTTCCTTCTCTTTTTTTCTATAAATTGGAGTGTTGGGTTCATTGTAAAGGAGAGAGTTTTTGGGTAGCAAAGCTCTACCAAAATTTCTTTGTGAAGCCAGTGTGTTGCAGGCCCTTGTAGTGGACTCCTTGCATGGTGATCCAGGCCCTTATCTTGTAATAGACTGAACTGTGCATACCAGGAAGCAATAAAATACAAAGTTTGTGGATGTATCTTCCCCTGCTATGTTTTCTTGCATTCTTCTTGCCCCTTTTATCTTTCTACAAGAATATTGTGTCTATTACTATGTTCTTGCAAGTAATTCGTTATCATTGTGTGTGCTTGGAATATCGCTGTGAATGCATTTTGCTAGATTATGGAGAATTGTCATCACCTCTTCTAGTGTGCACTTTGCCTCTGTATTTCACACATTTTGGAGACTACTCTCACACCCTCCTTTTTCTGGTGTATCACCGCTTTAGTGTAGGATTTCATTTTATGCATTCTCTCTCCCTGGTCCCTTGGAAATTTAGATTAGAACAATTAGCTTATCCTGCATTAGAGTAGATTGTGGCAGGTAGTTTAGGAGCAAGAACCACCTTTCTCTTGAGGTCTATCTCAATTAGGAAGTCCCACAACTTGGAGACAGTACCCATGTTATCCAATCACATTGTGACTTCAAGTATATGCACAGGGAGTGTTGTGATTCGGTGATAACAGGTAACTAGTTATCCCTGTTTTATATTAGCTATGTACAAGCCCAGCATTTCAACATCGTTGAAGCTTAAATGACTACCCTTCCACTCTGGGGTGGTGGGTGATCTCAACTAACTCACGTGACAACCATTAGTAACCCCTTTCTATGCGTGCAAGAACACAACCTGGCAGCCATCTATCAATTTACCTCAATTAGATTTTGCAAATCTTACTCTGCACAGTCGCCCAAACATATCTCTACTACTCTAGCCGCACGGGTAGGAGTGTGGAGCCCTAAAAGTACTCCTAAGATACAGCCTCGGTTCAGCTCTGAGTAAATTCCCTCGGTCCATTGGATCCACCAGATCCACCAAGTATTGAGACAACATGGTGAGTCGACCAAATCCACCAGCTACAGGCAATTCAGGTTGAAAATGGACCCAACAGATCGACCAGGTGTGGTATTCTTCTTGACCCGCGCCAGATCAACCACAGTCCACTAGGTCCTGTAGTGGTCGTGCCAAGGGTCCTTTTTTTTCTAATGAACTACATACTAGAACCCCAAAATGATAATTCCCCCACTACCGCTTGTGAAGAACAACGCCACTCCTAGAGGTGGATCTGTTACATATCAGAATATTCATGTAGTAGTTGATCCTTGTACTAAATTAATGAGATTTTCCACGTGTAGTTAATAGTATGCAGAATGCCTTGCATTTTAGCACAGTCTTGTGACATGAAAAATCTGTATCTCCTAGAGACATATTTTTGTCTTTCCATTGTTTTATACTGATATTAATGTCATACGTTTTATATATAATTTAGCATAGTTTGATTTGGAAATTACCAAGTGCCATTGTTCATAGACACTTGGTGGAGTGCCGTAGACACTGATGCCAATGACATCAGGTTCCCTAGCTTATATGTAATTAATATTATATCTTGATTAGGAGTTTAAAATAATATCTCTTACACGCTTTCCAATATAACGGGAATACTATAATGCTGATTGTTATAAATGGAATCTTAATGAATAGTCAAATCCAATAGTTGTGCAATGACTGCTTAAATATGATCCATAACATTTAGAATATATTACGTTTTCTTATTACATAAATGTGGGTAAAAAACTAAATAAGCTAGAAACCTTTACATTAAAATCTCAACTTCTACACGAATGTTAATAACATTGCTCATGGGATTTTCAAATAGGTTGATTTCAAATTTCAGATTAGCTTAGAGGTTATGCACAGAGATTTTATGCCCAATAGATTGCTATAAATAGAAGGAAGAAAAAAAAACTTGATAGAGCTAGATGACCCCGCTAGAGTCACCTTAATTGGCATATTTAAAACTATCTACCCCCTTAAGGTAATTTCCATCAACTATACAATCAAGATAATGCACTATTAGTTCCAACCTTTTCAACTACATTCACTTTCAAGTAACAAAATAAAAAATTAATATATTCTGGGGTCCCCTCGGGTTCTTTCTAACTCTTCTGTCCAAGAGGAAAACCCAGCAAATTTTAGAAAAATGTGAAAAAATTGCAAAAACAAGTTCGGTCCAGAAAAAAATTGTGAAAAATGGCTAAGTCTTAGTCCCCGGGCAGTCGGGACATGAGGGACATCTGGGCATGAACCGGCCGAAAGGCCACCAGGCGGTCTACGCAGCATCTGGGACAAGTGGGTACAAAGGAACGCGCGGGACGCGGAACAATCCGAACTGGCCGAAAAAATGGAAAAAATTTGACTAACTGTTGAAACAGGCAGTCTGGGAAATCTGGGTAGTTAGTATGCGGAGGATGCAATTCGGCTGAAAAGACTTAAGGCAGCCCAGAACAGTTGGGCCGAAGGTACGCGAAGTACGCGAACCGGCTGGATCGGCCGAAATGAGACCGCTTTCATACCAGGACAGTTGGGACAAAAGGGCGCGAACCGGGCGAATCGGGAAAATTTGTCCCAAACAGTCCAGGACAGTTGGGACGAGAGTACGCAAACCGGCTGGTTTGGCCGAAACAGGGAACTTCAGCACTGGGACATTTGGGACAAAGGGACGCGCGGGACGCGGATAGCTGAAGGAGCCGAAGCCAATCAGATCACGCCACATGTCACTGGCAGAAAAGGGACATGGGAGCCCATTTTGGGTGGTTCGGAAGAATTTATCCTACACAACACTGGGACATTTGGGACAAAGGGACGCGTGGGGACGTGAAAAGCCGAAGTGGCCGAAGGCAGAGAAGAAAAGTCAACGTTTGGCCCGAGAAACTTCAAATGGCCATAACTTTTGACTCCGAGCTCCGATTTTGACAAAATTGGACTTTCTGGAATGAGGTTAGATATGTTTGATGAAAGGAAACATATTCGGCTCTAGTCAGTTAATGCTCATTCCCGTCAAATGATAGAAAACGCCTGCCAAGCCTAAAATAGCTGCCCGCACTCAGAAGGCCATAACTTTTGCATTTCTCAACGAAATCACATAAAATTGGTACCGTTGGAATTGTGGTTCCAATCCCAATGCAAATAAATCAATAAATTCCAGATTTGATCAGAAATTTATTGATTTTATTAAGGAAACGTGGCCGGGTTCAGAACAGTGTTTTATTTGGTATTTGGGAGTGCAATTAAGAGGCATGGTCATCATTCTTTCTCTGCTGCAGCACATGGGACAGTATGGGGAGCCTTTTTCAAGTAATATACAATCATTTCACTCAATTTAATGCCTCTTACAGGTGGTTGAAGGACAAATTTCGGGATTTCCATTTTCCCTTCTCTTCTCCTTCTCATTTTTCTATAAATTAGAGTGTTGGGCTCATTGTAAAAGAGAGAGTTTTTGGGTAGCAAAGCTCTGCCAAAATTGCTTTGTGAAGCCAGTGTGTTGCAGGCCCTTGTAGTGGACTCCTTGCATGGTGATCCAGGCCCTTATCTTATAATAGATTGAAAGGTGCATATCATGAAGCAATAAAATACCAGTTTGTGGATGTATCTCCCCCTGCTGTGTTTTCTTGCATTCTTCTTGCCCCTTTGATCTTTTTATAAGAATATTGTGTCTATTTATTATGTTCTTTTAGGGATTCATTATCATTGTGTATGCTTGGAATATTTTTGTGAATGCATTTTGCTAGATTATGGTGAACTATCATCACCTCTTCTAGTGTGCACTTTACCTATGTATTTCACACATTTGGAGACTACTCTCACACACTCCTTTTCTGGTGTATCATCGCTTTAGTGTAGGATTTCATTTTATGCATTCTCTCTCCCTTGTCCCTTGGAAATTTAGACTAGAACAATTAGCTTATCCTGCATTAGAGTAGATTGTGGCAGGTAGTTTAGGAGCAAGAACCAGCTTTCTTTGGAGGTCTATCTCAAGTAGCAAGTCCCACAACTTGGAGATAGTACCCATGTTATCAAATCACACTGTGATTTCAAGTATATGCACTTGTATAAACACAGGGGTGCTGTGATCCATGATAACACTTCCTTTCACACACTTCACTATAATTGAGTCACCTCTCCTCCCTTTACTTCTCCGTTGTTATATCTGTCATCTTCCTCCACCCTAGCTTCCTCACCAAGTGCTCGGAATGGTTTAGCGGGCCATTGGAAATGCCTCTAAAATCAAGGTAACAATCAAGATATTCATTACCAGAGGGATAACATGCAGAAATGATCCTCTGGGCTCCCACAGAAACTCAAACTCAGCAAACTTCCGAACAAGAATATGTAGAAATAGCATACTCCTAGAGTATAGCTAGCTAACACACCTTTCCACCAATGATCCACAGTATGAATTCATGTCATATTTACATCCTGCAGCCTTTGGTATTCTTCTTGGATCCATGTGCATGATCTATAATACCAACTTGATCTAGACGCATATACCAAGAGCCCATTCATACAACTCTACTAGGAAGCAAAAAAAATAAAAATTATACAAATCATGGTAGCAGTTCTCTTCTACCCATCTATGTGCATCAAAATTAGATCCAATCCTGAATCTCTGAGATAATTCATCATCCATACTTTCAAACCATGATTCAACACTTTCCAAAGTTAAACACTTTGTCAACACTTATTACACAGATCATGATGTATGCCATTTCCCACTACAACTTCAAAAAGAGGTCCCAATAATGGAACCAAGATGTAGTCATTTTTACACCCACCAAAAAACAATGAAATCCCATGTGCATCAGCCTATCACCCAGTGGGTGTTGGGCACTCACCCGAGGCACACACAGGAGCCGAGTCTCTCTTTTATGTGAGTTAAGTGGGAAACCATCAGCTATGTCCAAAACTAAATGAATAAAGGTGGAAATGAGACATACAATCATCATATGGCTCATAATGGCCTTAGACAAATGTATTCATTCCAAACAGAGGGTACTTACAGATAACAGATAGAACTACAACAGAAAGGAAAATACATAAGGATTTACATTTATTCCATAACATCCATGAACAAAATGGAAAATATATAGATATTAAGAAAATAAATTACATTCATACTCATTCATGTGTGTAAGCTCATTACATTCAATGGATCCATTAGAATACCACAGCTTTATCAGACCAAAGTCATACATCACACCAGGGATAGTGTCCTTCATCCATACAAAGAAATATTTATATCCCAACCCCTTAGCACATTACTCCCTCATATAGCCTCTATCGAATCCCACAAATTTCTCGTAGTATTTCTATAGAGCCCTTCTCTCTATATTCTTCTCTCTTTTCTATCTGATCTATGTATCTTTTTCTCCTGCGGGCACTCACATATATAGGCATTCCAAAGTGCCAACTCATTCTTTTATGGCCTCAGATCCGATGCCAAGTGTTTGAATATGGTCTTTCATGGGAGCATTCTCCTCTAGGCCTGAGCTCATCACTTTTTTCCATAATTTCTTCTAGAACCCTCCATCGCTAAGCATATTCCTTTCATGAGCATCACGTTGCCAGGATGGCACTTTATCCAATCTGCATGTGTATTCAGGTCATGCTTTTCTTCGTGTCTTTCCCAAAATGCCCAATATGGCTAATTCTTGAAACCTTAGCTTTGTCCACACATGCGCCATGGGTTTTCTTAAACCCTATCTTGCGTGCCTACGTGCCTTTTTGTACTTAGCCAATATTTTGGTGTCCTAACAGTCATCAAACTAATTTACCCTCTAAATATTTGAACCCTATAAATTTAAGCCATGAATAAGCTAAAGAATTCAAAACTACATAGTTTTGTCTTTATTTAAGAATTGGGATGATTTAATATTTATATAATTCAATCAAATTCACAATTATATGTATGATATTTATTTTTCATTTGTAGTTTTTATAATAAAATCATTAAAAAAAAAATGTCTTGCTATCAACATCCTTATGTTGATTAAAAAATGATTAGATTTTAGAAAATATATAAAGTGGAATTATTTATAATAATGTTATAGCAATTAGAAAATATGAAGTTACTAATTTATATTATGTAATGTGAATAACATTAAGAAGGAAAAATTGATTATCTTTATTAAAATTTTATAAAGATTAAGTTAGTTTACTTCTTATATTACAAAATAATCAACCATATTAAATTTATAAAAACTTCTAGAACATTTTAATTATTTAAATGCTTTTATATGTTCAAAACCTACAAAATGAATCAAAACCTATAAACTAAAAGAAAAAATGATTACATTTATTGAGATTTTATAAAAATAGACTTCTTAAATTACAAAATAACCATTTCATATTAAATTTGTGGAAACTTCTAGAACATTTAAATTATTTAAATGCTTTTTATGTTAAAAACCTAAAAACCAAAACAAAAATTGATTATCTTTATTAATATTTTATAAAGATTAAGTTCACTTCTCAAACTACCAAATAACCATCTCATCTTAATAGCACCTTTGGTGTTATTGCTAGTAACACGGGGATAAGACAATTTACATTTAGTATTTAGAGGTTGGAATCGTATTCCTTCTCGACCAAATCTAGAGCATCTACATGATGTTATCAATCCAAAGAAATTATTAAAATTCTAAATTCTTATATAACATAGAACCAAAAATTCAATGAGTCAACATCTAACTCTAAAAAAATCATCTCCTAACTTTTGAGGCAATAATCTAGGTCTTTGGTTATGGTATTTATCTTCCATCTGTTGAATCCTATTTCACCTCATTTGTTCCGAGGAATTAGGAATAAACATGGGCTGCTATTAGAAATATAAATAAAACCATATAGAGTATAAATGTGAAGAAATCCATCCAGGATTAGTTCTAGGATTAGTCTAGAAAAATAAATTCATAACAATAGTGTGCTTATACATTTTAACAAGGTATTGATGATTTGGGTAATATCAAAATACAAGATAAAATGTCCAATAAAATAATTACAAAAGGTAGGCCCAATGTCCAATAGGAATTTATAAAAAATGTAGATAACCTTTAATCTAGAATCAAATAAATTTGATAAAAAAATTCAAGGAAAAATCATCACTTAGGAACCTTCGGTGATACGAAATGAAATAATAACAAGCCTGCATGACAAATAAAATCTATGTTATCCTAATCAAAAACCTTGATACCATTAAAATAACGATATATCATAGCTTGATTACAAGAAAAAATTTACTTAAGAGTTGTGCTTTGAAAAATTTGTCGTGTTGTTTTTTGAAAATATCATTTTAAATTGTTTCCCCTCTCCATATTTACCGCCTTCTCACTTCCATCCCTCTAACCCTTGATTCTTCATCCCTCTTCCTCTGATATTGTTTCGCTCCCTCAAATTTGACTCCTTCATAAGATCCCCTTCGGCGTAGCAATTATATGTGAAATGTACGATGGAAATGCTGAAGGGGATCTATTGAGGAAGTCAAATTGGAGGGAGAGAAAAAATGGGAAAGGAACAGACACAAACATGAAGCATTTGGGAGAATACCAAGGAAAAGGAATGTGGCTTTTTGGATAAATGGGAAAGTGTACCCTCAAATAGTGATGTGAAAATAACAACTATAGCTCAAAAAGGAGAAAATTAATGTTTTGTATGATGCAAAGTGAACTATTTCGCAAGATATATCATAATGTAAGGAGTGGTATAAAATTACTCTTGAAGAAAACATTTTTTTATAAATATAGCTTGTCCTAGAAATTTTTAGGGACTCTTTTAAATTTTAAGTTGAAGCAATTACAAAGAGGAAAAAAATGCAAGAACACATATCAAATATTGATCATTCCCAAAACATGGACAAAAGACAGTAATTATCCATCAAATACACATTGTATTTTTTTTTAATTTACTATTTTACAACTTCAAGGTTTTCAACTGATTGATTTTCAATTTGGTTATGAAAAGGGAGCATTTCAAATCAGATAATATAATTTGGTTAATTATTTTGAAGATTATAGTTCTTTTGATTAGTTTGAAGATTATAATCTATCGATAAGATAACAAACATGAGGAATTGGAACGTTGAATGCATGCATATTGGTTGAGGATTGTATCAACGTTTAGTAATTGTATAATTTCATGTGATGTAGGGAAAACCACTGGATATTGGTCCCATCCATTGGATGGACATATCAGTGAAAGGAAGATTTTATCCAACATTTATACTTTACAGGTTATCAGTACTATCAATATCCTTTAATTTTTCCCAAATAAGAGCATACAAGCTTAAGACAATAAAAAAAATTCCCATCATAGTGCAAATGTAATAAAGAAATATAAACTGTTAGATTAAGCTCAAGATACGGATTTCCCCATTATCTTTCCTTATATTGTACTATCTCTCTTTGCTTGTCAAAACATAAAGCTTGGTTGAATCAAAATAATGCTATAAGTTAGACCTTCCAATATGAAGTTTGTGACCAGGAATCACGGTTGGTCCTTTAGCTACGATCACTATGCCAACAGGCTTAGACATCGTAACAAATAAATATCCTTTATTTCTATAGCACCAATTTTACAAGGTATAAGTAACCCTTGTACCAATAATTCATTACAAGAAAAGGATTATTATATTCATTATTAATGATGATGGTTTCACTACAATATAGTCACTTTCTCCTGAGCCATGGTTTAGATACAAAGAAAATCTTATGACTTGACCCTTGTCCAAAGTGACTATCATTGCTCCTCTGCCAAAAATGAGGGTACCCAGAACTTTTTCCTGGTTGGCTGAGCTTTTTATATCCACTTTCTCTATCCTAAATTCAGGTCACGACATAAATTATTGTACGTATAATTCTTGATTTACATAAAGACCCTGTAAGTAGTTCTAGTATGGGATAATTTTGTACTAAATGGAGCGTCACTCTAATAATAAATTAAGATAATTTTTGGGATTTTTTTTTAATAGAATGAATTATAAGAGTTTTTTATGCTTTTGCATTCCATGAAAATTAGAAGATGATTTTTGGAATCAGTTGTGTATCATTTTTTGTCCCTACACATTTTGGAAAAAAACAATACACAGTTGATTCCAGAAATCATCTTCTAATAAAATAATTGATTCATGTATATGTGATTTGTAGAGATGCAGTCTATATACCATTAGAAAAGAAAAGTCATACCGGTAAATTAAAATGTGAAAAATGTTTACAAACATGTTGTACAAAAACATATGGCATTTAAAATCCATAAATACCCAAAATATTCTCCATTGAATGCATCCTAGGGTAAGGAATTCAAGTATATATATGAAGAATACACAGTTATGTTCAATGTAAATTGTTGATTGAACTTGGTATCTGTAAACAACAGATGATGTAAGGTAAACATAGGGATCAAATTCCCCATTATTGGGGTAGTATAATTTACACCTGTGAAGCCACAATTTTGCATGAATTGTAGTAGTTTCTGAACTGGCCTTTGAATTTCATGCAACCTAGAATTCAGTAATAAAATCCCAGTAAGACCCTCGAAGCACTGTCACATCACTCAGCGTAGACTAAGATCTCACCCGAAGCACGTAAAGGTACCAGGTCCCTCTTTAGGGTTGTTGTTGCAGGATGTTAGCATGATGAAGACTTAACAAATGTAGTTCCATTACTAATACATCATTCTACAGATCATCCCAGATCTATCTCTAAGGGAGAAAAAAATTAAATATTAACCATGATGAGATAAAAAACATACTAGATTCAGATACTCACAAAACTAACACTTAGATTCAACTAATATCCTCCATTATATTAAATACAATAAGTATATAGAAGCTTCATTACAATAACAGTAGTATGGGCGTAATAGATTTAGCAACATATTCTCACTATATCTCCATGTATGCATATATATCTCTCTATATAGTTTACTACATACTTATAAGGGTGGGGACTAACCCTTCACCGCTTATCTATTCTCAAAATAGGTCGCATGCTATTACTAGACACGTGCCGTTCCAAAAATAGCCACACATGCAAGTGCGTTAACAATAGACTACTAGTAGCTAACTGACAGTAGTAGATCTATTTCAATCCTGTGTCCATGTAAAGTGCTTCATAGCTAATCCTCCAAAAATAGCCAATGTGTGATGCACAAATCTCCAATCAGTTTGAGTGCTCTGCACGCTATCTCAAAAAATAGATCCTTGTTGTGATAATGGATAAGTCTCAAACCTATTTTTGTTCCCCCACGCGCGAGCCTTCCCGATACGTCTGCACCTTTGAATTCATTTTTATCTCCCGCATGAACCTTCTATATTTTATTTAGTAATTGCTAGGCTCTGACTGATCAACATTACGCCACACTAGTTGCATTTCTACGCCAACAATGGTTATCTCCAAAATGAATCAAAGAATAGAAGATTAGAAAGAATTTGGATGAATGAAAGAATTTTTTTAACTTGCACTTTCTTCTTTTGTAACCTGAAAAATAAATTTAGGATATTCCTTCTTTATCTCGGCCTCCAAGGTTTGCCACTCGACGAGTGCTTCTTCTACTTTTTCTGAAATTTCTACTGCAATGGACTCTAGTTCATCCTTCGCAATCTCTCCTTTCTCATTCTGCAAAACCAACATAATGTTGGACATTGCATTCATCCTTATCTCTAGCAGATCTATCTTCTGTCTAATGAGTTTCCCAAGCTCCTCTATCCGATTTTGGTGTGGTTCTTGGTTTGCTGCCAGGGCCTCTCTCTTTTGTTTAACCATTGATAATATTTTTGCATGGCCCAATGTGTCATGCTTCATCAATTTCTGGACCTCATTGTTCTCCTTCAGGGTTTTTATGTTGATGAGCACTTCTAGAGCCATACAGATGTTCAAGATTTGGTCTTCCTTCTTCAATTCTTCCTATAGCTCTTGCAGCAGTCCCTCATATGATGCAATCTTCCACATCACTGAAGCCTTTTCTCGCTCTTCATCTTGCGATGGATCCTTTAGTGCTGGCTTGCACATATGTTCATCTTCAAGCACTAAGTTCACCAATGTACCTACATAGTGTATTGCCAAAGGAAACCTCTTTGGTACCTTTGGCTCTAAGTATGGCCTAGATTTTATGACATTATCACCAATTTCCTCTATGATTCTGATAAATACATAGTTCTTCTTCTACGCTAAGTCTCTTTCTTGCGTTAGGCATGCTATCTCCTCATTTTTAGTTTTGATCTCTTCCCTTAGCGCCCCAATTGTTTCAACCTCATCAATATTCTTCCTTTCCACCTCTTTTGAGACTTTTACTAATGCATTTCTCACCTATTCATCTAACATAAAAATAGTCTTTATTGTTATATGTCTAGTCTGAGGTGTCTTTTTCAACCTCTGTGACATGCATGAATCCTCACACACCTCAAAATATAGTTCATCCATGTGCGTGTGCATCGAACATGATAATTGATTCCTTGTGAACATTGTTGCCATATCTTCATCCATTAATTCCCAACCATATAAATCCTTTTGTGTCATTGTTCTCTAGAAATGGGTGCAGAAAATTTTACCTGTGTCCTCAACATAACCCATCACTAGTGGAATGTGCTCCCCACTTGTTATTCTTGACTTAGGCTGCTTAAGAACTTTAGCTTCCAAATTTAGGACTTGTATTTCCATGTCCTAAGAAGTATCGGTAGCTATCTCATCTGTTCTCTTTTCTTCCTATTATCCTTCCTTCACTTCTTCATCTTGTTTTCCTTCTACATTCTCTAGAGGTGTAGGAGATTTAAGTGTGCTTTCCTCTGAATCTTCCGCTTCCTCATTCAATTTTAGTTTCCTTCTCCTTTTCTCAGTTATCTCCTTTCGTGGAGAGAGTCTAGGTTATTTGCGCATTATTTTTGGATTAGCACCTTGGGTCCTTGTTCTCCTGAACACTCTCTTAAATCGGTGTTCTCCTTGGATTGCATCCAAGTCCTCATCATCCCCCTTTTCTGGCTGAGGTGGTGTAGTTGAATGCTCAACTTCATCCTTATTCATACGATGTATTCTACCCCTATGTTCCAAACCACCACTATCTTCGCACTCATCCTCCTCATCCTCTACTTCAATTGTCTCTTTGGGCTTAGGCACTGGAATCTTCTCAATGGTATGCTTACCCTTCACTAGCCCTAGGAGTGCAAACTCATCTTCCACATACTTGTTGTTTTCTAGCTTGGGCTTCAGTTAGAGGTAAACCAGTACTGATCCAATGTCTCCAACACCCAAACTTACTGCCTTTATGCTTAACACATCTAAAATGATCCTTTCAATATATGCATTACGTATTAGATATATATAATATTTCCTCAGTGTGTGGTAGTCGCAGCGTACCTTGTTTGCATTAAACGTTAGTTGGTGCACGTCTAAGAACCTATGAACTAATGCCTAAAAATACCTTGCTATGAAGCCACATGGTAGTTTGCACCATGGGCTCCAAGCCCCATCCTTCATCACAAATCATGTGATGAAAAAATGTTGGTATACGGAAAACTAAACTGCCTTACCCACCACTTATGGTAAATCCTTTAGTATGTGCCACTCTTCTTCGAACACTGCTCGGAGCCTATCGTACCACTTCTCATCCCTCTGCTTGACTTGTTTGGTCATCGATTCTTCACAGAATTACTTTCTGAATCATTCTACAAGTGACTTGTTCTCCATAAAATGCTCCCATACCTTTTCTTTTGGTTTTTCTGGTATCTTGATCTCCATGAATATCAAAGACAACATAACAGCCCAAAAATTGATCTTTCCTCTTGAATGAACTTCTTCGACGATATTTTATGCAATGTAACCTGAAATGTTATAGATTATTCCTTTAGACATCCTTTTAGCAATGTGTAGCCACATGGTATTCACTTGTGACCACCTCTATTAGTCATTTAACTTTGTCACAAGGTGTGTGGTTTCTTGCACAATGAGGTACTTTTTCAGCTTATCTATATCCATGTCGCATGGATCCTTTGTGTACCCCAGTTCTCTCCTACTCTCAGGAATTTTGGCCTTGTCTGATAAGTCCTCCTTGAGGTCTTCACCTGTAGCCTTCAACCTTGTCACTGTGGAGATCAACGTGGCTGAAATACTTACTCTGCATCCTGTAAAGTAGAAGAAGTCTTCGTGTACTCTGCTCATGAGTAATTGGTACAAGGGCTCATATTTTTTGAAGTAAGGGAGCTCTTATAAATGATATACTCCAATATTCTTCAATAAATTCTCCCCAGCGTCATCACAGACTAGCATATCCTCTGTCGTGCGCTTATTTATCTTCATGTTCAACAGTGCATCAAACTCTTTGTTTTCTATGGTATGATGGTTATACTCACTTATCTTGCTTCTCCAAATGTGGTAATCCCACTCCTACCCTACTATAACCCCCCTAGATATTACATCTCTAAAAAATTGCTCTCTGGGGTCAATTATTCTTCCTCCACGACAACCTTCTTCCTTCCCTTAATGCCTACTGCAACTGCCTTCTTTGGTGTCATTTCTACCCTACAATCCTCTTAATATACTCATCTTTTGAATTTTGCAATATGCAACTCAAGCCCTAGATCAAATCATCATACCCTAGCTCAAATTATGTGCCCTAGCTTGGTTGTAACGTGTCTACTTCACTCAAACCCTCCTCCTGTGGCAACGCAATCTTCTCCTTCACACAAACCTCCTTTCCACATCTAGTTTCATACTCTTCACACCTCAACATGATTTCTCAGCTCTTCACACTTAGCTCTTGTCAAATTTCCTTAATCAAAATGGTAACAATGAACTTGCATCCCATCCTTATATAGATTTTCAAAATTTTGATGTATTTATTGCTCCTTCACCTACCCAATATCCTCTCATTTATTGACTAGATTTTTTCTTTCCGTGTTGTACATCTTTACACCCCAGTTGTAACCTTTTAGCATGCCTTTCTACCCTTTGGTCACATAATTCTCTTCAGTGCGCTTCCTTGTGCCTGAGTACCTTGTCACTACACCTTCCACTGGTAATTGTTATGGCCTCCACTTACCTCACGTTATAATGTCCTTTCCTCCATCTCCATCTTTTCTCACTTTTTAGAAGCAATAATTTTACTTGAATAGCACCCATAGCAGTTTATTCCTTTTGTCATTTAATTCCAATAGTCTTGTACCTAGATACCAACAATCCACCCCACACTAAGAGTAGGTGCAGTCCTCTGTGCGTAAAAAATCTTCAAATAGTAATTAGCTTTTGGTGGGTAAACACACTTATTCCACAACACACCAACTAAATTGACAAATCAAAGCAACAAATAAGGAAACACATTAAGGGAATGCAGAATTAAAAACCTAATCTAAATGGTAATATTGCCTTATTACAAACACTAAGAAGACTTATTTATAGTATGGCTTCAGCCTACTCCCGTTGAAGTAACTAGGTGGTTGTGTTCCATCAAGTGCTTCTAACTGGAAAGTGCTTGTTTCAAGGATGTAAGTGATAACATACGGCCCTAACCAATGTACCTTAAGTTTTCCTAGATGGTGCAAGAACTTAGAGTCATAGAGAAGCACCATTTGTCCAATCTCAAACTTCTTGTCCCTTATATTTTTGTCATGTCAAGATTTCTTCCTAGCCTTTTCTTGCCTCTGACTCCAACATCCTATAGCTTTTCACTCATCCAACTTAATTATCTTTTCAATCCGTTCTTCTAAATCTTACTTATCATCTATACCTCCAGCATGCGCAATACATAAAGAAGGTATCATAAATTTCATAGGAAGAACTACTTCGGTGCCAAACACTAACTGAAATGGTGTAGCTTTGTTCAACCTTTTATATGTTTTTCAATATTCCCAAAGTACTGCAGAGACTTTTTCATCCCAAACCTTTCTTCGAACATCATAAATTTTTGTCAGTGTATCGCTCAAATTTTTGTTGAAAGATTCAGCAGTTCCATTTTCCTGAGGATGATAGCGTGTAGTCTTATGGTGTGCAATCATGAACTCATCCAATAAAATTATGATTGTCTCATTAAGAAAATGTGTTCCCTTATCACTACTCAAACTCAAAGGACATCCATATCTTGTAATAATATGTTCCCATAGAAACCGGGTTGTTATAGCCATTGTACACTCCTTTGTAGCTGCTACTCTTTCCCACCTTGTCAGATAGTCTATGCAAGTTATGATGTAGCATTTACCACCAGCTAAAACAACCAAATTAAGACCCAAGAACAACCTAGGATTAGTTATGAAAATTATGGAATAATTTTTTTTGTTTAAAAGAGTCTACAACTAGGTTACAGGGAAACAACTGTCAATAACAAGTTCCAGAACAATTCTAATCCACTAGAACATACTTTTATTGTATTAACAATTATTAGAGGTCATAAGGTCCAAAATTTATGGTTAGAAGGTTCCATTTAGTTCAGAGGGTAATTCCTCATCATACCCACTCTCTTACAGGATTAGAGATTCAACTTGGTTTTTCTTGAAATTAACGCATTCAAAAAATTCATAAATTATTCCAATTAGATACGAAATTTCCTCACCTTTCCAGTGATATAAATAAGTGCTCGTAACTCCTCATATCATTCAAGTTATGGGCCAGTGGGCCTTGGGGTGAAATTTTTCCCCAAGAGCATGCTTGCGGGCCTAGGGGTGGAAATTTTCCCCAAGGGCGGGTTGGTGGGCCATAGGGAGACCTTTGGAAAATTTACCATGCAGGAGAAAAATCCAATTTTGCATACACAGACCCACAGGTCCACAAGTCCACAAGGGACACATGGCACCTCCCAAGCCAGCGTGGGGAGAGCAGGGTGACGGGAGGCCTTTAGAAAATTATTCTCGCTCGGAGCAAAAAATCAACATTGCGCCCGCGCTCCCGCAAGTTTGCAAGGGACATGTGGAATCTCCTAACCCAACATGGGGAGGAGGGCAGGGGAGGGCAGGTAGTGCAGAGAAATTAGGACCCACTTAGGGAATGCAAATTAAAAAACCTAATCTAAATGGTAATAAATGCCTTATTACAACACTAAGAAGACTATATTTATAGTTAAGGGCTTCAGCCTACCTCCTTTTGAAGTAACTAGGTGTTGTGTTACCATCAAGTGCTTCTAACTGGAAAGTGCCTTGTTTCAAGATGTAAGTGATAACATACGGCCCCTACCCAATGTCCTTAAGTTTTCCTAGGATGGGTGCAAGAACTTAGAGTCTAGAGAGCAACCATTTTTTTGTCCAGACTCAAACTTCTTGTCCCTTATATTTTTGTCATGTCAGATTTCTTTCTTCCTAGCCTTATTTCTTGCTCTCACTCCACATTCTATAGCTTTTCACTCATCCAACTTAATTATCTTTCAAAATTAATCCTTCTTCTAAATCTTACTTATCATCTATACCTCCAAGCATGCCAAACTACCAATTAAAAAAAAAAAAAAAAGGTAGCATAATTTCATAGGAATAGAACTACTACTTCGTTCGTTCCAACACTAACTGAATGGTGTAGCTTTTGTTGTCACCTTTTATTGTTTTTCTAATATTCCAAGTACTGCATAGACTTTTTCATCAACCCTTCTTACGAACATCATAAAATTTTTTGTCAGTATCGCTTCAAGAATTTTTGTTGAAAGATTCATCTTCCATTTTCCTGAGGATGATAGCGTGTAGTCTTATGTGTGCAATCATGAAACTCATCCCATAAAAATAATGTATTGTATCATTAAGAAAATGTGTCCCTTATCACTACTCAAACTCAAGGACATCCATATCTTTTGTAATAATATTTCCCATAGAAACCGGGTTTTGTTTATACCATTGTACACTCCTTTATAGCTGCTAACTCTTTCCACCCTTTGTCAGATAGTCTATATGCAAGTTGGATGTAGCATTTACCACCAGCTTAAACACCAAATAGACCCAAGAAACAACCTATATTAGTTTGAAAAATTATGGATAATTTTTTTTGTTTTAAAGAGTCTAAACTAGTTTTTACAAGGGAAAACAACTGTCAAGAACACTTCCAGAACAATTCTAATCCCTAAACATACTTTTTTGTATTTAACCATTATTAGAGGTCATAGTCCAAAATGTATGGTTAGAAGGTTCCATTTATAGTTCAGAGGGTAATTCCTCGATCATACCCACTCTCTTACAGGATTATAGTTTCACTTGGTTTTTCTTGAACTTAACGCATTCAAAAATTCATAAATTATTCCAATTAGATACGAATTTCCTCACCTTTCCAGATATAATAAGTGCTCGTAACTCCTCCTATCATTCATTATGGGCCAGTGGGCCGTGGGTGAATGTTTCCCCAAGATCAGCTTGCGGCCTAGGGGTGGAAATTTTCCCCGGGCGGGTTGAGTTGGGCCATAGGGAGACCTTTGAAAATTTACCATGCAGGAGAAACTCCAGTTCAATTTTGCATCACGCCCACAGGATCCACAATTCCACAAGGGACCATGGCACCTGTCCAACAGCGGGGGAGAGACAAGTGACGGGAGGCCTTTAGACATTATTCTCAGCTCGGGCAAAAAATCAACATTGCGCTCCTCGGCGCTCCCGCAAGTTTGCAAGGGACATGTGGAATCCTCCTACACACCAAATGGGTAGGGTGTCAGGGATGCCGGGTAGTGCATAGAAAATTAGGGTTAAACCCCCGAAGTGGCTAAGTAGGGTATCACTCACCCGCGCCTCTACTTACCGTAGCGATGCAATGTGCATCTCCTGATTGACTATGGGGTGTCGTGAAAATTTAGAAAATTTTCCCCCAAAAATTTTTTAACGTAAGAAAGGAAAAGGACCCACTCCTCACAATGCCTGTGACACACACGTGGATCACCTGATTAGTTTGTGGGGCTGGCGTGGTGGTTGTGCCGAAAATTTTTGAATTTTCCCTAAATTTTATTAAAGTGCACGTTCAAAAGGGATACCGCCCTTCGCTACCGCTGGACAACACTCTGGTCCACATGGCTAGCCTCTGACTTTGAGGGCTATGGGTCGGTGAATGAGAGGGCGGGAAATTAGTAAAAAAAATTCCCCAATTATCTTTTCCGTTCCGTTCCTGAGGAAAAATATTCGGGCCCGTGTGGGGGGGGGGGCCCGTGAATGAAATTTTTCCGCAAATATTTTTTTTTGTACACCAAGGAAGAAAAAAACGTCAATGGTCCATATTTTTTGAAGATACTCGGTTTGGGAAAAAGGATTTATTGAATCTCTTGACATCATATTTACATTATGATCATAATTTTTTGATTGTATAAAGTTAGTGGGGTCAATTTCAAGAAAAAACTATCTGAAGGCTTTTACCGTACGAACTGGTAAACTTTTACTTTATAAATTTTTCGATTTGATTCTTCCTTCCCCTCTCTCAACATGTCAATGGCATGTAATTTTTCCTAGAGGGATTTAAGGAGGATTTCAAGATTCAATTGTATTTGATTGATTTGCAATTTGACCATTTACATTTCTTGACGGAAACGACTATAATTAAGGTTGAGCCCAATTTTTGCCAGTTTTGAAGTGATTTCTCCTTAAATGTTAACGTCCTTGATTTCATTTACGGAACACTACTTCTATTTAATCATTTATCTTTTATTTCATTTTGTCAAGGTTTAAATGTCCCTTTTAGGGTAAAGTATTTTCATTGTGAAAAAAATGGGAAGATTAAGTTTGAAAAGGGTCGATTTATCCATTATTCAACATCATCATCCAAGTCTATGAATCCTTCCAATTCAATCTAAAACCTTTAGTTGTTTCAATTTCCCTTTAGTTCCAAAACCACAATATAATTCTGATTTCCAACTTTGACACATTTTCAAGAGACAATTTTATGGTATTTTGCCTTCATCGCTTTATTTTCTTTCAACAGAAATTTCAATTCACCTTTAATGTTCAATCTTAACACACAAAATTGAGAAGGAATGCAATCCTTTATGTTCAAATACCAACTTACAAACCTTTCTTTCATTCTTTGAATTGATCATACAAATAACAATATTCTTTTCACATTCTTTTTAAGCGAAAACAAGGTTCATATCTTTTACATTTAAATACACTTTCATAGGCACAAGTAAACCCATCTTTCTAATTAACAAAACATTACAAATTCCTTCCACTTCAATTGGAAAGGTTTACAATAAACTTTCATTTCACAAAGTACTGTCAAACTATCCTTTTTTCCTTTGCTCCAGACAACAACTGCATATTTCTTCATTCTTCCCAGTTGATCACAACTAGAGTGGGGAAAGGCATCCTCCCCCCAACCAGACATCCAATGAAGAGGAAAGTTATCCTTTCTTATTGGCCCCCGAGCCCACCACAATTCAATAAAAGATGTGATCCACTCATGGCAAAATAGGCTTCCACAAACACAAAAGCAACACTTTCACAAATAAACACAGTCCAACCGCATGTATTTACAAATACATTAAACATGACAACAATATAAAGGCTTCACCAGCAAGCCAAAAGAGACAAAAAACTATGGGGGATGTTTCATATGCTCCCAAAGGGAAACTGGGTACACCACCTGGACAAACCACCAAAATATGTATAATATTTGCATTTGAAGCCCTGAACTGCCCTTATGCCTCCCCCAAGTACGCCTTACTCCTCACAGTTCCTTATGTCTCCCCAACCTCTTATGCACCCATAATGAGATAAAGAAATGCAAGCTATTTCCTTTGTACGATGGAACCCAATCCCAGCTCCTCCACCCTTAGACCTCCTTAAAACACCCTTGCACCTCCCACAAAATAACCCCATGGGTCTTCCCTTATTCTCCTACACATTCTGGACATCTACACCCAACAACCACAATAATCCGAAAACATTCCACACATCAACATTTCATAATAAAATAGAAGCATTTTCAAGAGCCAATCTCTTACCTCCCATGATGAGTTGTTCCAAGTTGAAACAGCAAGCTTTATCCCAACGCAAGCAATCCAAAATAGTGACAGCAGCAAGCATGCAAACAATCTTCTAAAACTTCCTTCACATCAAGAGCTCCTCAAAATAGTAAACAGAATTCGCCCAAGAGTGAAGTTCCCAATGAAGCAACCCAAAAATAAGGAAAGAATTCAAATTTTATAAAGAGGGAAGGAAAGGTATAGGTGGCCTTACGCTGCCATATACACATCTTTAACTGCACCCCCAACGTCACTTTCATTCTCCACTGCAATCAATAGGTTGCTGAAAAATATTGACGTTTACTTACACCTCAATCCAACCCACATCCCAAGGGACGAAATAAATCATTAAGAAAAGTGGCAATTAAAACCTTAGTTTCAACTGCTCCAAAACGCATTATACGAGTCTATCGCAACGCTCCAACCGTAGTATGTTTGGTAATGTAAATTTAAGAGGTATGGGACAGTTTACCTTGTCCCTCAAGCTCCAAATCAGCCTCAGATAGATTTGATTTCAAAGAAAGTGGAGTTTTTCACACTCAAAATTAAATTCTACACATCACTTACAATTCTTTACACATTACGTACTATATCACTTTAAGTCATGGCCACTAACTCTCCATAATTGACTTCGTATACATATTTTATTTATTTATTTTCACAATTGATTACTCCACAAAATTATAAACCATTTAATAATTAATGAAAGGGGTAAAAGACCACAACATTAAACACAATGTAACCATAGAACAAAAGGAAACCAAAATAACATAAATATGTAAAACCCATTGTCACAATTAAGGGTGATCCCCCCATGGAATCCCTAACACACACAACCACTCACAAAACAACTAGTTGCCCATGTGACCTTAGTGATTCATCAGAATTCCAATGTGGTTTTGTCTCCAATCCCCGATATGTTTGTTGGGATATTTTTTAACCTAACAACACAAAATCTCCTTCGTCCTCATGGCCTATCATAACATCCAAAATATTATAAATAATACTTTTCCAAAATCATCTAGACTATGAAATCAACAAAAATCACAGCAATCTGCAATATCTTTTCCAATTTTACGTCAACATTATATCATCATCCAATATTGTCCATTGTTCATCGGTCTCTCACAATCCAAATATCACAGTCCCCCACACACATCTATATTAAACCATGTCAAAAAACAGTATAAACCAATCATCAATATCCAAATTCCTCTAATATCATCATGCATCTCTGCATCAAGTTCACTAATAATCCATGATCTTTTCTATCAATACTATAAACAGTCCAAATCTCGTCTATGTATATTAGTAGTATCGAAAAGGTGTCAAAGGGAAGTGGGGCACGACATATCCCAATCTATTCTGCACGTACTAGTGACTAAGGACCCACAAAATCTATACCCATTTCTTCTTAAAATTTCTCTGACTAGTTATTATCTCAAGGCATTTCATCTCATTGACCTGATTTTTTAAGACATTTTAATATCACACTGCCTTACAAATTACTTACAATCTTTTATATATGCCTCCCACCCATAATGCAATGAGTATAAATCTTGCACACAGCATCGCCTGTATAGTGCCACTGAATTCCCCCATGAGCTTCTTCCCTAATAGCTATGTCCATGTTCCATACCAACGTGGTAAAAAAAAAAAAAAAATGCAATAACCTCATCTCAACCTTTTGTACAAGTCAGCCATTGATTAACATATAGATGCACCTATAGCAAATTTTTCTTCTCTAGGATTTTTCTTTCTTGTGTCATCTCTATTCATAGAAGACAACATTCCCTTCTAGTTTTTTTTCTGATATGCACTCCTTATAACCTATAGAACTTGCAATCTTGCATGGATCCTCAAGTGCATGTTGGCTTTCTTCTCCTAAAAACTATATTCCTTGCTAATGGTCCTAGTCCATAATTAATTTTCCTATTTTTACCACAATTGCGATAGAATTCTTGAAATAAGAGCAACCATTGACATAATGCACCATTGAACTAGGTTTATTTCGCATACATCAATCCATGTGATCTGTATAAAGATCAAATGTGTGAGCTATAGTCCTGGTGGAATTTACGTAGCGCATAGATCATTAACAAAGCTCGCACCTCTGTAGTTTCTATAATTTCTGTTCTAACAAAAGTCCAACTTTATAACTAGCACAACAAATAGGAGGCTCTACAATACTTCCCAGGTTGACCAACACTGTGCACTGGCCATGACAGAGTGTCAACATGTTCACTTGAATGGTATTTCCCATAGAAGGAAAACGCAAAAGGCGCGGTAAGACAGTTTTCTCATTGAATTGTCTTTGAATGCATGATCCTAACTGTGCTCTTATTCTCACCCATATAACATACCTTTTCCTTGTTCAATACCTCTTCTAATGGTGGTGGCCACTTTGGCATAGGCTTTGAGTAAAACTTTTTGTCATATTAATGTATGACCGACAAAATATGCGCACCTCACTCTGAACGGAGCTCCCTTAGGCCACATATAATGACTAATAACCTTTGTTGGACCAACCAAAAAAACCTCCTTCTGACTAATGTGTCTTAAAACGTATCCCAAATGGGTAGTAAATATGCACTTCGCTCTTATGTTCAAAGAGATACTCAACTCTCTAACAATCATTCAACATTAAAGCGCATATTATCACCAGGATCCTTCACTAATCTGTACATTGTCCCAATCATCTAAATATACCTTAAGAAGTTGTGATAAAAGTCATGACCCTTGGAAAAAACTATGTGTGACACATATAGCAGGCCGCCTTTTTCAGACCAAAATGTATTACAGTATAGCGAAGCTAACCCATTCATTATTAAACAGAGTCTTTTCCTTGATCCTTCTTATAAATTTGAAAACCTGATGAGATCTGCATAACCCATAGGTTCAATGATAGATTTCTCGTCCTGCAACTCCTATTATTTCCCTCAGTGAAGTAGCGTAGGAACTGGATCATTACACAGTTAGTATTTAGCTCCTTGTAGTCCACACATATCCAATCCTTCCATCCATCCCTTCTCGATCCTGATCACCATTGGACTAAAACCATTTGACTTCATCAAGGGGCTGATAACCCAAGGATTCCACATGTATCAATCTCTTCTTGACCTTTTCCGTAATTGGGGTTCATTATGTAGTTTATTTCTAACTGTGCGCACTCACACTCTTAAAACGCTTTTACTTCATTCTCCCCTAACGATCTGCATTTGCCGTTAATTCATTACACCCCTAGGAAGTAATTCCTTGTTAGTCCTTATACTCCTAGATTTTTTCCCTTGAGATTCTACCAATATAGTCTCTAATATGGCTTCCTTTAGGCTCAATATTTGTTCCAATAGTCACCCACTTTTGTCTTCAGTCTTCATCTTCCTGTGATTGCTTAGTGTCTTATCTACACTGTCTATACCATCACCCCTCCGCCCTGTTTTGATGGTTAACATCTAATTACTATTTCTTCGTCATCGCACTAAATAGAACCATTTTCCTTCTCTTCTAAGGCAGTTGTGTTGAAGTAATTGTGCATGTCCGCCTCTGGTTTTTCATCAAGACCCGCTCATGAGTATTATTTATCTATAACTCCTGAAGCAGTTCTTCAGCCTACACTATCCCCCATAGTTAATTGCTTAATAACTTTCAAGGCTTCTTCTACCGAGGTTTTGTCAGAGAAGAATTCAAAATTTTAGCCATTCTTGTAATTAAATTCTAACAATTTCTAGTTTCTCTAATGGAGTTATGCATATATATCCCAATCATCATTAACCTTTAAAGTGGAATAAACCTATCACCATATAAAGGTGTTAGAGCTCCTTCCATTCTATCCATAGTCTCTAAAACTTCTAACGTGGTTGCTGAATATAGGATGATTAGTGTGATAATACTAGTTGAGTACATGCATTGGCTCCTGAAGACCTACGTAGTACGAGCAATCCCTAATTTCATTCCATCTGACATAATTATCCCTGTGGGACCCCCCGACCATATTGTGTTGTCCCCGTATGTATATGCTAGCATATTTCTTCTTTCTAGTGGGCTATCTACTTTCTTCCATGGTGCATAGGAATACCATAAGATTCCCTCTTTTTGTATAACAAGGTCCCAAGTTGTTTACCTATCCTCCTGGTGGAATTTACGTAGCGCATAGATCATTAACAAAGCTCGCACCTCTGTAGTTTCTATAATTTCTGTTCTAACAAAAGTCCAACTTTATAACTAGCACAACAAATAGGAGGCTCTACAATACTTCCCAGGTTGACCAACACTGTGCACTGGCCATGACAGAGTGTCAACATGTTCACTTGAATGGTATTTCCCATAGAAGGAAAACGCAAAAGGCGCGGTAAGACAGTTTTCTCATTGAATTGTCTTTGAATGCATGATCCTAACTGTGCTCTTATTCTCACCCATATAACATACCTTTTCCTTGTTCAATACCTCTTCTAATGGTGGTGGCCACTTTGGCATAGGCTTTGAGTAAAACTTTTTGTCATATTAATGTATGACCGACAAAATATGCGCACCTCACTCTGAACGGAGCTCCCTTAGGCCACATATAATGACTAATAACCTTTGTTGGACCAACCAAAAAAACCTCCTTCTGACTAATGTGTCTTAAAACGTATCCCAAATGGGTAGTAAATATGCACTTCGCTCTTATGTTCAAAGAGATACTCAACTCTCTAACAATCATTCAACATTAAAGCGCATATTATCACCAGGATCCTTCACTAATCTGTACATTGTCCCAATCATCTAAATATACCTTAAGAAGTTGTGATAAAAGTCATGACCCTTGGAAAAAACTATGTGTGACACATATAGCAGGCCGCCTTTTTCAGACCAAAATGTATTACAGTATAGCGAAGCTAACCCATTCATTATTAAACAGAGTCTTTTCCTTGATCCTTCTTATAAATTTGAAAACCTGATGAGATCTGCATAACCCATAGGTTCAATGATAGATTTCTCGTCCTGCAACTCCTATTATTTCCCTCAGTGAAGTAGCGTAGGAACTGGATCATTACACAGTTAGTATTTAGCTCCTTGTAGTCCACACATATCCAATCCTTCCATCCATCCCTTCTCGATCCTGATCACCATTGGACTAAAACCATTTGACTTCATCAAGGGGCTGATAACCCAAGGATTCCACATGTATCAATCTCTTCTTGACCTTTTCCGTAATTGGGGTTCATTATGTAGTTTATTTCTAACTGTGCGCACTCACACTCTTAAAACGCTTTTACTTCATTCTCCCCTAACGATCTGCATTTGCCGTTAATTCATTACACCCCTAGGAAGTAATTCCTTGTTAGTCCTTATACTCCTAGATTTTTTCCCTTGAGATTCTACCAATATAGTCTCTAATATGGCTTCCTTAGGCTCAATATTTGTTCCAATAGTCACCCCTTTGTCTTCATCGGTTCATGATGGGAAGTGCGTATTGTCTTATTACACTGTCTAGTACCAATTCACACCCTCCCTTGTTGAATGGTTTACATCTAGATTATCTACTTCTTCGTCATCCAACTAATAGACCCATTTTTTCTTTCCTCTTTCTCAATGCAGTGTGTTGAAGTATGTTGCATTCGCCTCTGGTTCTTCATCAGACACGCTCATGAGTATTTTTATATCTACTCACTCTAAGCATTTCTTCAGCCTTATCACTCTCCCCATATTAATTGCTTAATAACTTTCAGGCTTCTTCTTATTTCTTCTAAAATACCGCGGTTTTGTAGAGAGAAGTCAAAATTTTAGGCCATTCTGTAATTCATATTCTACAATTTCTAGGTTTCTCTATGGAGTTATGCTATAATACCAATATGCATGTAACCTTGTAAGTGGAATAACACCGATGCACCCATATTAAGGTGGTAAGCTTCCTTCCATTCTATTTCCATATCTCTAAAACTTCGAACGTGGTTGCTTAATAGGATGATTAGTGTGATAAATACTTAGTTTGAGTACTGCATTGCTCCTGGGAAGAACCTAGTAGTCAGAGCAATCCTAATTTTCATTCATTCCATCTGACAAATTATCTGTGGAACACCCACCATAGTGTTTTGTCCCACGAGTGTATATGCTAGCATTTTCTTCTTTCTAAGTGGGTTCTATCTACTTTTTCTCCATGTGGCATTGAGGAATACCATAGATATCCCTCTTTTGTATCACAAGATACCTAAGTTTTGTTTACCTGGATCCTCCTGACATACGCAGTTTTGTGCCTCGAGGGAATATGTTTTTTACTTTGCACCCTAAAAACTCATAACTATTGTGAGCCCAATTACCACAAGCAACACTTGTAGTATCACTAATAGACTGTGCATCCTCCCACTGAATTATTCCTTCTTTGGTTGGTTTAATCATATCTGGATCTCGGATGGTGTGTACATATATCATATTCAGATCTTCCTCACTTAAGGGCTCAACATAGGGAGCATATTTTCCATCTATTAAAGGGATAATATAATTAGTTGGTAGTCTTTTGTGTCATGATTCATGGACCTGCAGATTTTATAGTAGCTCGAAATGTTCTTCCTTATCGCGCGTTGTAATAATGGGTAGTGGTTAGCATCATGGTTTAAATGGCATATTTCAAAATCCATCAGCAATGAGCATACTATTCTGTGAGGAGAATTATCCTTTGTATGACCTTTTACTTCGCAATCTATGCACCAAATCCCTATGTGCATCTCATGTGCTGAATTTGCTAATAGTTTCTCCAACTGTTTTGCCATAGCTTTTATTTGTGCTTCTAAAAATGGGATCACCCCAGTATCTATGCTTCCAACTGCCTCAGCATGTAAGGATTCTTTGAGTGTTTCACGTGGATCAGTGTATGTCTTATGTGATAATGCCCTCCTAAAAGGGGTAATCAAGCCCCCAACACACTATTGTGCATGTTGGATTGCGTGTATGTCATAAGAAAGCTTTGATAACAACGTTTTAAATCATGCATCATACTCTCTAACACTTTCAGTAGTGCCTTGCTTAATATCCTTGAGCTCACTTATTCTCTTCTACTCAAACTCAGGTATATGAAACTCTTTAAGGAAAACATCTTTTAATCCTGCATAGTCTACGCAGGTCTAATCATGGTTCAAACTTTCTGTACTAGCTATGTGCATGCATCCTTGTAATGTAGTTGCAAATTGACTTGTTCCTATGCACTCAGAAGCCATGATTCCTTTTGCACACCATATTATTTCACACATGTGCACTTATTCAACAGCATATTATATGCCCCTATACTTCTGGAATATGAAGAGACATCTTCAATATAAATATTTTGGGGTTGGTACGTACCTTGCCCACCTGATCCAGAACCTCCTATGTTTACTTCTTCCTCTCAGAACCACTAGATACTCCGGAACTAGAACCACCTATACCTCCTGATCCTCAAACCTGTATCTAGGAAGTTGTACCAGAATATGTACTTCACTAGGTCCCAACAATAGTATTGAAATGTACACCCCTGACATTTTGTGAAGTGTTACCACTCCCAGAAGTGAGTCCAAAATTCTAGCGTGCTTGAATTCTGTGCATATGATGACAAACCTAAAAAGGTACCTCCCAAAAAACAATGAAGATCGTTTGTCCCTACCATCAATGTACTTGTTATAATGACTCTACTCCTACTCTCCTACTAGCCTGAAGTTAGCTTGTTGACTACTTTGTCATACTAGATACTGGAAAACTAAAGTGCAAGGGCTAGGTTGCTCAGATAGAATCAGATGCGCAGCTACGTGGCCTAGTCAGTCATCTACAGGTGACACGCTTCTCACATGAGGCTGAAGGGGGGTTCCCTGCCATGCTTTCCCAAGATGGGGGAGTTCCTGATAGCCCCGACTCTATGCCTTCTGCATGAGATCTCAAATCCTTCATGAGCCATCTCTCTCCTCAACACCATTCGTTTCTGCAATGTTCCCATTGCTTCTCTATCTCCCTCTCATGCGTGCCTCATTATACTTAAGTCACCTTTCTTCTCTCTCCCTTTCTACCGCTAGGTCTGCCATCTTTCACCAAACTTGTTGTTGTCCCCATGCACGTGGTGGGGTTTAGTTAGCCATTGGTTTGACTATCCTGATTTAAGGGTCACCATCAAAATTTTGATCGCTAGTGAAATGCCTTGCATAGGTAAGTTCCCCTGGGATATAATAAAAAATGGAATTCTGCTACCTCTGGGATAAGAATAAGTGGATGTTGAGTACTCTAGAGATATAACTATTTAGAGACACCACGAGAACCACAGTATCCACAGCTGCGTGTCCAAATCAGATCAACATCATAAAGGGCATAAAATTCTTCCTGCGTCCAGATAAGTGTGTGATACCTCTAATCCCTACTTAGATGCACATAAGCAACCGGCGACTCGTACAGTTCTACCAGAAAAATAGTGAAAAGAATCTCTCATACAAATTGTCATACATATTCGGTTCCACCAACATGAGTGTGTGTTAAACTTAGATCCGGTGGTTGAATCACTCCATGCATATTCTTCTTCTAAATATTATATCCACTCCTCAACACTTAGCTAGGGTCAACTGGTATGTCTTCATCATGAAGCGTCTTAAAAATAACTGAAAAAGGAGGTCCCGACAATGGAACCAATGATGCAACCTAGATTTCAGTAATATAGGCCCAATTAGACCCTAGACGTGTTGACACATCACTCATTCTAGAATGAGAGCTCACCTAAAGTACGCAATCGTACAATGTCTCTCTTTAGGGTTGTTGTTGCAGAATGTTAGGATGATGAAGACTTAACACATGCAGTTCCATTACTAACACATCATTCTAAAAAGCATGCCAGATCTATCTCTAAGGGAGAAAAAAATTAAATATTAACCATTATGAGATCAAAAACATACTAGATTCAGATACACACATAACTAACACTTAGATTCAGCTAATATCCTCCATTATATTAACTGCAATAAGTATATAGAAGCTTCATCAAAATAACAATAGTATGCATGTAAAATATTTGGGTAAGTGCACAAAGTTAAGGGGCCAAATAGCGGACAAGAATCCAAAAAGAAAACGCGTACGTGTTTTGCTAAAACACACTTGCGTTTTAATTTATTTGGCTCGGGAATCATCGAAGCATAACACGTACGCGTTTCAAACTACAGAAAATGCATACGCGTTTCAAACTACACAAAACACGTATACATTTCAAACAACACAAAATGCATACGCGTTTCAAACAACACAAAACACATACACATTTTTTGTAGTATGGACCATGTATATGTGTTTTTGCAATTTATACTTAAAAAAATAAATGTTAAAGTATAAATTTATTTTATTATTTCTTATACATTTAATTTATTTTAGTAAATATATGAAATTAGGGTCACTCAGCACCTTATGGAAGTGGTCTTGTAGCTTCAACAGTTATAATCTAGAAGATAGTTTTTCAAAATATAATCTGGTGAGTACTTACTCATTTTCAAGATTTCAGCAAACAACCTAAAACTTTCAGGGCATATATGTTGTGGTTGGTCTTTGTTTTGAGAAAGCATATAGTTTTTTTTTAGGCTTTTTGACCTTCTAAAATGGATTTTGGCCCTACCACTGCTTGAATTGGTGCTAATTTTTATATTTAGTCCTCAATTAACTTTAGTGACAATGAATTAACTCTATGATGTTTGTAGATAGTTCTTAGTAAAAAGAGATCCTCACTTTGTAGATAGAGGATTGTTCCCTGAATGGGATTTTTGAATCCTATGGCCAAAATGAGGTGATTGTAATGTGCCTCCTCCTTAAGGTTTGATAACACTACTAGGTGTTGAATGAGTTGTTACGAATAGTACCAAGTGAATTACATCAAGTGAACTCAGATGATTGCTCATTCTTAGAAACATGGTGCTCCATATAAAGATAATCCCCTCACCTTTCCTAGCTCTAAAAGCATCCTTTCATGGAATCAAATTCATGATTCTCATACATGATTTTGCTCATATGTCTCTTAAGGAGACAAACAATGCCTTAATACTTCATAAATAATGGTCCTTGATAGCTCGGTGACATGACTAGCTCATTTTAGCTTGTTCTGAAGGGTGTTCAATTAACTAAAAAATGACCAAAAATGCCTTTTTAGGCCTTCAAAGGAAGTAGTCTCTCATAAAAACTAAATAAGTTGATCGTTCACCTTAAACACTATTCCTTACACACTGAAACACGCTAAATGATCTTTATAGGACTTTCCTTTTAGTGAGGGTTTATGATTTAGGGTTAGGGTTTAGGGCTCAAGGTTTAGGGTTTAGGACTAAGGGTTTCAGACTTAAGGTTTAGATTTTAGGGTGTAAGGTTTAGTGTTTAAGGCTCATAGTTCATATTTTAGGGTTTATGGTTTAGGGCTCAGGGCTTAGGGTTCATAGTTTAGGGTTTATGGTTTATGGTTTTGAGTTTATTGTTTATGGTTAAGGGTTAAGGGTTTAGGGTTTAGGGTTTAGGGCTCAAGGTTCAAGGTTTAGGGTTTAGGCGTCAAGGTTGATGGTTTAGGGTTTATGGCTCAAGGTTAAGGGTTAAGGGTTTAGGGATCAAGGTTGAGGGTTTAGGTTTTAGGGTTGAGTGTTTAGGGTTCAGGGTTTAGTTTTTAGGGTTTAGGGTTGAGTGTTTATGTTTAAGGGTTCAAGGTTTAGGGTTTTGTCTTAGGGCTTATGGCTTAGGACCTAGGGTTTAGGGCTTAGGTTTTAGGGTTCAGGGCTCAAGGTTTAGGGTTTAGAGGTCAGGGTATAGGTTTTAGGGTTTAGGGTTTATGGTTTAGGATTTAGAGCTTAGATTTTAGGGTTTAGGGCTTAGTGTTTATGGTATAAGGTTTACATTTTAGGGCTCAGGGTTTAAGGTTTAGGGTTGAGGATTTAGGGTTTATGGTTAAGGGTTTAAGAGTTAGGGTTTAAGGTTTAGGGTTGAGGATTTATGGTTTATGATTAAGGGTTTAGGAATTAGGGTTTAAGGTTTAAAGGTCATGGTTCAGGGTTTAGGGCAAAGGGTTTAGGGTTTAGGGTTTAGAGATCATGGTTGAGGGTTTAGGGTTAAGAGTTGAGGGTTTAGGGTTTAGGGCTCAGGGTTTAGTTTTTAGGGTTTAGGGTTGAGTGTTTATGTTTCAGGGTTTAAGGTTTATTATTTTATCTTAGTGCTCATGGCTTAGGGCCTAGGGTTCAAGGCTTAGGGTTTAGGGTTTAGGGCTCCAGGTTTAGGGTTTAGGGGTCAAGGTTTAGGCTATAGGGTTTAGGGTTTAGGGCTTAGGATTTAGGGCTTAGAGTTTAGGGTTTAGGGCTTAGGGTTTATGGTATAGGGTTTAGGGTTTAGGGCTCAGGGTATAACTTTTAGGGTTGAGGATTTAGGGTTTATGGTTTATGGTTTAAGAGTTAGGGTTTAAGGTTTAAATTTTAAGGTTCAGGGTTTACGGAAAAGGGTTCAGGGTTTATGGTTTATGTTTTAGGGATAAGGGTTAAAGTCGTAGAGTTAAGGGTTTAGGGTTTATTCTGCAGGGTTTAGGGTTTAGTGCTTGGGGTTTAGATTTTTGGGTTTAGGGTTTATGATTTAGTTTTTAGGGTTTAGGGACCTTTAGGATTTAAAATTTAGGCCTTAAGGTTTAGGGTTTACGGTTTAGGGATCAGGGATCAGGGTTTACAGTTAGGGCTCAGGGCTCAGGGTTTAGGGGTTATGGTGCATGGTTTAAGGTTTACGACTCAAGGTTCAGGGTTTAGAGTTATGGGTTTAATGTTTAGGGGTTAGTTACAGGTTTAAGGTTTAGGGGTTAGAGATTAGGGCTCTAGATTTTGGGTTTTACACTCATGGTTTAAGGTTTAGGGTTTAGGGCTCAAGGATTAGGGTTTAGGGTTCAAGGCTTAAGGTTTAGGGATTAGGGTTTAGGGTTCATGGTTCATGGTTTATGGCTTAAGGTTCATGGTTCAGAGTTACTAGTTTAAGGTTTAGGGGTTAGATCTCAGGGCTCTGGATTTAGTATTTAGGGTTTAGGGCTTAGGGCTCAGGGTTTAGGGTCTAGGGTCAAGGGTTTAGAGTTATGGGTTTAGGGCTTAGGTTTTAGGGTTTAGTATTTAGTGTTTAGGGTTTAGGATTAATTATTTTGGTTTTAGGGTTTAGGGTTTAGGTCTCATGGTTAAGGCTTAAGAGTTTAGGTCACAAAGTTCAGGGTTCATCGAATTTGTAGGAAGAACATTCAAAACGAGTCATAAAAATTTGATGTTTTTCATCTGGTTGATATTTTGAAGGAGGGAAATTTCATATTCCTGAGTGTCCAATCCTTCCAAAGACCCCAGTAATCCTCAATCCTTGGATGTGCAGGGAGACACAGTTACTTGGCTTCCATTTATATTGATAAAGATATTTGAAAATTCATGTTATGACCTCTAAATCTAAATGAATTTCAAGCTACTTGGAAATCAAATCACACCATTCACTAGGATTGATGACTAGCCCTATCTTTTTGTTCAGGGGATTTTGAAAACATCTGTGGGTTTATCATATAAGGAATTATCAATGAATGGAAGGTCACTAAGTCGTAGGCCAGGTAACTCCCATTTAGAACTAAATAAGAAATATTTATTAGGCGATTGATAACCCCTTAGTGTTCTTAGCCATTCCCCTGTTTCTATGCTTATTTTGAACACTTTAGGAAGTTTTGTCAAATTAACTATCCATTCTAGTAGAACAGTTGAACTTTATCTTTCTTCGGAGGAGAGGATACTACAAGGAATTGAATTATGATCCTACACCTCTGCATTGATATATTCTCTATGTTTCTTTTGATTCCTTTAAGATTAATTTTTTTGTTGTGATGGTTATTTTTTCTAGTTTCCAATTATTCATCCTGGCTTGCATAATACCATACATGGAAATATGAGAAATGTGAAATTTGTTTCAAAGTTTGAATAAATTAACATTCAAGAGCACAAGTATATGTGGGGAGAAACAAATTTGGAAGAGATGTGTAATATATGCTTTACAAGGCACAAGGTAGATGTCATATCCATTTAGTTACTTGTCCCACCTCTCATAAATAAGGTAGTTCTATAAGAATACTCAATCATGGTTATAGGCACGAGACTAGAAAATATCAATGAAATATGGTTTGGGGTTTAGCGTTTAGCGTTTAGGGCTCATGGTTCAGGGTTTAAGGTTTAGGGTTCAAGGTTTAGGGTTATGGTTTAGGATTTAGGTTTTAGGTTTAGGGTTTAGGGTTTAGTGTTTATGGTTAGGGTTTAAGGATCGAGGTTAAGGATTTAGGGTTTAGGGTTTAGGATTTAGGGTTTCAGGTTAAGAATTTAATGTTTAGGGATAAGGGTTTATGGTTTACGGTTCACGTTTTAGGGTTTATGGTTCAAAGTTCAGGGTTTAGGGTTTAGGATTTAATAGTTAGGGATTAAGGTTTAGGGATCAAGGTTTAGGGTTTAGGCTTTAGGCTTTAGAGCTTAGGGCTTAGGGTATATGGTCTAGGGTTTAGGATTTATATTTTAGGGCTTAGGGATAAGAGTGTAGATTTCAAGGCTTATGGTTTAGGGTTTAGGATTTGGTGTTTAAGGTTTAAGGTTTAGGGTTTTGGATAAATTCATTTTTACAGTTCATGGTTTAGGGTTTAGCATTTAGGGATCATGGTTCATGGTTTAGGGTTTAGGGGTTTGGGCTTATGGCTTAGGGTGTAGGGCTTAAGGCTCATGGTTTAGGGATCACGGGTAAGAGCTGAATGTTTAAGGTTTAGAGTTTAGGGTTTATGTTTTAGGGTCTAGGGATCATGGTTAAAGGTTTAGGGTTTAGGGTTTAGGGCTCAAGGTGTACAGTTTAGTGTTTAGGTTTATGTCATATGGTTTAGGGTTTCGATTATAGAAGTTAAATGCTAAAATATTTAGGCTGAATGTTGAAATCCTAAAAAATTACCTATCTACTGACCAAATTATACTTTAAAAAACTATCTCCTAAACAATGACTCATAGAGTTGTGAGAGTAATTCCATAAGGTGCAGAGTGACCCTAGTTTCTTATATTTACATAAACAAATTTAAAGTATAATTCTTATACTTAAATATTTATTTAAGTAAATAGAAGCATCTCAAAAGCATACATAATGTTTATACTACAAAGAACGCCTATGCATTACATAACACGTGCACGTTATGTTTATACTACATAGAATGCGTACGTGTTTTGTAACGCATATGCATATTGTAACGCGTAAGTGTTTTTTGTTTTCTCTTTTCCCAAGCCATGCCTCAAGGCTTGGGATCCGGTTTAGATCCCCAAGCCTGAGGCATGGACCTGCGCAAACACAACAAACAATGAGTTTTTACAAGAAAATGTAAAAATGACACTTCCTCTATGATAAATCAAAATAAAACAATCAATCCATTTTTAAAAAATTTATACCACGACATAGAGTAGAGTCTCTTCTTTCTTAAAACATAATTTTCTAAATTTTCTAACTAATATAAGTTATCCTTATTATTTATTTTCTAACTATACCTTTTTACATATATTTTTTTAAGTTTAAATATGTCTATCTTTCATGGTGTATCTTTTTTTTGGGTGATTGAAATTAAAGAAAAATTATACTAGCCCAAACTAGGCCTAATTCTATACATATTAAAAAAAAAATCTGATTTTTGATATTTTTTGAGGTAGTTAAGGGGGAGGCACGGTCGGAGCTCCGTTATTTTTCAAAACATAAAATTTTTGTACTAGAAAAATCATATATAAAAAAATATTCACTAAAAAAATCTATAAGAAATAGAGCCCAAACTAGATGCTCCTAGCTATCTTTCTACCGAAGGGTTTTCAAAAATACTAAATGGTTCTCAAAAAATGGTTGGGGGCATGAAAGTCACTCTATTATGTTTTTTAACAAAAACATGAGCATTTTTTGGTATTTTAGTTGGTTGACCCACTTAAACTTATCAGGTTTTAATAAAATTTAGTAGCTTAGAAACTAGACTCACAATTCTATGATTCATATTTCTATAACATCTTCCAATTTTTAGTGTAACTATTTTGAAAAATTCGTACAAGTTGAATTTTTTTTTTTCAGAAAAATGCATTCACTTAAGACCCCATTTTTGCCTCCCAGATTGGCGCACTTACCCATTTAGCATCATATTCTCACTATATCTCCATGTATATATATATATATATATATATATATATATATATTATATATATATATAGTCTACTACTTACTTATAAGGGTGGGGACTTGCCCTTCACCACTTATCTATTCCCAAAATAGGTCGCATGCTATTACTAGCCACACGCCATATAAAAATAGCCACACATGCAAGTGCGCTAACAATATACTACTGGTAGTTAACTGACAATAGTAGATCTATTTCAGTCCCGTGTCCATGCAAAGCTCTTCATAGCACCAATTTTGCAAGAAATAAATGTCCTTTCTTTCTGTAGCACCAATTTTGCAAGTTATAAGTAACCCTTGTACCAATAATTCCTTACAAGAAAAGGATTACTATATTCATTGTGAATGATGATGTTTTCACTACAATATATTAAATTTCTTTTCAGCCATGGTTTAGATACAAAGACAATCTTATACCTTGACCCTTGTGCAGAGGGACTATCATTGCTCCTGTGACAGAAATGAGGGTACCCAGAAATTTTTCCCGATTGGATGAGCTTCTTATATCCACTTTCTCTATCCTGAATTCAGGTCACAACATAAATTATTGTACACATAATTCTTGATTTATATAAATAACCTGTAAGTAGTTCTAGTATGGGATAATTTTGTTTTCATTGGAGCGTCACTCTAATAATAAATTAAGATATTTGTTGGGATTTTTTTGGGATAGAATGACTTATAATATTTTTTTATGCTTCCGCATTCCATGAAAATTAGAAGATGATTATTGGAATCAGTTGTGTATCACTTTTGGCCCTACACATTTCAAACAAAAAACAATACACAGTTGATTCCAGATATTATCTTCTAACAAAATAATTGATTCATGTGTATGTAATTTGTAGAGATGCAGTCTATATACCATCGGACAAGAAAACTCATATTGGTAAATTAAAATGTGAAAAATATTTACAAACATGTTGTACAAAAACATATGGCATTTAAAATCCATAGATACCCAAAATATTCTCCATTGAATCCACCTTAGGGTAAGGACTACAAGTATATATATGAAGAATACATAGTTATTTTCAATATAAATTGTTGATTGAACTTGGTACCTGCAAACAATAGATGATCTAAGGTAAATGTAGGGATCAAATTCCCCATTATTGGGGTACTATAATTTACACATGTGAAGGCACAATTCTACATGAATTGGACTAGTTTTTGAACTGGCCTTTGAATTTGATGCAACCTAGAATTTAGTAATACAAGCCCAATAATACCCTAGACACACTGGCACATCACTCAGCCTAGACTGAGAGCTCGCCTGAAATGCACAAAGGTAACATGTCCCTCTTTAGGGTTGTTGTTGCAAGATGTTAGCAAGATGAAGACTTAACACATGCAGTTCCATTACTAACACATCATTTTATAGAGCATGTCAGATCTATCTCTAAGGGAGAACATAATTAAATATTAACCATGATGAGATAAAAAACATACTAGATTTAGATACACATAGAACTAACACTTAGATTCAGCTAATATCCTCCATTATATTAAATGCAATAAGGATACAGTAGCTTAATCACAATAACAATAGTATGCACGTAACAAATTTAGCAAAATTTTCTCACTATATCTCCACGTATGCATATATATCTCTCTATACAGTCTACTACATACTTATAAGGGTGGAGAATCTCCCTTCACTGCTTATCTATTCCCAAAATAGGTTGCATGCTATTACTAGGCACATGTCATTACAAAAATAGCCACACATGCAAGTGCGCTAACAATAGACTATTGGTAATTAACTGACAGTGGTAGATCTATTTCCATCTTGTGTCCATGCAAAGCGCTTCATAGCTAATCCTCCAAAAATAGCCAATGTGTGATGCATAAGTCTCCAATCAATTTGAGTGCTCCACACGCTATATCTCAAAAAATAGATCTTTGTCATGAAAATGGCTAAGTTCCGAACCTATTTCCGTTCCCCCACACGTGAGCCTTCCTGATACACTTGCGCCTTTGAATTTATTCTGCTCTCCCGTACAAACCTTCTATAGTTTCTTTACTAAGTGCTAAGGTCTAACTGATAAAAAAAATTCTTTCAAAAAAGTTATAATCGTACAATTACAAAAACCATACACTACCTGTAAAATTTCACCTCCTCATGGGTAGGTTGTAAGTCACCTACACGGATAAGTACACAATATAACCTTAGATGCCCATGTAACTTCCCTCTCTAGCCCTGCTGATGAGATACATCTTCTCCATCCACAAGAAGTGCTTTTGGTACATGTTGAACAATCCCCTCCATGTCTTTAACAAGGTAGGGAAGTAGTTTAGCACCAGTAAATTGTTTTAACTCCCTTGAAAGGGATTTTGCTTGAGTTAAACTTGGTAGAAAAGATGCACATTTCTTTTGTCCCAAACTAATAAATGAAATGATCCATTCAGAGGTTTCTTAATCTGAAAATATTACTCTTGAAAAAATTTCAAGCTCATCATGGAATGGTTCAAGAGTTATCTGTATGACCATGTCTGCAAAGGTATACTGATTTTTAACAAGAGCTTCCCGAAAAGTAAAGGATGATTGAGGAACAGATCGGAAAAGAAGAACAAACACATAGAAAGCTTGTTGTATGCAATGAAAAACTGTAGGATTTACTATATATTTGCTAGCATCCTTGGAAACTTGGCATGGAGCGTGTTGTCTGTGAAATATGAAATATCATAATATAAAGGGTCCATTTCAAATTTTCTCAAGTACTTTGATAAAAATTCAGCAAGCAATATCACACTCCCTTGGTGCAAGTGAGGATTATTTATTAATATAGTTTCTAGCAAAGCCCCACCCCACTTTGCTCTAAAAAGGCCCTTCACTAGAATTTCTACATAGATCAAAAATTCAAATTCAATTTACTATTCACATCAGAATACATTTATAAAATACAGGTAAATCAAAGTTGCTTAATAGATTCAAAGACTCGTGGCTAAGAAGCCCTAGTCTTTTAGATGAGGAACTAAGGGAGGTGTATGCAAAAAGATAAAGATGTTCAAAGCTGAAGAGGCGAAATCAGTGAACAAGGAGACATAAATTTAAGGATCATTGCACTCAAAGGTATGAGAGATTAACATATCTTACGGAAAGTTGAAACCTGGTTCTAATAGATCAGGAGAAAGGCAAACAACGATTGGAAGAATAGATAATAGATCGTAAATTAAAACCTCACTGCTCCAAATTCTTCCCTCAGCGTTGCATTGTTGAATCCACTAGCTTTCTTCAGTGGTGCCAGAATCAATTACACAAAAGATAAATTAGATGCCCTCTTATGCAAGGAAGTGATTGTAATCTTTGCTCAATGCATCCGCAAAATATTATGCCAACCATAGTTAATGATGAAATTTTAAAGAACCCATGCTATGGAAATCATATAGTAAAATACGAATTAGAAAGAAAACTAAAAAGCATAATAGGCGGTGTGAAAGGAACTACAAATGCAGATCAGCTATAATAAAGCAACAATTCACAGGCGTGACAGGTATTTTAGACCTGGTATGGGATAAATCAGACGTGCACACGGAGATAAAAATCTATAACCCTAATATCTCCTCAGTTTTACTATATACAAATTGATTAATCTGGCCCTGTGTTTGTATCTGTAGCAGGTTCAATTGTCTCTGAGAGGAAACTAGTGCCTGATGTTGTTTTGTTTGTTGTATGTAGAACCAGAAGAAGATTGAGGATTAGGATGCACTTCATTCGGGCGTAATGTCTAGTTGTATTGATTTTGTTGCTTCTCCTCCTGAGCATCTGTGCCATGTTCATTGTAACCTTTGCAACACCGTTCTTAAGCGTTGGATTTCAATGCAATCTATAAACCACCCTGCAATGTCTGAATTTTGACAATTGTCAAAATCAACCGGAGGCAACCCAACGTGGGTACGCCTTCCGAGATAAAAATTAACATAAAATAAATTTAATGCTTGTTAATGTTACGAAAATATTTCATCTATGAAAAATATTCCTGTGCATTAATTTCCTTTTAATGTACTATATAAAAATTTAATTACAATAAAAGATATCCTAAATTGATGATTTCCTCTTTCAGAATTGATGTGCAGTACCTTTCCACAGTATACAAATTTAATTTCCTGTACCAAGATTTATGTTTAACACCTTTTATGATTAAAATATAATAATCTCTTTATAGGTTGATGTGCAATACTTTATACGGCATAAAGACTTTCTTGTCATCTTTCATTACTGATGTACACCACATTAATGTCCTCCTTCGAAATTGATGTGCAATACTTCTCAAAGCATAAAAATTCAAAGTGCTCTTTAAAGATTGAGGTGTTGTAGTTTCGTATAGCATACAAGGTAAGGAAGTTATGTTTATGAAAACAATTTCTATAGTAATGTTGATCCAAAATAATGTTTAGTATTTTAGAATTTATAATTCATATGGTTTAAATTGTAGAGATTTAATTGAATTTTTTAATCCTGAAAATAATTTATTAATTTTATTTGAGGTGCACAATTTTTATAATTTATATCTTTTGTATTATTTTCATAAAAACAATACCAAAATATAGTTAAGTATTTCCTCCAAAAATATTCATGTTGTCTTAAAAAATATTGGTCAATCATATTAGATTTTTTTTTTTTTAATGATATAAATCTTATATTATATTAAAAGAAACATGATACAAGATTTTTCCAACAAAAAAGTAGGCGGTAAGAAAGCACACCCCAAGGCCACAAGTTACACCAAGCCATGCCTACGAATACAACAAAAATAACTTAAGAAACACTGAAGTCAAGCAAAAGTAACAAAAAGTCTAGTGGGGGGTCATAATCATCTCACCAACCAAAGCCAAAAAATCATATTAGAATTTAACTTTAAATTGTAAAATAAATATTATTATTATAGAAATAAATTTAGCAAATAAAACATGTATAACATATTATTCTAGTTTATTTTATAAAGCCAACTTAATTAATATAACCATGACTCAAGGCTGTACGTATCTTGCTGTGCAGTGCCGGCAAGTCTAGAAAAAGCTCGAACCTAAAATTTCTCATATTCAAGAGCATAGTCTTAACCAACTTCTCCGTATATATTTCAACATGTCGTAAATTCCGTCAAAAAGGGAATGTACCGGCAAGATAGGGGCTTGCATGAATCAGACGAAAAAAATTGGGCGTACACGGTTATGATGTTTTTTTCTTTGTTGTTTTTAAACTGATATTACTACTGAGCCAGTTAAACTGTAAATATTCTTCTGGTATGTTATCATTTGGCATATGTACGAAATTTTCAATACACATATCTTGTGAGGTCGGCATATGTACGAAATACACATATCTTGTGAGGTCGTCACTACAAGTTTCTGTGAGAGATTAATTTGAAGAAGAATGGCCAAAGAGGATTCATGTCGACCAAAATATTGGCACAATATTGCAATCCTTCACCGCTTTAATTGCTTTGCTTTGTCACATACAACAGACAGTTCAAATAATGAGAGTGTTAATGATCTTGAAGGGGATGTCCCTGTTAGAACGAGAACGAAAGGAGGATGGAAAACATTGCCGTCATAATAGGTGAAGACAGTATTCTCCCCATATGTTACTTTAGTATGGGATCAAGATTGTAGAGAAATCTATTAGATCAAATATAAGTTACTTTTAGATAGGATTCAAGATACCAATGAGTAGATATCTATTACCAAGCTAAGATACCAATGAGTAGATAGGATTTACAGTAACGTTATATGCAACTTACAGATAATGTTGAGTTGTTAAGTTATTAGTAACTATGTGGCTCTAAATTTTAGGTGACGGTATTCTGAAGCTTCAACGAACAATTATCTTGCCTTTAATCTCGAATGGTTTTAACATTTAGGGAAAACCAATTTACTATTACTTTTTATAATATGCCTAATCAAATATAAAAGTGAGATGTTTTATTGATATGCCTATATAATTTCAAGAAATCAGACCTATCATTATTAATGAAAATGAAGAAGTGTTTTTTATTTAAATTCAATTGGTGTGCAGGAAACGAGAGTTGCGAGAAGCTAGCACTGGTTGGTATGGGTTCTAATACGTTGGTCTACTTATCAAGGGAATACAACATAAATATAGTTACAGCTGTCAATGCACTGACCATCTTTTCTTCAACAACAAAGCTGCAACCCTTGGCGGGCGCAGTTTTGGCGGATTCGTTACATGGGCGATATCGAGGAAGACTTTATTGCGTTCTCTTTCATTTAGTGGTGGGTAAAAACTATAAACTTCATATTTTTGTTACATTTTATTAAGGCCCCTTGCGCTTCCAATCTATTAAACTTTTTTTTTTTTTTTTTTCAGAGAAACATACATCACCTTCTTTGAGAACGTTTCTATTTCTCAGGGTATAATCTTGCCTCGTGGTTTGTTTATTGACATCTTTTAGATTTATAATTTTGGTAGATTGCTAGAAAATAGTTTTTATATCAGCATACACACTATTGGACCAAAACTTGTCGTTAGAATTTGGTATTGACTATAATCTAATTCATATAGCTAAATTTTATAGTAACTTGTCCTCTAATCGTATTAATTTTCTTAAATCAGACTAAAATTTTGTCACCGCTTTTTAGTATTATTTCTTAGATGTGCCAAGATAGGAAGCCCATTGACGCACTATCAGTTTTTATAAGCAAGATGCTTTCATTCTATGTGAATTCATTCACTCTATGAAACAACCATACATAATAAAATAACTATAATAGTATTTATTTTTAAAAATTGCATATGATTCTGATGCATATAAATATCTTGTAGATTTGTATATTATTTGCATGTCTACGTGAGAATTTCTATTTATTGTATAAGTGTTGTATAATTTGTTGTTTACATGAGCACTAGATGATCTTTCAACAAAATTCCTTGATAAATAGTGACGTTGGATGAGTAATCCCAAATTTGATTAATTTGCAGGCAACATCACTTTGGACTCTCACAGCCCTCATCTCTGCGCTAAGGCCATCACCTTGCACTGACATGGAAGCAAAGTTGGGACAATGCACCAATGCATCCAAAGGACAATTGCTTTTTCTTCTGTTAGTGTTTGTATTCAAGTCCATTGGGTCAATTGCAATAAGACCATGTGCCTTGCCGTTTGGGGCAGATCATTTCCAGGAGGAAGGAACACAAACACTCCGAGGAAAGAAAAGACTACAAAGTTTTTTCAATTGGTATTACTTTTCCAGTTGCGCATCAGTCATCGTGGCAAGTACTGTTATTGTTTACCTTCAAAGCAATGTGAGTTGGAGCTTGGGATTTGGTGTGTGCACTATTCTTGTGCTCATAGCGACAATTATTTTCCTTGTTGGAACTCCCCTATATCACCAAACGACTCCAAAAGGCAGCCCTTTCACTGCAATTTTACAAGTCTTTACGGCATCCATAAAGAAGCGGAATTTATCGTTACCCTCTGATCCAGCCTTACTTTACCATGAACAAAATAAATTAAAAATCATTATAACCAATAGACTCAGGTATCTGCCATTTAGAATCTCGCATTTCCTTAAAAATAATTCAATATGATCTCAAATTATCAAGAATATTCCCACCACAATCAAGCGGCTTGGAGGGGTGTCCTAGGCTCCTTATAAATTAACTACTTGACATAGTTTGTTTTGTTCCTCTACCACTGAGATATCAGCTTTATATCTAGTTTGCAATCTAGATTTTTAAAAAACGAAAATTAATTTATAAGTTATTAAAACAATGCGAAATGACAAACTTAACTGATGAAAATGTCTTACCATGCGTGTTTCCATTTATTTTTCCTCTTCACCATTTTCTGACGTTGTTTAGTATGAAAACCAGGTTCATGAACACGGCCCGCCATAAATAACAGCAGGGGGACATCCGAGCGGAACGTTCTGTGGATGACCATGGGAATAATCTCCATCAACATAATCGAGATTGAAAAACGGTTGATCTGAACTCTACAATTTTCTCTGTTCAGTACTATCCAATGATCGGTGGATCTCCATTCACCATATTCCAGGCCCTCCCACAATGGAACAGACGTATGGGATATACCAACTTCAAGTGCCCGCCGCTTCCCTTGGCGTAATCACAATGCTTACTGTCGTTACATGGCTACCATTCTCCGACAGGTGCTCGTACCGCTTACCAGGCGGGTAACAAAACAAGAAACGGGGATCAGCCGCCGCCGCTACAGAGAATAGGAATCGGGCACTTCATTTCGATAATATCACATGTGGTGGCTGGTTTCGTGGAGGTGAAAAGGCGGAACGCAGCCAGAAGGCATGGTCTAACCGACCAGCCACGGGCCGTTGTCCCTATTTCCGTCTTCTGGCTTGCTCCTCAGCATTGTATAGACGGTCTGGCGGATGCGTTTGGCGGGGTGGGTCATTTGGATTTTTTCTATAGCCAATTTCCTGCAAACATGCGTAGCATCGCCATAGCGGTGTCTGCGTGCGCGCATGCGTTGGGAGGTTATTTAAATACCGCCTTCATCACGCTCGTTCACAATACCACCGGCCGTAATGGCAACCCCGATTGGCTTGACGATAATATCAACCGCGGTCGACTTAACTACTTTCAGTGGCTTTTGTCTGTGTTGAAGGCCCTCAACTTAGTCTCTTTCATCTTCTGTGCTTCTTGGTATAAATACAGAGAAGATCCCCTGCCACAAAATGTGTCCGACGAAATACCAGTAAACAAGGAATCTGATGATTCGAAGGAAATACAAAAAGATGACCACATTTAAAAATCGGCGTTCTTTGCAATTTATTTGTTCGAATAAAACTGCAGTTTCTATATTAAAATCAGATTGGCGTATGAAACCAAAGCATATGTCAGTTTTGGTTGCCGAGAATAATTTCCACTTGTTTTGTTGCAATCATCTTCGGTAATCTTTATATCACACAAGAAATTAAAACTAGCAATGGCATGTGTACAATGCAATGTGAACACGGTGTATGTTATTTGATTTAGAGGAATAGTTATTACTTTTGTAGTTAACGTTGATAAGCGGTGTGATTGACAATTCTGATTTTCTATTAAATCTAAAATAAATGTTGCAAAGTACATTAGAAGGGATGTTAAATAATAGTTAGTTGTGTAATAATTGAATACTAATGCAAGTGAGACATGTAAGTTTGCTAACATTCACTCTCTAGAATGTAGTGAATGTGAAGTATTGGCGTGAAAGTAGATTGAAAGAAGGACTAAGTGATTTAACATATTAGCTCTCCAAGAAACATAAATGAGACTAAATATGCAAGCATATATTAACAAACCTTAAATGGTTAGGGTACATTCCAGAGTGCTTTATAACCTCAAAGAGTTTGAGAGCATAATTATCAAAGTAGATTGAAAGAACGACTAAGTGATTTAACATGTTATCTCTCCAAGAAACATAAATGAGACTAAATATGCAAGCATATATGAATGAAGCTTAAATGGTTAGGGTACATTCCAGATTGTTTCATAACCTCAAAGAGTTTGAGGGCATCATTATCAGATCTATTTTGTGCATATCCTACAATCATGGCATTCCACAAGACCACATCTCTCTGAGGCATTTTGCAAACATAAACCCACTTTCCATTATATTTTGATTGATGTTCATACCTTGTGCTAAGGCTTCTGTATTGGTATAGAAAGGTCGGAATACGCTGACAAAGGTTGTGGAGGTTGGATTTGCACTTGCCAAATGCATTCGCCTACAAGTTTTGAAGGAATTTTCAATAAACACATTTTATGCATATCCTGCAATCATTTAAGTCCATGAGATCACATCTCATTGAGGCATTTTATCATACAGTTCACATGCCTCGTGTATGCTTCCACATTTTGCATACATGTCTACCACGAAACTTGCAACTACATCTAACAAAAATCATCTTTCCATTATACTTTGATGGATATCCATGTCTTGCTTTAAAGCTCCCATTTTGTCACAGGTTGGGATGATGATGGCAAAGGTTGTGGAGTCTAGCAAAAGTCAGGTATCTATTTTTTTTTGTGAATGTACATCCCTTGTTTTGACATAGGCTGGCAGTATGCTCGCAAAGGGGAACTGATACTGAGGTTAGCTACCTATTGGTTACATTTGGTGAAACAGAGTCAATGCTTCATGAGGATGTTCATGTCTTATGTAAGCTACAATTATAATACACCATGAGAAGGGGTTACAAATAATGAACCAAAAAACATATACTTAGAAAAGCCACTTCTACAATCTGTGAAATGTAACATTGTATCTTCCATTATAAAATACTACCAAATTTTAAAATATCTCTCTAAATACAAGGGTATGAGCATAAACTAACAAAGATCTAAAATAAGTTTTGAATAAGCACCACCGTCATTAGAAAATTCTTCTTTGGGCACAAAGACCTCTACATATAATAAGAACAACAGTAAAGTTCCTTTGAATCACGTGTAGCATATTGTGAATATTGTCTTAATCTATTGAGGAAATCAGCCTAAAATGTTTGATTGAAAATGCCAAAATTCCCGTCTCGATATGGTCTGGCTGGATTGAGGGGGGGGGGGGGGGGACTCTAACAATGTTTGATGTTGTTTCATTTCATGATGGCTCGGTAAAGCACCTGTAATTTCTCATGAGTATATTCGATCTTGGTTGAATTTGTGTCCGAATTATTTAAAAAAATCCGATGTAAAGTGTTTTCATGGGCTTTTATGGTGTAGAATTGTCTTTAGTGCTCCCTAATCTTATACACAAAAGACTGTTTAATTTTAACTCTACAACATTTCTAGTAATCTGTAATGCCCCACTGCGGCATCGGATTCGTTTCTACCTGCTCCATGCCCCTTGGCCTCCTCCCAAACACCAACCGCCAATTTTTAAGACTGTATGTCTGTCCTTGCGTTGAGAAGTCGGTGGAGTCATTGTTCTTCACCATGATCCTTTTTGTGATTTCTTCTTGACTGTGTTGAGGTGGAGTGTAGGCACTTTTTCTGGACGCGTGTGGCGGTGAGAGGTGTTCTTCCTGGTCGCATGGTCAGGGGAGGCAACAAAATCTCTTGTATGGCAATTTTTGTTCTTCTTCTGCTTTCCCCCTGCTGGCTGCGTGGGTTTTGATTATGGCGGTGTTAGAGGAGCTACAATTGCAGGCGTGTTACTCCACTTTTATTTGGGGGCCTGAGGTGTGTTCGGGTCAGGAATCCACGGGCAAAACCAGCCTGCCAAACAATAGGATTAGGCTACGCGGCAAGAGGTTATAGTTGTAGAAGCATGTTGGAGTGCTCAACAAGCAGGTTGTCCAAACTTTGTTGTTGTCTATTAGTATAGACTGCATCCTCAGATTCGGGTTCCTGCATTCAAGATAATTTTCTCAAAATCATGTGCACAGGCAGTTATCAGTGGAGCGTTAGAACGAAATTCTTCCAGGAGAGTGCCGTGCGGAGGTATTGGCTGTATGCAGCAGCCTACAGGGTTATAGAGAGGGTAAACTTATCCAGAAATCTATTGTGCCTCTACGTGTGAGGAAGGGAAATTACTATACCTACTACCTGGTTCAAACTCTTGTTTGATTACCGTAAGGGGAGCATTGTAGGTTTAATTGAAGGAAATCTCTTCAATTTCATTAAGGGGTGAGCAGCAAGCTATTAGAGCTGGACTTGGAAACAAACTTTGTAGGTGTGGAATCCATGGTATGGACTGGTGAACTGTTTCGTTAGATGATAGATGATTACGTGATACTATAATAGGTGGTATATTTTCATCGTTTGATTTTTGATGACATGTCCTTGATAAGACCGCGCATGGATCGGGTAAAATTTCCATCTTCTTACCAAGGGCATGGCGCTCATAGTAACTTTAGGCCTGATGCACTGCATAACTTCCTGATGGAGATGGTGTTGGTTCTTATTTTTTGCTTGGTACTCGTGGTAGGAGCCCTTTGGTCTGGGGCACGTTGGTGTTTTTCCCCTCTACGTAGGAAATCCCTTGTTTTCCGAACTCGAATATCTTTATACTTCACACTTGTTACTAAAAGATCATTTTGTGCCTTGTTAAGGAAATCAATTTTTATTTTAATGGCTTATTGACATTGTCTGAAATATATAAAAATTATGAACGAATTTGGGGTTTAGTCTCCCTTATATTATGTAGAGAAGTTTACGATTAGGATAGGTTTTTGTAGCTAATGGCCCCTTTTGTGTCTCATTTTATGATTTTGTGAAAAGAAGAGGAGTGGATTTTTTGTAACTAGTATACGTTAAGAAACTATAAGAAGGGGGGTAAAAAACTCCTTGTTAAAACGAAACATAGTGTTTTTCTTTGAAGGGCGTCGAACCCCTAATTATTGCCTATGAAGCCTCCCAGGGAGATTGATAACTCGTCCGTTTACACCTACCAATCATAATGTATGTGTGTTTCTCTTTGGACCCTCTTTAGTTGCATGGAGTAAGTTTTGGATCCAATTCATGTAATCCCTTAGGATTACATGAAGGAGATATCAAACACTCTTGACCTTCTGTTCCTTAAACCATAAGGTCTTGCCTGATTTATGTGCATTGCTCTTATGTATTTGACTTTCCTTGCTGGATGGGTTAGATTTCTTTATAATGCGCATAATTTGGAGTTGTGGGTGTGTTAGAATCCATTTTTGAACTAGAACTTCCTTCTATATTGTTAAATGTGAGCTACTGTTGCAGGTAGCCTCAACATGCTGCAGTTCTCATGAATTGATTCCAGTAGTATTTGTGCAGATGGATTATGGTGAGTAGATTTAAAGGAAAGAGTTGTAAAGGTTCATCAGGCAATTATGAAAGTTCCTTGTAAAAAGTCCAATGTGAGGTAAATTTTGTAATAGTGTTTGTAAGGAGTTTAGAAGACTCTTGCCTTGGGTTGTTCGAAATTCGTATGAGTGTCGTCATTCTGAGGTTAACTGTTAAATTACCTTTGTGAGAAATAATGTTCAATCTTGACCTTGTGAGTATTCTTTTGGTGATATAATTTACGTCATGGAAAGTTGTAGCATGGATGTGGGGATTTGGCTTATTTTGTTACCTTTTGTTTCTTAAAACCAAAGTGCATCCAATCTCTTGACTTCCTGTGTCTTGTTGCCATGTTGATGGAAATGTTATAACCGTGGTTTGCATTCTCGTTTTACCATAACGATAATTTCTTCTTTCAGGTTCATTAATTGCTTATTGGTTTAGTAACCCTCCATGGTACTAGACACTAGATCATGGTTATTACAGGCTATTTTAGTGGGTTTTTTTTTTTTAAACCCCTTTTTTCTAAGAGATAATCAAAGAGTAATAAAAGAACGAGGAATAAGAGTATGACTACTAAAGACAGATAAAACTGTGCAGTTGTATTGGTTGATAAATGATAAATTAAGAGTCTTTGATTGGAAAGAACAAAGTGTTTACGACGATGTAAAACAAATTAAATAAAAATACCTACAATGTTTAACCTTAAGCTAGGATAAAATTGTCCTCTTGTTGGGAAACGTTAGTAATTTAAAAGTAATATCACTGTTGGCCTTTGGGGATATCGGTAGATCTATCTATACAGGAGTTGAATAAAAAAAACATTAAGTATAATGCTTCCATGTTGGAAAACCCCTGTGTATCCCCCGTGAACCTTATCAAGCGGGAGGCGAGAAGGAAGCGGTGGACAAAAGGCAAGTGAAACGCGAAGACGCAGGAAAAGACCGAGGAAGAACGAAAGAGGAGCAGAAGAAGAAGAAGGAGCGGGCGGGCGTTTCTCTTTACAGTCCTCGCTATTTCTTATCACTAAACCATGACCATAGTACCTTGTGTCCGTGTCTAAGCTATGATAAATTTTTAATTTTGATCAAGATGATTAGGGTGTTGAACATCCGTAACGATAATCCTCTCACTTTTGATTCTTACGCTTGGCTTACTTATGCAATCTGTGGCGTATGAAAAGAGTTTCAGGAGGGGGGGTTAGTAGCAGCATTGTGGATGTTACCTGCTTGTTGTAGACAAATTAATCAAGGAATTTATATTATTAAGTGTATCCTAGGACTAGTCCTCAAGTTATTACCCAAAGAACTCAAACGTTTATCCTTACAAGAAGACATGGTATTGAAACATATCATGAACCTTGCCAGTAATGCAACTGACGACGCGTAAGATGCTCTAAGTAAAGCAGTAATCTTAAGAGATTTTCACAGCGTGGATGTCTTAAGCTATAATAATGTAATGTGGTTGGTATTTTGCAATGTCCCCTCTCACAAAGACTAAGTAAAGTGTCCGTGCTAGGTATTTGTGACGTTCCGTGCTATCCTTTATGGCCAATCCGTGATCAAGCCTCGTTCACAGTGGTAGGTGATCCTTTCGGTGATTGACATGTTCCGTCATGTTAGTGTCCAAAAGAAGTCAAAATAAAAAAAGCCTTTTGTTTTCCTTATGGGTTATGCACTGTTGTGTTGTGTGTGTGATTTTGGGGTCGTTACCTGGTATCACGAGCATAGGTTCATATGCTTCTCGATGACTAGCATTTGGGGCCCTGGAGTAATGTTAATGATGAGGTAACATGGTGTCCGGGTTGGTTGATTACATGATGATACTGATGATGATTGATGTATGTGCATGATGGTGGTTAGAGATGGAAGAGTTAATCGGACATCCTTGACGTGATGGATTATTATCGTAATTGGTGTTTTTTTTCGTGACTTGCACATGATGTGTATGCATTGAAAGTGAGTTGTGATAATGTTGACGTTGGGGATGGGAAGCTATTCTCTGTTTCCTCTGTTGGATGCTATGACTTAGATTTTAACATGCGAATTACGGTTCGTGAAGTGTATGAACATAGAATTCTAATGTGGATGACGGAAGTGTTTTTGGAACATTGGATCATATGTGGGATGTAAGGTTTATTTCAAGGGCGTATGACTAGATTGATGTTTTAAAAGAAAATGAGTGGTATCGTGATGTTTTTACCATGTGTTGAAAGAAACGTGTGTACCACCTTGTTATTGTAGCAATGGATGTTATGTTGTGATGTACTATGTTTTATCGTATGTATGATTTGTGGAAATATGTAATGCTTCATGTTGTGATTTGGGGTCACATGGTGAAGTGTATGAACCCTATTGTATGGTGACTGCGCTTTGGGTGCAGAATGTGGTAAAGTGATGTGTTACACTCATTGAATGTATGATTGTGATCTACCTTGTATACATACCACCATTGTGTTAGTGATGTAGTTACATGTTATGTTGTGAACCTTACGCTAACCGACCCTGAGGGAAATCAGTAGAAGTGTATGTTGAGAGTGAGGAATGGTGTACCATGGGTCAATAACTCGAGTCAAAACTCGGTTTAGTAGATAACATGTGATTCTTTCCTCTCTCCCTATGTGATTGCATGTATGTAACCTAAGTGCAACTATGACTATGTTTAGCCTTGTCGAAGTGGTGGCGGGATGATTCAGATGGAGGTTATGATAGTTGTATTATTGATATGTATTTTACGAGCTGAGGCTCGATGTTCCGAGTGCTAGCAACTCGTTGAGTACCCCTTTGGTGGCTAGATAAGGCCACGCAGTTATCGTAATGTGACATTATTATAAGTTGATTTTACTCATTAATTGAACTTTTTACTTTATTTTGTAAGGACCAGCAACTTTTCTTGATTGCAATGCTTTACAATTTTGGGCATTTCCTTGGTTTATGGCACTAACATGGGGATTTTGATACTAACTATGGCTATTTGGCCTTTTTTTTTTGCTTGATTTTGGGTTTTCTTTTAAATTTGGAATTTTTACCGCCTTGCCCAAGGCTTGTACTTTGCCACTTGGCACTTTGGATTGGATTGTTGTGCTGGTTCTATTGTCATGATGTGTGGAATAGGGTCATGGGATGCACCATGGATTGGTTGGACCTATGGACCCGCTTCGTTGTATGGGGGTACGCCCCAAGGAGTACATATAACTAGCGGGTTGTTGAACCACACGTTATTATGTCACTTGGGTTAGGAGTGTTCGAACTCTATGTGTCTTGGACCATAGGGTCAACCGGCCTCCTTGAGGGAGGCATAAGAGACTTGAGGGAGGCATAAGAGTTTGAGGGAGGCATAAGAGTTTGAGGGAGGCATAAGAGACTTGAGGGAGGCATAAGAATTCGAGGGAGGCATAAGAGTTTGAGGGAGGCATATGATATTTGTGTGCATGGTTGATTTTCTGGGATATATATATGAGTTATTGTGATGTTTTGGTAGTGGTATTTCGATGTATGTGTTACTCATGTCAGATGGATATGTGTTACGATGTTGTGGATATGTCATTGATTCCCTTGTGAACACTATGTACCTCTAGCATGGTTTGGTGTTATGTGAATTTTTCATTGATGCAAATTGAGGAAATGGCTGGAAATTGTAGTACTCTTTTGTTTGAGTATTTAATATGTCAGTCATAGATGTGTGACGAGTACTATGTTATGTGGACTGTGCCTATTCCATTCCGTATTTGAGTAACCTTTTGTGGTGTAATACAATCATGAAATATATACTTGTGTGCTTGTGAATCTGTAGTGTCTTATGAACCTGATAGGGTGTTGTGTTAGCAGTTCATGTTGGGCACCCACAATAAGGAAAAAAATCAAAACTCTTCAATGATGATATTTTTTTTTTAAAAAGAAACTAAAACTAGAAAATAATGATAACGGAAAGAGACTAATGAAATGATGAACAAGAAAGAACTGCCAATCTTCACAGAACATTGAAAGTTAAAAATTCTACCAAATGTTCCTAAGGCTACCTTTTGACCGTGCTTTAATCTACTAAAATTTTAAACCATAAAGTGTACGTTCTCCTGTACCTGTTCTTGGTTACAAACCATTTCTTTTCCGTTGTGTTATGTCACATCGAGGGTGATGCTTTCTTAAGGGGAGGAGAATGTAATGCCCCGCTGGGCATCGGATTCTTTTTCTACCTACCTCCACTACCACCTTGGCCTCCTCCCAACCACCCAACCTTGCCAATTTTTAAGACTGTCATGTTCGTCCTTGCGTGAGGAGTCGGTGGAGTCATTTTACTTCACCATGATCCTTTTTTTTGATTTCCTTCTTGAATGCGTTGAGGTGGAGTGTTGTGCACATTTTTCTTGGACTGTGTGTGGCGTGTGAGAGGTGTTCTTCCCAGTCGCATGGGCAGGGAGGCCAGCAAAATCTCTGTCATGGCGTTTTTGTTCTTCTTCCTGGCTTTCCCCCTGCTGGCTACGTGGGTTTGATATGGCAGTTTTAGATGAAGCTACAGTCGCAGGCGCGTTACCTCTACTTTTTTTGGGTGCCTTGAGGTGTGTTCGGGTCAGGAATCCACGACAACAGCCTACAACAATAGGATTAGCTAGGAGGCAGGCAGGTTATAGTTGGTTAGAAGCATGTTTGAGCGCTCCAACAAGTAGGTTGTCCAACTTTTTTGTTGTCTGTTTAGTATCGACTGCATCCTCAGATTAGGGTTCCTCCTTCAAGATATTTTTCTCAAAATTGTGCTGCACAGGCAGTATCAGTGGAGCGTAGAACTGAAATTATCCTAGGAGAGTGCCGTGAGGAGGTATTTCGCTGTATGCAGCAGCTACAGGGTAGAGAGGTAAACTTATCACAGAAAATCAGTGGCCTCCAGAGAGAGTTAAGTGCGACTGCTACTGCAGGGCGATCCCAAGGAACTGTTGGTGTGGATCCTGATGTTCTGGTTGCATGCGACCACAGTTGTGATCAGTTGTTGTAAAATCTTGCAGCTGAAGTGGAAGAACAAGATAAAGTTTTAGTTGAGCTATCTTTCCTTTTCACTTTTGGAAAGTCGCTTCCGTCCAGGTGATGAAATTTATTTACAAGATTCTCTACTGAGACCTTACTATTTTACGATGTAGCTCATGGAAGAGGGTTTCTTGGAGGTGGATCTGTTTTAGATCAGAATATGCTTGAAGCACATTTGCTTTTCTGTAATAATGGCGATGCCTAATAATCCTTCTCGTATGCAAATCATCCCATTACTCCTTGCATTTATACGGTCACTGTTGAATGCTAATTTATGCACTGCATTATTCACAAGATCAGGAGGAGGCGTGGGAGCTCTTAGTCCACAAGATGGGGCTACCATTGTAGTTGCACTCAGCAATATGATGACACCTAACAAAATCAGCACCTCCAAACGCTATTACAGCGGCCTAGCATTTGCAGAAGTTCACAAATTAACCACACCCAATGTGGTCATCACCAGATATGTCTGCTGGATAGAGTATTGCACAGTGGGAACATATGAATCTGTGCCAGGACAATGGCTGCTCTGTGATTTCAAAGCCACAATCCCCTATCTCAGACCATATGCTCTGCAGGGCTATTCATGGGCTTCTGTATCCAACGCCTATGCTTTTCTTGATTCTTTGTCACGGATAATTATAACAATTCTTCTCAGGTTGATTTTCTTGATGTGATGGCTTCGGATCATGGACTGATTGAGACCAGGAAGTGGTGTTCTCTTTCTAATTTTGAAACCCCAATGGAGAAAACTAGGTTTGTGGATTGCCCACTGTGGCCATTTCTTCTGCTCAATCATGACAATGGTGTTTGGAATGGTCTTGCACTAGGTGAGTATCTCACATCTCTGGACAAGAGAATAAGGCTGGAAATGGAAAGAGTTTGTAATCTTGCATTGAATGATACACAGTACAGACGAATGTTGTGGCACAGTAAAAATATAGGAGATGTATACCAGTTGTGTTTTCTGCGCCTTCAGTCATATCGAAACTTGGCTATATATGATTCTAGTTCTAATTCTACACCTATGTGGGGTACGTCTGAGGGATGTGGGTATGGATATATTAAGTTTAGTGCTTTGGTTGTGTGGGTTTTCTATGGTGGTTGTGATGCTCTTCAGAACAGAGTGCTTCTATCTTCCTGGAGTTTCTCCCGAGGATTCCAAGAAGGCATGTTTCAATCACCCCCTTTCCTATGCCAAGCATGGCCATTAATAAAGTTGGACCTTCAACAGGCTAAGGAAGAGAAGTTGCGCAGGTTGTGTTGCTGTTGCCCGAGCCCTGGTCGACGTGCTTGTTGGATTGGAAGAATTCTAATCAGGCATGTTAACTATACTCTTTGTAGTAGTTTTCTACCTTCTTTCAGTATCTTGAAATGAATTTTCTTTCCTATTGAATGGAGCCTAGACTAAATGTTTTCATGGTTTTTTATGTTGCTGCTTGATTGTGTTGGTTGTTCCTTTAAATCTCGTTCCTAGTTCGCTGGTTTTGCTTGGAATGTTCTTTTCCTCTCTTATAGCTTACTCTATTTCATAATTGTCTAAATGGGCTACTGCAATATTGAGTGATGCAGTCTAGTTCATAGGGAAGGAAACATTATAGAGTTTCGTTTGCTTATATGACTCTCTTTTAAAGGAATTCTGTGATGGTATTTTGTAATTGAAGGCTTACTATATGGAAGGTTAAGCCTTCATATCTCTATTTGCTTGAATGAATATGTACTTCCTGTTTAGAGCTCTCCTGTTTTGCTAAAGGTACATTAATAGTGACATTGTGTTTTGAAACTTGTTTAAGCCTGTGGACATTTCTTACTTTTGTTTAATTAGAAAATGGCATTAGGGTTTTGTTTTAGAACTGTACATGGTTGACTTTTGTACCCAGTTCTAGGGGATGAATAACCTGACATCTATTTTGGCCTCTACGTGTTGAGAAAATTACTATACCTACTACCTGGTTCAAACTCTTGTTTGATTAAAGTAATGGGGAGCCATTGTAGGTTTAATTGAAGGAAATTTCTTCAATTTCATTAAGGGTCGCGAGCAAGCTACTAATAGCTGGACTGAAACAAAATTTGTAGGTGAATCCATGGTATTGGAATTGGTGAACTCGTTTCCTATTAGATGACAGCTGATTATAGTGATAATATAATAGGTGGTTATTATGTTCATCTGTTTGATTTTTTCTATACTTGTCCTTGATAAGCCCGCATGGATCGGGTAAAAATTTACATCTTCTATACCATTGGCTAGGAGCTCATAGAACTTCTAGGCCTGACTACACTACGTAACATTCCTGATGGATATGTGTGTTGGTTCTTATTTTTGTGCTTGTACTCATGGTAGGGTCCTTTTTGTCTGGGGCATCGTTGGTGTTTTTACCATCTGCATAGCGAATCCCTTTGTTTTCGAACTCGAATATCTTATACTTCAAACTTGGTTACTAAAAGGTCCCATTTTGTGGCCTTGTTAAGGAAATCAATTTTTATTTTAATGCTTATTGACATTGTCTAAAATATATAAAAATTAATAACGACTTTTGGGTTTAGTCTTCCCTTATATTATGTAGAGAAGTTTACGAATAGGATAAGGTTTGTTGGTAGAATAATGGCACCTTTTGTGTCTAATTTGTATGCTTTTGGAAGAGTGGATTTGTTGTTAACTAGTACTATGTTTAAGAAATCCTATAAGAAGGTAGTGGTAAAACTCCTTGGTTAAAACTGAAACTATAGTTGTTTTTTTCTTTTAAGGGTGTCGAACCCTAATTATTGATACGAAGCCTCCCCCTGGGAGATTTGGATAACGTCGTTCCGTTTCGTGCCTATGATCATAATTAGTATGTGGTGTCTTCTCTTGGACCCCCTTTAGTTGGATGGAGTAAGTTTTGGATTCCAATCACGTAATCCATAGGATTACATGAAGGAGATATCAACACTCTTGACCTTCTTGTTCCTAACCCATAAGGTCTTGCCTTGATTTATGTGATTTTGTTCTTACTGGTATTTTGACTTTCTCCTTGCTGGATGGTTTAGATTTCTTTCTCATGCGAATAATTTTGGAGTTATGGGTTGTGTTATAATCCATTTTTTGAACTAGAACTTTCCTTTCTTTATATTGTTAAATGTTAGCTTACTGTTGCAATGAGTAGCCTTAACATGCTCAATTCTCGCGAACTGATTCCAGCTAGTATTTGTGCAGATGGATTATGCAAGTAGATTAAAGGAAAGAGTTGTAAAGGTTTCATCAGTGCAATTTATGAAGTTCCTTGTAAAAATGTCGAATGTGAGGTAAATTTTGTAATAGTGCTTGCAAAGGAGTTTAGAAGACCTCTTGCCTTGGGTTCTTTTGAAATTTCGTGATGATGTTGTCTTGCCCTTCTATAGGTTAACTGGTAAATTTACTTTGTGAGAAAAAATGTTTCAATCTTGACCTTGTTATGAGTATTCTTTTGGTGATATCATTTACAGTCATGGAAATTTTGTAGCATGGCTTGGCTTATTTTGTTACCTTTTTGTTCTTTACCCAAGTGATATCCAATCTCTTGACTCCTTTGGTTCTTGTGCCATGTTGAATGGAAATGTTATAACCGTGGTTTGCATTCTCGTTAAATAACGATAATTTCTTCCTTCAGGTCATAATGCTTATTGGTTTAGTAACCCTCCATGGTACTAGCATCATTGTTATTCCAGGCTTATTTTAGTGGGTTGAAACCCCCTTTCTTCTAAAGATAATCAAAGATAAAATAAGAGGAATACATAGATGAATAAATAAAGAAGATAATAATGAAGTTGGTATTTGGTTGATAAAATTAAGAGTCTTTAATTGGAAAGAAAGTGTTTATCTAATGATGTAAAAAAAATAAAAAATACCTACCATTGCTAACCTTAAGCTATGGATTAAATATTGTCCTCTTGTTGGGAAACGTTAATTAATTTTAAAAGTAATATCACTGTTGGCCTTTAGGGATATCGGTAGATCTTATCTAGTACAGGAGTTTGAATAAAAACACATTAAGTATAATGCTTCCATGTTGGGAACCCCTGTGTATCCCCCGACGAACTTAATCAAGATGATTTCTAAATGAAGATTTTACCAAAATTCAATTGAACTCTTAAGACTCATTAAAAGACCGGTTAATAACTAAATAGATCATAATAAAATAAATTTATCTTCTCTCTCTAACCATTACCATGGTACCTTGTAGTGCTTGTCCAAGCTATGATAAATTTTTAATTCTTGATCAAAGATGATTAGGGTTCTGAACCTTAACGATACTCCTCTCCTTTTGATATTACGCTTGCCTCCTTATGCAATGTGGGTATGAAACGAGTTTCAGTAGTGGGGGTTTAGATAGATAGCCTTGTGGAATTGCTTACCTGCTGGTTTTGTAAAAAAATTAATCAAGGAATTTTCATATTATAGGTGATCCTAGGATAGTCCTCAAGTTATATAAAAGAAAAGAAACTTAATCCTATAAGAAGAATGGTATGAAACATATCATGAACCTTCTAGAATGAAAGCTAAGAATTGTAAGATGTCTCTAGTAAATCAGTAATCCTAAGAAGATTTTCACAGTGGGGATGTCTTCAGCTATAACTATGTAATGTGGTTGGTCTTTTGCCATGTCCTTTCACAAAAGAAAAGTAAATTGTCCTCGATAGGTGTGAACGTTTCTGTGCTGCCTTTATGGCCATCCTTTGTATCAAGTTTTTCATAGTGTTAGTTGTATCCCTTGTGATGACATGTTGCGTCATGTTATGTGTCAAGCAAGTCAAAAAAAAGTTATCCGGTATTTCACTATGTTGTTCGTGTGTGGATTTTTGGGTCGTTACATAATCTCAGTCCACACATGTGAAATAAAATGACATGCATGTTTTAAAGAAAAAATTTGAGAAGTTCCCATTTATCGATGTTACACAAATGGTCCTCTGATTGACCCATCATGTATGAAGTTGCTGGAGTTCTGAATTCGATGTTTTCAATGCCTATTCCTCAGGAAGTTTTCTAGTATCTGAATAAACCCATCGATCCCTAGTAATAATTACAGGAGGTATTTGGATGAATATGTAGATGATAAGCAAGAATATTTTACACGGAGCACAAGTAGCACTTCTGATTGGCATTTGTTTGTGTGACTTGGTAAGGTGATTTCACAAAACACTAATTGACTGGAATGGGACTGGGATGGTGTTGTGATTTAATTTTGGCACAGTACATGATTGGGATTGAAAAGGATTTTAAATTCTTAAATGTTTGATTTAAATGTCAATTCATTATTCCTTATGATGCAGTTACAGCCATTTCCTTCTTCATAGAGCCACTATTCGTCCTCTGACATCTCTGCAAATGAAAGAAACATATGAGAATGCATATAATTTTTCCATCTGAGGGGGATGAATGAGCCCCTGTTCAGGACGAACAACTATCAAAATATGAAAAAAAATCGAGTGTTGAGTGTGTGAGTGTTGAGTGTTGTATATTGTCACACACACATTTTCTATCTAAGAAGCAATCAGAAGTTTCATTTTCCCTATCCCAAAGACAGTGGAAATGTGGATGGATGTGACAACTTAATAATGTAAGGTTAATTCGAATGGAGAAAGGTTTGTGAAAAGAGTCCAGTCTATGTCAATAGTCCAATTGTGTCAAATGACATCACAACTAATGTTGTGAATTGTATTAAACAACAATTAAGCATATATACTAATCAAGATATAGCTACTAGATTTTGAACATGCAAATAGATTTTTAAGGGAAAAAGAGAGAAGCCAAAAAAAAATCGTAATGAACATGATACTTTTTTTTAATCATGGTGTCTAGAAAGTCCACTGTTTAGATGGTGCACTTGATATTTGGAAAAAATAGCTTAAATTTTAAATATTCATTGATGACTAAATTTTATATGTTTGCCTTCTATGAATTTCACTCCTTTTTATGAAACCTTGCTTTGATCATTGTGAAATCGTTGTTTTTCTTCTTTATCCTAATCAAAATGTCAACATCTAGACAAAAGTGGGGTTCATTTTTGGAATCTGTGTTCCACTTAACAAAATTCTCATAAGATCTCTTTGTTTTCATACAATATTGAGAACAACACTATAACGCTCAAAATTACTAGAACTGGAAAATGGGGATAATGGTTTTTCTCAACATACATAAAAATAGATTACGTAGCCACATGCATACAGATTTATTTAATCAAATTATTTACATCAAATTTATTCTTTTCATCTATCTGATAACTTCCATGCAAGCCATGTGCGGCTGAGAAGGGTGCATCCAAATCTCCATGATCTCCCTTCGCCACTACTTCGAGTGACAATGCTTACTAGCATTTCGGCTCAACTTTTTTTAAAGGTCATGAGAAACTATGTGAAATTCCTTGGGTCTACCACGAAGCTATTTTTCCAACTTTGTATTTTCGTATCCAACCATTGCTTACCTCATGTTTGGTGTTCAACTTCCCATGATCAAGTTACTGGCAATTTTAATTTAATTGGAGGACTCGGTGATTAGACAATGCACAACCATCAATGCAGTACTTTGGCCAAAGTTTTCCGCAATGCAGGTTGCAGCTAAACTCAAGATTAGCACATTAGTCTTATGAGTTTAAGTCTTCTCACCACCTCACAACTATCCCTTTCATAATTATCTAGATCTTATAGTTTGTATTTATTTTATTTGCAATTTAACCTATCTTGCAAGAGTTTATATTGAGATAAATGCCAAATGCCAACTAGGATCATGAGATAAGTCTAATGGATCTTTTCATCTATTTACCATCCCATTTAGTCTCTCTTTTTTTTTATGATTTTTTTTAACCTTAAATTACCTTTTGCAACGATACTCTTGCATTCTCTATACAACAAGATTTAGAATCTTATCATATTAATACCAAGTTTACCGAAAGACCAAATTTAATATATCTTAAAACATGTATATTTAATTATTCCTTCAATTAGCTATGCCACTAAATAGCTTATTTAATTTAGAAATTAAAGACAATTGTTTGTTACAATAATTGCCCAATAATTGGCTTCATACATTGAAAAATATCGAATAAATAAATATACCAATTTATGATAAGTAAGATTTCTCACTTCTAATGTTTATCATTTACTCATATTAAGATATTATTTCATACAAGGTAATCATCTCTTTATTAAAATCATAAATTACATATGTCGTTAAGGAGAAATATATAACTATTACGGTAACTCTCACATAGTGAGGTTTCAATATTAACAATGGGTCCAAGATCCCAATAAATTTAATCAAGATTCTGGGATATAATCCTTCTAAAAACTAAAATCCAAGTATCTCTTTTAGATCCATGCTATGATAAAACTTCACAAAACATGAGTTTCCGCATATCCGATCGTGATGGCTAATTGTCCTGCAAGACTAGAGTAGTTGTATGTTGTCAGTTCAAAATGAACTGGCATGAATATTAACTCCAAATTTTAGATGCAATTATTTAATAAAATATGAAATGGTATACAAGTTATTTTATCAAAAAACAGATGGTAATACAACGGAGGATGTATTATTACATGTTTTCCATCAAGATATAACTATGAATGTACACAAATAGAACAACCAATTTCTATTTCAGCAATCATGTTTCACTCTAATCACAAGGATCAAGACATAGTCAAACCATAATCATTCAACATCTGAATTTTGATTAAACCACAAGCAAATCAAGCTTCACATGGTATAGATTAAACTATTATTTTTCTTACCTTCCAATCAACAAACATCCAAACAAAACAATATAAGATCATCATTTCTAAATACCAATCAGACATATTCCTTATAGGTCATGAGCAGCTCTGTAAAATGCACAATAAATTTATTCCAAACAATCAAAATATGCACACACACACACACACACACACACACACACACACACACACACACACACACACACACACACACACACACACACACACACACACACACACAGAGGAACAGTCCAACTAAACAGTGTAAAAACACCTCTATTAAATCATTTTAACATGTTCTTTCAGGTAACCGACAGGTCAACAAAACAAATTGACCCACATACCACAGGATGATAATTTTGAAGTCTATTTGCGTAGAATAACAACAATAAGTTTTGAACAATTCCAGTAACGAAATCCTTTGAGGAAAAATAACTCATCTTACCTAGACTGTTAACACTAATTTATTTTTCACTCAGGTAATAAAATTATACCTACAGGCAAACAACTTGTACATATCCAAATCAGTTCATTCCAGCATTAATTTATTTTCTATTTAGAAATATTTAGAATCCAGAAGCAAATATATCAGGAAAAATGATGAAATACCTGGTAAAAATATTTTTCACACTACCCAGAAATCACTTTGCTCATACAAATAAATTATTGTTGACTGTAATAAAACCCAGAGGCAGAAATCGATTTGGGTTTCCAGAAATCAAATTTAAATAGAAAATAATATAAAATAAAATTGATTAGGAACACCCATCTGAAGTTTTTTTCTAGGTTTAGCTAAAAGCACACAAAGGAAACTTTGGAGAATATAAAATCCATCAATTTCCTTTTTAAGAAACTAAATCAAAAGTTTTCCACAAATTCATTTAATTGCCATTTAAAACAGAATGTGTATTTCCTCATTATTTACAAATAATGCTACAGAGAAGGGAGAATATATTCATGCCTGAAGTAAACCTAGAATCGGAAACCTTCTACTCTTCCTACTCCAACAAGTTGAATCCTTCCTTCCTCCAAAACTCACACATGTATTCCAGAAGAGAAGAATGAAAAAATATAAAGGAGAAAGAAAAGAAAATATAAAGAAGAACCTATGCTATAATGGAGAATTTTCGGGCTTCCAAATGTTGCTTCATGCGTCAATGCATGTCGTGATGCCACATACTCGGTGTGAAATGAAGGCATGTCCCTTTCAAAACTCTCAGATTTTAAATATTAAAATATTATTATTATTATACTTTTTAACTTTTGATTTGCATGCCAAATCCTTTTAGGATTTAAATATATAATATCACAAATTGATAATGCATTTTTTATTTATTTTATTTTAATTGATAGCTAACTTTAATGGTAAAATCAATCATCATAATATAAATCCACATATTGCCAACAATATGTTATCATAATAATTATTTGAATTCCCACGTTCCATATAAAATATTTAAACAAATAAAAAATCACCAAGTCCATGAATAATAATAATTCAAATATTCTCGTAAAGCTAGTTTGATATAGCATTGTCAGATAAAACAGAGGCAGTATTCATCATGGACACTGCAAAAGTCAAACAAAACATAAGACAACCAAACTGATTTAAATAAAATAACCGGAATAAATAACTGAAAGATTCACTATCATTAATGAATCGTTTTACCTATGATTAAGGCCTAATCATGTTTTAGGAAGGATCATCAAGGTGGGTGCGGCCTTGTGGGGTTATTCGTTCTGCAATGCCATGCCCCGCAGTAGAAGCTATGGGTCATGATATGGTGAGTCAAATGAATTTTATACCTAATTATGATCTTATCTAATCATGTTTAGACTTAACCATAGTTAATTTAACTTAAAATAAATTTGGGTTACATACTCCACCCCTTAGAATAATCATTGTCTCGATGATTTCAGGATAAATAGAAAAACTAAACCCATCATTCATTTGTGGCATTAATATATTTGAAATCATTTTAAAATTTGTATCAATATCATTTCACGTGAATCATAAAGGGCACAACATCCCTTTTATATCTAGAAAATTAGTCACATAATTTGTAGACATAACACATTACTGCTTAAACGACATATTTTCCAGGTTCATTACAAAATCTTCACCAGTAACTATTCATCAAAAAGTACCTTAGTTCCAATATTTAGTTGTAAGCTTATCTACAAGTTTTCTTATCTATGTCTTTACAAAAAAACTGAATTTAATACTATAGCAAAAATATATTCTTAAAAATCAGTCAAACAGATGTAGAAAAGTAGTCTGGATATCTTCCAAATTTTCCCAAGTGGAACTTTGTTCAGAATATTGATCCCACTGGACCTTACATTTTGAAATCTCACAGTTTTTCAAGTGCAACTTGCGGGTTTCTAGTATCCTTATAGGCTCAACCGTGATTACCCCTGGAACCATAACCTGCAATGAATCCTAGTTAAGTACATGTGTTAAATTAGGTACATATTTAATAAGCAAGGATACATGAAATACATTGCGCATCTTGGATAAAGCAGGAGGTAGTGCTAGCTTGTAGGCTACTGGTCCAATGACCTCTAGGACTTCAAATAGTCCTACAAACCTAGGAGATAGTTTGGCTAACCTACCAAATGAAATGGAACTCTTTTTACGTTTGACCCTAAGAAAAACTTTATCTCCCACGTTAAATTTTCTATCAATTCTTTTTAAATTTGCATAACTTTTCTATCTATTTGTGGCCTCTTTCAATATTTCTTGGATTAATTTAACCTATTTTTCCATTTCCGATAGCATTTCAGGTCCAATTAGTACTCTATCTTCAGGATTATCCCAACTTACTGGTTTTCTACACCTACAAGCATATAAGGCCTCAAAAGGAGCCATCTGAATGGAAGAGTGGTAGGTGTTATTATAGGCAAATTCAACCAAGGGAAGATACTCTTCCCATTTGTATTGCTAATCCATGCAATACATTCTTAGTAAATCATCTAGCACATGATTTACTCTTTCAGTTTGACCATTAGTTTCAGGATGGTAGGTAGAACTTACGTTCAGTTTTGTCCCTAAGGAAGCATACAAAGTGTGCCAAAATCTAGAAGTCATCCTTGAGTCCCTGTCTGAAATTATTATTTCTAGAATTCCATGTAATCGAAAAACTTCTTGCACAAACCTTTTTGCTAGAATGGGTGAATTATCCTTTAAATTACTTGCTATAAAATGTGCCACTTTAGTTAACTTGTCTACAACTACAAGTATAACATCATGTTTATTTTGGGACATAGGTAGAACTTGGACAAAATCCATACTTATAACTTGCCACTTATATTCTGGCAAATTGTGACAATATAATAATCCTACTGGATGTGAATGTTCAACATTTACTTGCTGACATTCTAGGCATTTTGAGACATAAAGTATCACATCATTTTTAATTTTTTTTTCCAAAAGTATTGCTTTTTGATGTCCACCATCATTGTTGTTACTCCTGGATGTCCTGAGTAGGGAACATCATGAAATTATCTCATGACTTTAATTCTGAGTTCTTTACCCTCTGGTACATATATTTTGTTATTATAACATAGAATCCCATATATTTCCACCTTGAAACCATCATACCTTTTTTCCCTCAGATATTTTTCTAAAGTTGTTTTTACATGATTGTAGTAGGGGTCATTGGTTAACTCATTTTTGTTTTCATCCTTAAACTGGGTTCTTAATGTAATTATATCAACAATATACTTTCTGCTACTTAAGGCATCAACCACTGAATTCTCTTTTCCTTTAATGTAATTTATACCAGAGTCATAATTTTCTAGGAACTCTAGCCATCTTCGTTGCCTTGCATTTAGATTCATCTGTGTAAAGATGTATTTGAGCCCAAGATGACATGTTTTGAGTTCAAAAGGTTTCCCAAGCAAATAGTGCCTTCATACCTGTAGCGCATGAACAATTGCAACAAGCTCAAGATCATGTGGTCAATAATTTATTTCATGCACCCTCAAATTCCTAATTTCAAAAGCTACCACATGCCCATCTTATAGTATTACTCTACCAAAACCTTCCCCTGAAGCATCGGTTACCATTAAGAAATTCCTGTTTAGATCCGGAATCTTCAACACTGAAGCACTTGTGAGTCTACCTTTTAACTCCTTAAAGGCTTCTTCACACTTGATGTCTCAAAGGAATTTCTTACCCTTATTTTGCAAAGAAGTGATAGGTCCTGCTAACTTAGAAAAGTCCTTTACGAACTTCTGATAGTAGCCTACTAGACCCATAAAACTTCTCACTTCATGCACATCCTTCAGTGCTGGCCATTCCATGAAGGCACTGATATTTGATGGGTCCACTGAGATTCCCTCTTTATTTATTATGTGGCCTAAGTATTGTACTTCGTATTGATAAAAAGCACACTTAGATAATTTTCCATATAATTTATGTTTTCTAAGAATTCCCAGCACAATTCTTAAATGTTCATCATGCTCTTCCTCATTCTTCGAGTATATTAATAAATCATCAAGAAAGATAAGTACAAATTGGTCTAGTTATTCCCTAAACATGTTGTTCATCAAGTTCATGAAAGCGGCGGGTACATTTGTTAGTCCAAAGGGCAAAACTGTAAACTCGTAATGCCCATACCTTGTTCTAAAAGTGGTTTTATGGATATATTCATCCTTGATTTGTAGTTGATCATAACTGGATCTGAGATATATCTTGGAAAAAAAATTTGTGCCCCCCATTTGCTCAAATAAATCATCAATTTGGGGCAGCAGGTACCGATTATTTACTGTTACCTTATTGAGCATTCAATAATCAATACAAAGTCTGAGGGTCCCATCCTTCTTTTTCACAAAGATTACCAGTGCACCCGATAGTGATATACTTGGTCTAATCATACCCAAGGACAACAAATCATGTAATTGAGCTTTCAATTCAACTAATTCGGTTATTTTTATTCTGTACGGTGGCTTGGAAATTGGTTCCATTGTTGATTTGACCTCTATTGTGAAGTCAAATTCACGTTTATTTGGAAGTCCAGGCAACTCATTTGGAAACACATCTCTAAATTCCCTGAGGATGGGAAATGCTTCAATTTCAAGCTCAATTTCCTGTCCCAAATTTGACATTTTTATAGCATATAGATGACAGCCCTTTAACTTTTCCTTTTTCAGCTACATGGCGAAAATCTGCATAGTGACAAAATCTCTTTTAACACCCTGAACACTTGTTGTTTTCAGTTGATCATCACAGAAGGTTACACATTTTCCTAAGAAATACAAGGTTACATTATGTTGACTTAACCAATTTATACGTATGACAACATCATAGGATCCAAGAGGTTCCATATACAAGTTTAATCTTGTTGTGAACTTAGGTAATTCGAGTGGTGCCTCAAACAAACACTACTTCACTCTATGTACAACATTATTTCCATATTGTATAGTCCAAGTGTGTTCCATGTACCCAACACTTATTTTGAGTTTATCAGCTACTTTAAATGAAACAAAACATTCTGTTGAATCAGAATCAAATAAAACAGAAAGAGGTTCTCCAAAAAGCTTAGCTCAGGTTTCAATGGGAGTCGCTTTCTTTTCTTCTTGCTTATTATGGACTGCAGTATAAATCTTATGTTATTTCCCCTCTTTATTTACTACAGTAGATCCCTTCTATTGGTTATTCCATTATTCTTTTTGCAGATAGTTCTTAGTGAAATGATCGCCACCAAACTTAAACCATCCACCCAGAGGCCCTTTTCTCTCAATCTTATTCTACTTGAAACTTGTTCCTTGTTACCCATTATTTTTATTATTCACAACAATTTTACCTGCTATTCCTCTTTTATTGACAGGACTGAACTTGTTGTTTCCCTTTTTCCATGCTGGTTTACTTGCGGTTGGTGTTCGAAAACTGCTATATTTCCTTCTATTTTTCTCTTTAGTGGCATAAATACTTCAGAGCTTTTGTTCTAGCTTGATATCTTTTCAAACACTGTTTCCATCAAAGTAGGTCCATAAACATCTACCTCACCACCAATAATAGGATTCAATCCCATTATAAATTTTCTCACTCTAAACTTCTCATCCCTTTGATACATAGGAACATATTTCAGCAATTGAGTGAAACGTTCACAATATTATCTAATTGATTACTTTCCTTAAGTCAGATTTTGGAATTCTGCCATCTTTTGGTCAATGTATAGCTGAGGTAGCCATCTTTGATGGAAGTAGGCCTTAAACTACTCCCACGTGATCATACAAGAATTAATTCCTAGTTCCATTTTCCGGTTATCCCACGAGGAAGATGCTTCATGGTATAATTGGTAGGCTCCCCATACTACTTTTCTCTCCTTTGAAAAGTCCCTAATCTCAAAATACTTTTCCATTTCCGATAGCCGATTTTTTAGTGCCATCTCTAGGAGTTGTACCATCAAATTTAGGTGGAGTTATTGTTTTAATGTCCCTTGCTAACTCAATAGCCAGCCTTGCTTTCTTATTTGCCCTTTAATTTAGGTGCTTAGGTTGATCATCATATTGCTCATCACCCTTATTCTCATCCCTACGATCCTCATTTTCTTCACCACCCTGACCTTGTTTTTATAAGGCAACAACTTGGTTTCTGGTGTCATTCAAAAGATTGAGGATTTCTTCTAACTTAACAGCCGTATTATCCAACATGTCATGAATATTTACCCCACTATCACTCGTCATATTAGCTCTTGTTGTCATCCTAGCCAAAGTTTCCTATTTTTATAAAAGAGGATACTTTTTATTAGAACGTGTGTCCCATTAATGTCCAAGTGTCTAAGCCTATGGCTCTGATACCAAAATGTAATGCTCAAAATTACTAGAACTGGAAAATGGGGATTTTGTTTTTAAACATACATAAAAATAGATTACGTCACCACATTCATACAAATTTATTTAATCATTTTTTTTTACATCAAATTTTTTCTTTTGATCTATCTAATAACTTTCGTGTAGGCCATATGTGGTTGAGAAGGGTGTGTCAAGATCTCCACGATCTCCCTTCGCCACTACTTCGAGTGATAATACTTATTATCATTTTGGCTCAACTTTTTTTTTAAAGGTCATGGGAACTATGTGAAAGTCCTTGAGTCTACCATGAAGCTATTTTTCCAACTTCGTATTTTTGTATCCGACCATTTCCTACCTCATGTTTGGTGTTCAACTTCCCATTATTAGGTTAATGGAAATTTTAATTTAATTGGAGGACTAGGTGATCAGACAATGCACAACCATCAATGCATTACTTTGGCTAAAGTTTTCCACCATGTAGGCTACAACTAAACTCAGGACATCATACTAGTCTTATGAGTTTAAGTCTTTCGCCACCTCACAACTATCCCTTTCACATTTATCAAGATCTTATAGTTTGTATTTATTTTATTACCGATTTAACCTATCTTGTAAGAGTTTATATCGAGATAAATGCCAAAGGCCAGCTAGGATCATGAGATAAGTCTAATGGATCTTTTCATCTATTTACCATCCCATTTAGTCTCTCTTTTCTTGATGCTTATTTTTTAAAACCTTAAATTACCTTTTACAATGATACTCTTCCATTCTATATAGAACACAATTTACAATCTTATCATGATAATACCAAGTTTACCAAAAGGCCAAATTAAATATATCTTAAAACATGTATATTTAATTATTCCTTTGATTAGTTATGCCACTAAATAGCTTATTTAATTTAGAAATTAAAGACAACTGATTGTTACAATAATTGCCCAATTATTGGCTTCATACATTGACAAATATCGAATAAATAAATATACCAATTTATGATAATTAAGATTTCTCACTTTTAATATTTATCATTTACTCATATTAAGATATTCTTTCATACATGGTAATCATCTCTTTATTAAAATCATAAATTACATATGCCATTAAGGTGAAATATATAACTATTATAGTAACTCTCATATAGTGAGTTTTGAATATTAACAATGGGTCCAAGATCCCAATAAATTTAATCAAGATTCTAGGATATCATCCTTCTACAAATTGAAATCCAAGTATCTCATTTAGATCCATGCTCCGATAAAACATCATAAAACATGAGTTTCTGCATATCCGATCGTGACGGCTAATTGTCCTGTAAGACTGGAGTAGTGGTATGTTGTCAGTTCAAAATGAACTAGCATGAATATTAACTCCAATTTCTGATGCAATTATTTAATAAAATATGAAATAGTATACAACTTATTTTATCAACAAACGTATGGTAATACAACGGAGGATGTATTATTAGATGTTTTTAATCAAGATACAACTATGAATGTGCACAAATAGAACAATCAATTTCTATTTCAGCAATCATGTTTCACTCTAATCACAAGGATCAAGACATAATCAAACCATAATCATTGGACATTTGAATTCTAATTAAACCACAAGTAAATCATGCTTCACATGGTATAGATTCAACTATTATTTTTCTTACCTTCCAATCAACAAACATCTTAACAAAACAATCTGAAATCATCATTTCCAAATACCAATTAGACATATTCCCTGTAGGTAATGTTCATCTCTGTAAAACACACAATAACGTTATTCCATACAATCAGAATACATACATACATACATACATACATATTTATATTTATATTTATAGGAACAGTCCAACTAAACAATGTGAAAACACCTCTATTAAATCATTTTAACATGTTCTTTCAGGTAACTGACAGGTCAACAAAACAAATTGACCCACATACCACAGGATGATAATTTTTAAGTCTATTTGCAATAAGTTTCTAACACTTCCGGTACCAAAATCCTTTGAGAAAAACTAAGTCATCTTACCTAGAATGTTAACACTAATTTATTTTTCACTCAGGTAATAAAATTATACCTACAGGAAAATCAACTTGTATGTATCCAAATCAGTTCATTCTAACATTATTTCTTTTCTATTTAGAAATTATTAGAATTCAAAAGCAAATATATTAGGAAAAATGATGAAATACTTGGTAAAAACATTTTTCACACTACCCAGAAATCACTTTGCTCATACAAAAAAAATAATTGTTGACTGTAATAAAACCCTGAGGCAGAGTTCAATTTCGGTTTCCAGAAATCAAATTTAAAAAGAAAATAATATAAAATAAAATTGATTAGGAACACCCATCTGCCATTTTTTTCTAGGTTTAGCTAAAACCATATAAAGGAAACTTAGGCGAATACATAATCCATCAATTTCCTTTTTAGATTTCATTTCGAAGCAAGTAAATCAAAAGCTTTCGACAAATTCATTTAATTTCCATTTAAAACAGAATGTGTATTTCCTCATTATTTAAAAATAATGCTATAGAGAAGGGAGAAGATATTCATTCCTGAAGTAAAACCAGAATCGATAACCTTCTACTCTTCCCACTCCAACAAGTTGAATTCTTCCTTCCTCCAAAACTCATGCAGGTATTCCAGAAGAGAAGAATGAAAATAGACAAAGGAGAAAGAAAAGAAAATATAAAGAAGAAACTATACTATAATGGAGAATTTTCAGGCTTCCAAATGTTGTTTCATGCATCAATGCATGCCGTGATGCCACATACTCGGTGTCAGATGAAGGCATGCCCCTTTCGAAACTCTCAAATTTTAAATATTAAAATATTATTATTATTATACTTTTTAAATTTTGATTTACATGCCAAATCCTTTTAGGATTTAAATATATAGTTTTATAAATTAATAATGCATTCTTTAACTTTTTTTTTTCAATTGATACCTAACTTTAATGGTAAAATTAATCATCATAATATAAGTCCACATATTGCTAACAATATGTTATTGTAATAGTTATTCGAATTCCCATGTTCCATCTAAAATATTCAAACAAATGAAAAATCACCAAGTCCGTAAATAATAATAATTCGAATATTCTTGTAAAGCTGGTTTGATATAACATTGTCAGATAAAATAGAGGTGGTATTCATCACGGACACTGCAAAAGTCGAACAAACATAAGACGAACAAACCGATTAAAATAAAATAACCGGAATAAATAACCAAAAGATTCACTATCATTAATGAATCATTTTACCTATGATTAAGCACTAATCATGTTTTAGGAAGGATCATCAAGGTAGGTGTGGCCCTGCGGGGTTATTCGTTCCGCAATGCCATGCCCCGCAGCAGAAGCTATGGGTCATGATACGACGAGTCAAATGAATTTTATATCTAATGATGATCTCCTCTAACCCTGTTTAGACTTACCCGTAGTTAATTTAACTTACAATAAATTTGGGATGTTACATACACACATAATATATGCAAGAATTCTTTAATCATGAAAATTTTTGCAATGCAATGTGTTTCTACTATATTTTACGACTACAATGAATGCTTGAGGATTATCTGATTCTCTAAAATACTTTGCTAAATTCCTACAACAATAATTGATTGTCTTTGAATTGTTAAATAACAAAGTAATCTTAATAGATTTTGGTTGTTTAAATGAACTCGGGTGCTTTTATATTCATACACATTTTAAGTTCAAACCAACAATTAGAAAAAGTGAAAAATATAAAAAAGGACAAAATGCGATGAAGAAAAGAAGGGCCTGATATAATTCCACTGGGGTTGTGCACATGTTGAGAACTTGAGTCCAAATTATAGACGTGTAAGGTGATAAATAGGAGAAATAGATAGATGAAGTTAAATGACCATTGGGGTGCATGAAGAAATGACACCAATCAAACCACAATATAAATTAAAAACAATCAAAGTGTATAATTATTTTTAGCAACATATAACTTCCCTCGGGGCCATTTATTTGTTGGGTACAATTACATGTAATTGGTGATTCATGCTCCAGCTCACGGCCATTTTCATGCATTCCTACAACATTTCCATGGCTGGTAGAGTCTCTTCTATAACCGTTTCTTTCCAAGGATCATCTACTACCATGAATAAATTTAAAGTTATGTATAAATGTGTTGGCTTGCTCTAGCGTGGACCTGTTATATAGCTAATAAAAATCAACTCGTCTTACTCTGCCTCGATAAATTTAAAAAAAAATTCTAGTCAAATTCCATTTACCTCAAATATCTACACAATCAATGCAAATTGCTAATCATCGTCCTCAATATGCACGACCCAATTCAAATTCAGATTCAGGTTTCAATATTTTGAAGGTCAAAGTCATATTTTGGATAATTTCTAATACCCACTTCGATAAAATTCATTACCCAATTTGAGAAATTGCATTTTGAGATCAATTTGGCTAACAATTTTAATTCAGAACTCAGAAAGATCATCGTTTCCAGTAAAATAAGATTGAACACGACATCCTATATTGAGACTTGCCTAGCGAATATCCATGCAGACTCACAAGATTCCGATGCTTGATGTTTCCAACTGTTTTCAGCTCAGTTTCAAATTCACGCGAGCTTTGTGGGATGAGAAGCTGGAGTCCATGGTGAGGCTTTACCAGCACAACTTCGACCTTCCCGTCTCGAAATTCTAGGCCTATGACCTACTACAATATGCATGACATAAGCGCCCAAAGCATGCAACTAAAACTACATTTATTCAATTCTACCAAAAACCCCTGAAAATGGTTCTGGTTCCCTCGAGAAACGTGTGGGGTTCTTCATAATAGCAAGGTCCTTCCATTCACAAGGTTGGAATGATTCCTCCTGGGATTAGGTGCAATCCTCAAATGAACACCAATAAAGGGTGGATTAGATTATTCCCGGGGTTAAATCACAAAGAACAAAGAATACAAAGAATGATTGAATTTAAGTGAAATGAAGTCCATATTTTCACACAGGTAATAACACAATACTTACCGCATACAAATATTGAGCGTAGTTACACAAGATGTGATAATTTGAAGCATTATTCTCAAACATTCTCTTATAATCCTTAATATTCTCTTATAATATGCTTTTGTTTTTAAATATGAATTCTTGCATACTTCATTCGAAAGCATCAATAAAACTTTCCAATATTTCATCTTGGTTGACTTTTTCCTTCCCATTACAGTAACAAAAATGTGATGAAATAGATTTTAGGGAAGGTAATCTTTTGTTGGTAGACATCCTGCGATAGCATCGCTTGTTTGAACTAGTGAAATTAAAATCATCAAAGGAATTGCACTTCAAAATGGTTTCAGAAGCGATCTTTTCTTAGACAATGGAGCCTCGGCTGAGCATGCTCTCCAAGTTACCTTTTGATTGAAATCACTTAAAATTACACCCAACACAACCACATGTAACTGCTAAAAACACCCAACACCCCAAATCGCTGCATGCAACTAGAAAATTGCCGCATGCAACTGCTAAAAGCAACAAAAAATTCCAAGCGGTCATCAAACCGTCAAATTTAACACAATCGAAGAAACGTCCGCAAGGGCCTTTCCCATATGGGGAATTCCTTCAGCGTAAATATACCACTCCGAGAAAGCTTTAAATTTGACTCCCACATATGTCACTATAGTAATTTTTGTTTGTTTTTAAATAGGTTTCGTGAGAATATTGACTTTGTGCTGATGTTTTATTACTAGCATACCTATCTTATATTAATAAATGTAAAATATGTTGAGAGGTATAGTTCGTAAGGTGTTTATATCTCTTGGCATATTTTACATACAAATATTTATATAAACATAAATCAAAACATGGTATATAAAATATGCATAGAAGTATAAACTCCTTGCGAACTATACCTCTTGACGTATTTTACATATATTAGTATAAGATAGGTATGCTAGTAGCAGCCGCGTGAGTCACATTAAACATAAAATGATACCAAAAATAAAGTCAAGAAAAGAAGGTGGGTATTTAGTCCGTGCGTGAATGACCTCAATGAGAACCTATCAATTTGGTGACTTAAAATGAATATTATTAATAATAAGCATCCCTGCCGATGTAATTCATAGGTATTCATCGTCGTGATCATCATCATCACCGTCATCATCCTTATCTTCATAAACATAATGATCATCATCTTTGTCAGCAGTAATCCACCCTTATTCCATACACCCTTATCGATCATAAAGAGTATAATTATGATTATTGTTATTAATATTGATGTAGTTACTTTTATTAAAATTATTATAACAATAATAATTTTATTAATAATATTAGTAATATCGTGGTTAATGTCATCTTAATCGATGTCAACGTCATCGGTGTTGTCATTTTCATCATCATCATAATTATTGTCATCATTTTCATGATCGATATAATCATTTTCATCATCACCATCATTGTTGTCGCTGTCATCATCCTCATCATTATCGTCACCATTATCGCTACCACAACCATCATTGTTGTCACCATCGTCATCATCATTATGATCAATATTAGTCTTACTACTAAAATTGATATTGTTATTAGGTTTTATAAAACATTAAAAACTCTTATTTTATCATTAGTATAATTTTTATTAATATTAATGTTTATTTTTTTTCAATTAGATAATTGTATGGTTTCGAGGGGACCATATAACCAGGCAGTATAAAAGAAAAATCAAAGGAATACCAAGAAGACACTCCTACAAAAATAATGAAAAGGAACAACAAGAAGGGTGTCAACACCAAGACCATCTCGAAAGAAAGGAACCAAAAAAGCCATGCTAGTCAACCAAACAAAAAAGCTACTCCAAACAATCTTGGCCTAGCTCCTCAAGGAAACACACCCGCAGTGCCGCATGAGATACTTAGCGTCACACGAGTGTTTTTTATAGGAAGGACCTCAATCCATTCCCCTCGGCCCCGCCATTCATCAAATCAAGGTCAACCACCAGCTGACCTGCCTCCACCGCTCCCTTCAATGTTGCACAAGAAACCTGGAGCCCCACCGGTTTTAAATCAGGAAAGCCTTTCAGGTCTTCAACGTCCTCCTCCATGCTATCCTTTCTATTTTACATTCGACCGTTCTACGTGCACACCACAATGTCCACATCTTCCTCCCCTGACTCATCTGCCTCGCTGGACTGATCATCCTTACTTTCATCACCAATTTGTGCCACCAAACACCATTCACCTTTGCGTTCATGCTCCTCATAGCCCAACCTCTTACCGTTACACCACGTTTTAACTTTGTGGTAGACTCTTCGACATCTATCACAGAAGATTTGCGATTTCTCCACAATGATATCCTGTTCGCACATGGTCTCAGGGGTAAATAGATAGATTTTGAAAGGAATTTTTTATCCCTCCTGTACATTGATGCAGAGTCTAACGCTAACAAGTCTCGATCGTGTCTTAGTATTAGGATCAATTGCAATAAGAAACCCCAAAGCTCTTGCAACATCGAGAAGAGCCTCTGGCTCCCAAAACTCCAATGGTAATCCATGAAGTTGAATCCAAACTGGGAGCTCCTGGAAAGTGTTCTTCTCAAAACCCAGCTGCCATCTGCTAAGGCTAAGGGAAGCCTTCCCATAAACCCAGGGCGAACAAAGAAGCACCCTTTGTAGATCAGACCCTCTCTGGAAATAGAATAGGAAGCCATTCCCTGAGAGGGCTTGAACCTCTAGATTGCATTTCCCCTCCCTCTTGTACCAGCTTCTAACAAAGTCAATATTTGGTCGACATCCCTCGAAACTTCTGATCGCAACGATAGTCTTGGCCCTCGAAGCCACACTCTCTCTAGAAAAATGAAGTAAGGTTTTATCATTGGTTTGAGTTACATTTCCTAATAATTAAAATTTAATTTCCAAATGTAAGAATTTATGAAAGCGAAATTCTATACAAGAGAAAAGGGAAAGTCCATACCTTTTTTTTTTTACGGTTGCTGGAGACATTAGCTAGGGGATTTTTACCTTGGTGCTTGACTGGTGAAAATAATTTGGTTGAAATTTATTTTATTCCTCTTCCAAGAATCCATTTTGTAAAAATTTTACAAATGACATTGATGATATCATAGCTCTTCGAGGCATTTTGTCAACCAGTATATGTGCTTTGACTATGTTTCGACATTTTAAATACATTTCTTTCAAGGTAGTTGCAGCTGTAACATTTGAAACAATTCCATTTCATTTGCATTCCCTGACACGCTCTATTTATTTATTTATGGGAGTGAAGGATGCACTTGTTGTGACCATCCAAATATTGCCAAATTTCCAATATTTACTTGGGTTCCATCATGGTCAATTCCTCGGGATATCAACATAAAGTTCTTGGATTAATACGCAAGGAAATGATAGCTCTAAAAAAGGTGTTGTATGATGTTTCACTCTCCTTGATTGTTGCATGCTGCAAAAGTCAGCTACTATCCTGCAAATGGATTGCATGAAGTATGGGGGCACTACAATGTGGTGTTGTGTAGAATGCAATTAAAGATGAAAAAAATTATTCCGATAATTTTTTTGTTGTATTTTGTGTGTCAAATATGTGGGCGTTACAGTCCCTTGCTCTTCCAATCTATTAATTTTTTTTTTTGAGAAACCTAGATCACCTTCTTTGAAGCGAATTCAATATTATTAGTGTTGATTATTTCCCTGAATCTTCTTCTTGCTACTCATTACCGAAAAGGACAAGTTTAAGTAATAAGCGTTTGGCCAGTGAACTCATCTCTCCTATCATGTTAGCAATATATATTATAGCAAATGTATGTTGAGAAAAGTATTTAAATTTGTATTTTAATTGAATTTAAAATTATATGGATTAGCTGCACAAAATTCTTAAGTTTAGTTGTTATGTAGTAATTAAACGTTTCTATTTTACCGAATTTATTCGGGATATAATCTTGGCCTTGTCGTTTATTTAGTGATATGTCTTATATTTAGAATCTTGATATATTGCTAGAAAACAATTTTTACATCATCATACGCAATATTGGACCACAACCCATTTTTAGAATTTCATATTGATCATAATCTAATTCATGTAGCCAAAACTTATCGTAATTTGTCCTCTAATTGTATTATTTTTTTAAAAATCAAACTAAAATTTTTTCATTGCTTTTAAGTATTATTTCTTAGATGTGCAAATATGTGAAGCCCATTGACCCACAATCAGTTTTTCTAAGCAAGATACTTTCATTCTCTCTGAATTCATTCACTCTATGAAACAATCATGCATAATCAAATAACTATAATAATATTTATTTACAAAACTACATATGTTCTTGATGCATATAAATATGTTATAGAATTGTTTATTATTTGTATGCCTAAGTGAGAACTTCTAGTTATTGTATTTATTGTTTATATGAGCACTGGATGATCTTTTAACAAAATTCATTGATAAATATTGACGTTGGACGAGTAATCAAAAATTTGATTAATTTGTAGGAAACATCACTTTGGACTCTCACAACCCTCATCCCTGGACTAAGGCCATCACCTTGCACTGACTTGCAAGCAAAGTTGGGACAATGCGTCACTGCATCCAAAGAAAAATTGTTTTTTCTTTTGTTGGTCTTTATATTCAAGTTCATTGGGTCAATTGCAATAAGACCATGTGCCTTTCCATTTGGGGTAGACTAGTTATAAGAGGAAGGAACAACAACACTCAAAGGAAAGAAAAACCTACAAAGTTTTTTCAATTGGTATTACTTTTCTAGTTGCGCATCAGTCATCATGGAAAGTACTGTTATTGTTTACCTTCAAAGCAATGTGAGTTGGAGCTTGGGATTTGGTGTGTGTAATATTCTTGTGCTCATATCGACAATGATATTCCTTAGAGGAACTCCCATTTATCACCAAATGATTCCAAAGGGCAGCCCTTTCACTGCAATTGCACAAGTCTTCGTGGCATCCATCAAGAAGTGGAATTTATCATTGCCCTTTGATCTAGCTTTACTTTACCATGAACAAAAAAAATCTAAGATCATTATAACTGATAGAATCAGGTATGTTCCTATTAGTGTAGAATCACACCACCCCCAAATGGCCCAAGTTTTGAATGGGGCATTCGGTGTGATTGCACAACATGGGACCATATGTCAAGCTGTGGGACTTGCAAAATATGAGATGGACCTCTGGAGAAAGCCGATTTTTACTTCCTAATCTACTTGCCACAAGCTACTCCAGTGTAGGCAGAGCCTAACTAATCCTAATCTAACCATTCCAAGGCGATAAAGAGATAGAGATAGAGAGAGAGAGAGAGAGAGAGAGAGAGAGAGAGAGAGAGAGAGAGAGAGAGAGATGGTGAAAGAGCCTACACTAAGCGATGATACACCAAAAAAGGAAGTGGATGTTCACAGAATCGACTGCCTAAAGTGGAGAGAGGTGAGCAGAGGAGAGGGTGGATAGAATGCACCATGGACTAGAGATAGATTTCACATGGAACACCACTTCAAAATCCATTGAGCACAACTCCCAGAACCTACAACAAACATCAGAGTATGCACAATATACCTTGCAATGATGAGAGGTAAGAAGAGACAATAAAATGAGCCAAGGATGGATAGATGCATCATGAAACTGATTTTATTCTTCCAAAATATTACACTGTACATCATCAGTGGGAAAGAGGCAATAAAATTCCATTATAGAGCCATGGTAGGAGGCTTAGACTCCGCATTCTACTCTAAGGAAGAAAGAGAGAGGGGGGCAAAGAAGAAACAATGACCAACCCTTTGAATATGCCCCTCCTTTACAATATATGGAAGAATAAGAGAGAGAGGAGGGAAAAATTTGAATCCTGCTTCAACCACCCACGCGACAAATTGAATCATGCTTTGAAATCTCAACCACCATCCTTTAATGCCCAATGGAGATCCGCCCACAATCTGTCAAGCCTGCATCGATTACTTGTTTGGTGTGTTAAATGAGGAAGAACAGAGGATCAGATCAAATCTTACCTGGTTATTCAAGAAAATAGATTCTGTATTAATGGCATGAAGATGTTTTCCATTTTTTCACCCACTAAATCCTATTAAGAATGATATTTTATGTTTTCATGGTCTAGAGGGTGTCAATATGTTTCCAAAAAGTTATCTCCCACCCAAATGTGAGTTTCCAGTCAAACGATATGGCCATTTGATGATTAGGGTCACGGGCGCGCAATATTTGAAAGAGTCTGTCCGTATCAGGTCCACATGGCAGCCCCGCACATCTTGAAGATTTAGCCCCTTCCTTATGCTCTTGAAATCATGCTGGGATGACATGTGGCGGCTTCTGCAAGCTCCATAGTTTCCCTTGTATTTTTCCTAAGTCTCTTTGCTTGGCAGAGCCAAAAGTTTGACCCTGGACACGTGGAGGCTTGGCACTTGTTTGGAAATCCATCCCAAATTTTACTCCTAAAATAGCACCAAGATGACACTTTGCTCCTTTTGCCAGCTTGCCTCTATTTTGACTATTCAACTCTTGACTTTGTCCCTTTTTTTGGACCTAGGACACATGGAAGGCCCGCGCTCATTTGAAAATCTTCTTTGGATTTTACCTTTGAAGGAGTGCCGTTAAGGCACGTGGCACCTTCCACCTGCACTCTCAATAATTAGTTGTTTTGGGCCCGCTCTCCTTTTTAACCTCTATTGACCATTGGCCACATGGAGGCTAGCGCAAGTTTGAGCCTGTAGCTGCCATCTTGAAATTACACCGTTGAGACACTTGGCACCCTCCACTGACTCTTATACTTTTCAACGGCTGGTGCAACGTTTTTGGCTTTGGACATGTGGAGGATCCACGCTCATTTAGGTCTTCCCTTTTGTGGTTTATCTTTGAAGTATCGTTGTTTGGACACTTGGCAGCTTCCACTGTCTCTGTGAGCACAACACCATATTTAACACAGAAAAAGATATTTTAATCATCATATTATAGAATTACATTCACAGGCTATTATATAGCCATATCAATAGGAAAACCAACCTCGTACAATATCTCCTAAAATCCTATATTCGTGAGTTAGTTTAACAACTAAACTCAAGTACAATATAATAGGAAAGTATAAGAGATATTATATTGTTATTTCTAATAATATAATATTAACAATATCTACCGTATTAACCATAGGTTAACAACTAACATTATTATTTACCTTTCGGTAAATATCAACCTGTTACTATTTACCTCTTATTAAATCACCCACAAACATGTGAACATTATATTTCCTAACATTCCCCCCCTTAATGCTTACATGGTAACAAAAGAAATTTTGCACTTCCTTTGCAGCTTGCTGCCTCTGCACACTCATGATCTTGGCACACACTCGATATGAAGGTAGAAGAAGGAACACATCAACATCTTATCGACCATGTACTCTCAGAAACACATTTGACAGACGGGGATGGGAACACACTCAGGAATCATTTACTTATCAACTAGCCTCTCTAGGGAGCACATCTAACCTAGCAGTGCAGGAACTCAAGCAAGAACACATCTAAGCAACCTTCAATGGTTTTCAGGAGACTAATCACAAACCTAGGCACAAACAAGAACATCTCTGACTGTTGTACCTCATCAAGACTCATGATGCTGCCTTTCACTATGTTATTTGTTCTTTAGTATGTTTTTTGCATTTGGGAAATAGGAATAGCCACATACTCAAATGAAAAATTGGAAATGGAACATTGGATCATGTTGATCATGTTCCCCCCTCAATGTAAAATTTCCACTTATTGAAAACTACAAATTTTAAAAACTAAAGCACACAAATGAAATCGACTACAACGCTGAAATAAAAATCACACACACACACACACACACTGTCACCACAGCTTCGTGCGGCCTCATCATTGGTGACTGACGAGAGGTCGCTAGTTGTCCTCCAGCCTCCGATGCCTTCGTCCTCCATTGTCATACTGCTAGATCAGAAAAATGTGAACATGATGTACATATGTTTCCACATTGAGATTATTCTTTGCTCTCCCTCCCACATTGTGAAACACTTTATTTTTCAGACATCGGGTAACAACGAAAAATGCTTCCGTGACGCAATTTATTTTTTTGATAATTTTCTTAACAATCACCTAAATGACGATAATAAAATGACACAAATATATTTTTGACACTTTGACTCTGATTATTTTGACAAGACTAATGAGTTAATTTTTGACTAGAATTTTGACACATGACTTCACATGACTTACAAGTGATAAAATGACAATGACACTTAACATTTGACGATGAATGACTATCATATTTTTTCGACACCATTATTTTGATATTAAAGACAAATAAGATATGATGACACAAGACTTGAAAGAATAATTAACAATATTTATTAAATCCGTAGACCCTACACTTATTTGAATTTTGAATATTAAAAGCAATATCATAAATGCCTTTAAATATTTTAAACAACTAGACATTGACACAAACAAATAATCACAATTGGCATTATTGGCTCGCCTTATACAAAATGCTAATGAACGGTGAAGTTAAAACTTGGAGATTTGAATGAAGATACTTGGGACACATGCCGAGGTAGTAGAAGATTCAACATAAGTAGACAATAGAAATAGAAACCATACCATTTTACCATGAATATTTGATAACGGTGATTTTTATTTTAATCTCCAGCAAAGAAGACTTGTAGGAGGTAGTTTCAATGTAACTTCAGAGATTGATTCAACAGTGGAAGATGGGGATCAATGAACTCAGATGTTTCATTACAAATTTGTCGACCAAGACATGGAAGACACATGTTTGAAGCTTTGGTGGTAGCGGGCATGGAGCTGTGGCCAACGTTGGTGGCTCGACTGGAGTGAACATCTACTGTGGTTGTCACAGGACCGTAGTGATCTTTGTTTGGGAGGTTCAGATGCTGCCTTATATTTCTAAGCTTGGCCATGAAGACTTGTCATTTACACACATATGAAGAAATACGTACTACTGCCAAACATTTATATGCACAGTTACTAATTGATTGAGTGATCTCTTAGAATTAATAAAGATGCACAAAATGACTGTGGAGAAGTATGTGTCAGGTCTACGTGTAGCAAGAAGAATGAATACACCTTGGCTTGTTGAAGGTGATAATTACAAAGAAAGAACACTAATTAAACACTTAGTGAGAGAGAAGTCATGAACTAGGACATGTATAACCGATAGTGTGCATGCAGAAATTAGAAATAGAACATACATAGTTGAAGCATCGATGCATAAAAATATCTATTCACTAAAATGACCTCTAAGATATAAATTAATCACTCACCACTTAGGAAAATTTATCTATAAAGTTTCCTTGAGATACTCATAGATTTGAGGAAACTTTATGGACTATAACATTGCCCCATTATCATATTTTAATCCTCCATCACAAGACTACACCTTGATGTGATACCAAATTTGACCACAACACCATATTTAACACAACAAGAGATATTCTATTCATCATATTATAGAATTACATTCACAGGCTATTATATAGCCATATCAATAGGAAAACCAACTTCCTACAATATCTCCTAAAATCCTATATTTGTGAGTTAGTTCAACAACTAAACTCACATACAATATAATAGTAAACTATAAGAGATATTATATTGTTATTTCTAACAATATAATATTAACAATATTTACCGTATTAACCATATGGTTAACAACTAACATTATTATTTATGTAACGGTAAATATCAACCTGTTACTATTTACCTCTCAGTAAATCACCCACAAACATGTGAAAATTATCTTTCCTAACAGTCTCCTCCATACTTAGCAAATTTTGGGGCTCGTTCTAAATCATTTGCAGAGCCTAAAGACTTTGAGCCTTCTTCATTTCTTTTCCTTTGAGCCCTTGGTTTCCTTGAGACTGTTTTCTCATTCCCAAACCCTATTACTCCATTGTAGAGCTTTCATGTAACTTTTCTATTGAATTTGAAGCATGGGCTCATACAACGGAACCATTTTCTAAATTTCTCTCTACATGGGGTCGTGGGTGATCCAATTTTTCTAGGGGCGAAAATTGAGATAACAATTGGTGACTCACAGGGGACATCTTCTTGCTAGATGAAGGGACCAGTGTCCTTGAAGTATCCATTGGGCATGGAGTCAAGAATAATAGCTTGATACTGATCCTTTTGCTTTGAAAATATGATCCCTGAGCCGCTATGAGCCCGACTGCTTGCACATGGTTACCTTGAACTTACCTTGGAAATATACTTTCTCAAAAAAAAAATTAGTTTCTTTGCATTTGTTTTATTTTGAAATTAGCAATTGTTATAGGAAACTATGGGTCTTTTGGCCATGAATACTAAAGGGCCTGGCCTCATGCACCTCCGGAGCAATACGAACAAAAATTATGTACAAAGACAAAAATCATACATACCTTAAATAAGACATGCAGAGTGTGCACAAGCACTTCTTCTACTAAAAACAAAGTCTACTCATACTCCTACACTAACCAGAGAGAAAAAGGACTCAAACAAATCTTGCAACTGGCAGGGAGAAGTAGCTTCCCTTTCTCAAGAGGGGCAGCCATGCAAATAAATTTTCACTGAGTATGGCTTCTTGGATGAGTGAAAAACTAACAATAAGATGGTCCTCCACCCAAATCATTAAGGTATCAACATCAACAAAAAATACCTCCTCAAGTTGATTAGCATTAGACTCCTGGAGGTGTTGATGATGACCCTTGGTACTTTGATACTCATCCTCATGCCTTGAAGTAGGCATGACTAGTTTTGTCTTCTCCCTTGACTCCAATGAAGCCAAGTATCTAATTGGGCGAGGTCTGGTCCTTTGAATTTTCCCCTTGCTTTGAATTTCAACTCCAAGAATGGAGTCTTCTTGCTGATTTTTCTAGATGGGTGATGTGAGAGGCATGATAGCCTCATACTATTTCTCTTCCTCTAAACCAAGTATGACTTTTGGAAGATCAAAATATTCTAACTTTGATTTAGGAGGCATGTTTACAAACTACAAGTTGTGCTTGCGCATTTTCTGCCATGACAGCAGGTTCTTGTGGTTGATGAGTGAATGATGGGGGAGAAAATATTACAATTTCAACTGGCTCCTTTTCATCGAAACATTCTTTTGAGTCTAATAGTAAATCAAACTATCTAATGTCCTTCTATACCGAGGTATCTCCCCCTTGCACATGGTGATCTTAAAATCTTCGTCATCTTCACCATATGAAGCTTCATCTTCAAACATGAAGCTAGTGAGTTCAAGCTCTTCAAAAAAACAAGAATTTTGTAGAGGTTGAAAGGGAGAGGGGTTTGTATTTATATTGTGCAACCAGCTCGTGATTCAGTGCCTCTGAATCTATCTTAGTCACCTCCATATGCTCCTCTTTAACTGGACTTTGAGCTTGCAATTATTCTTCCTTTTTGACTAAGTGTTCAACTTAGATTAGATCAACATCCTCTTCAGAAAAAGTGCCATCGTGGAGACTAAATTTAGAGAAAACAGATTGTTGATCTTCTCCTTCTTGTTCTTGTTCTTCTCTTGCTGCAAACTAAGCCTCAACCACCACTGGCACTTTAACCTTGACCTCCTCTGTTGGATTAACCATCAAGGGGATATTTATAAACCCCAAACCTAGAATCCCAACACTTCAGATCTTCTATCATTTCTTCTCTGTCGGGTTCCTCCTCTACCTGTTCTCCTTGAATGGTCTTTGGAATCTCTTCCCCACATGGAATTGGGAAGGCAAAATGAGGGGTGGATGGGGTTTCAAACAGCTTTACAGTTGTTTTTGTTGGTGAGGGAAGTGGATGGGATTTGTTTATTTTGAGGGAATGACTGCTTGGAAGGGAAAAGGGAAGAAGAACTGAGATGTGGTGAAAGATCAACAGATGGAGAAGAGAAATCAACACTTGGGGTAGCAACTGAGGGGCCTTGACTCTTGACACTACTGAAATGATAAAGCTTGAGTAAGAGAAAATGAAGGACACAGAGATGGTGATTGACTTAGCCATTGACAAGGTTGTCTCGCACTTTGTTCATAAGTCTCAATGTCCTCAATCCACTGTGTAAGTTGAGGAAGAACTTCAACTATGAACTCAAGCTTCTCTTGAGGGTTGTAATGTCTTTGAAAAGGGCCTTCCCATGGACAAGGTGCCCTACAACCAATCTTGAATGCCTTCATTTGTGCTATGTCCCTTAACTGAATCATGTCAGCTTCCATTTTTTGAATCTTCTCTGGAAAATTAACTTCTTCCATTTGACTATTGTCATTGTATGCATACCCATGTTGTTGATAAGCTCCATAGCAAAAATGGTTTTTGCAATGCTCATATGGGTAAGCATGATTATTTTGGATCTGATAATAATGCTGATCTGGAGGAGTTGGGAAATGCATTGGAGGTGGATTGCACTGTTGTAGGTGTGAGTTCCATGAAGGGAATGAAGTCATGATTGCACAACTTCATGAAATGGAAGAAAAATGGGAGATATGGAAATAAAAGTGAATAAAGATGGGTGGAAAAGGTCTGTACCTATAGAGATTGGGTTGCTGACCAAACGGAGTCGCCAAATGTGCTTTGAATGTGCCTCTAAAGCATGAATCTCACCAAGAACACATCAACTTGATGAAATAAAGTGAAGACCTCTTGTCCCACCGGGCATGCCAAAAATATTAGTGCAAAATCACAACACCCTCGAATGGATCGGGTGTGGGATGGGGCATTTGGTGTCATTGCACAACATGGGACCATCTCTCAAGATGTGGGGCTTGAAAAACTTGAGATGGACCTCTGGAGAAAGCCGGTTCTTGCTTTCTAATCTACCTGCCAAAAGCTACTCCAGTGTAGGTGGAACCTAACTAATCCTAATCTAGCCATTCCAACGGGACACAGAGAGAGAGAGAGAGAGGGTGAAAGAGCCTACACTAAGCGGTGATACACCAGAAAAGGAAATGGATGATAACAAACACAACTGTCTGTAGTTGAGAGAGGTGAGCAAAGGAGAAGGTGGACAGAATGCACCACGGACCAGAGATAGATTTCACATGGAACACCACATCAAAAACCATTAAGCACAACTCCCAAGAACCTACAACAAACATCAGAGTATGCACAGTATACCCTACAATGATGAGAGGTAATAAGAGAAAAAAAATGAGCCAAGCATGGAGAGATGCGTCACAAAACATATTTTATTGCTCCAAAATGTTACACAGTACATCATCAGTGGCAAAGAGGCAAGAAAACGCCATTACAAAGCCATGGGAGGAGGCTTAGACTCCACATTCTACCCTAAGGAAGAAAGAGAGGGGGGGCAAAGGAGAAATAATGACCAACCCTTTGAATATGCCCCTCCTTTACAATATATAGGAAGAATAAGAGAGAGAGGAGGGAAAACTTCGAATCCTGCTTCAAAAACCCCCGCAACGCATTGAATCTTGCTTCAAAAGCTCAACCACTGTCCCTTAATGCCCGTTGCGGATCCGCCCATAATCTATCAAGTCTACATTGATTACTTGTTCGGCATGTTGAAGGAGGAAGAACGACAGATCAAATCAAATCCGATCTGGTTATTGGAGCAAATAAATTCTGCATTAATGGTATGAAGATGTTTTCTGATTTTTCACCCACCAAAGCCTGTTAATAATTATGTTTTATGTTTCCATGGTGTAGACGGTGTCAAGATGTTTCCAAAAAGTCTTTTCCCGCCCAAATTTGAGTTTCCAGTCAAAAGATATGGCCATTTGAAGAATAGGGTTGCGGGTGCGCAATATTTGAAAGTCTTTCCATACTGGGTCCACATGGCAGCCCCGAGCATCTTGAAGATTTAGACCCTTCCTTATGCTCTTAAAATCATGCTGGACTGACACGTGGTGGCTTCCGCTAGCTCTACAATTTTCCTTGTATTTTGCCTAAGCCTCTTTGCTTGGCAGAGCCAAAAGTCTGACCCTAGACACGTGGGGGCTTGGTGCCTGTTTGGAAACTCACCCCAAATTTTACTCTTAAAATAACATTGAGCTGACACTTGGCTCCTTCCACTGGCCTGCCTTAGTTTTGACTATTCAATCCCCGACTCTGTCCCTTTTTTTGTACCTGAGACACATGGAATGCCTGCGCTAATTTGAAAACCCACTTTGGATTTTACCTTTGAAGGAGCATCGTTAAGACACGTGGCGTCGTATTCCTGCACTCTCTATACTTAATCGTTTTGGGCCCGCTATCCTTTTTGACCTCTATTGACCATTGGCCACGTGAAGGGCTAGCGCAAGTTTGAGTCTCTGCCTTGGGCTCCCATCTTGAAATTGCATCGTTGAGACACTTACCACACTTCGTTGACTCTTAGACTTTTCAATGGATGGTTCAACTTTTGGGGCTCTGGACACGTGGAGGCTCTGCGCTCATTTGGGTCTGCCCTTTTGAGATTTATCTTTGAAGTAGCACCATTTGGACACTTAGCAACTTCCGCTGTCTCCTCCATACTTAGCTAATTTTGGGGCTCATTGTGAATCATTTGCAGAGCCCGAAGACTTTGAGCTTTCTTCGTTTCTTTTTCTTTGAGCCCATGGTTTCCTTGACACTGTTTGCTCCTTCCCCAACCCTGCTACTCCATTGTAGACCTTGCCTGTAACTTGTCTGTTGAATTTGAAGCATGAGCTTGTACGACGGAACCATTTTTTGAATTTCTTTCTACACGGGGTCGTGGGTGATTCAATTTTGCGCGGGGGGGGTGTGAAATTGAGATAACACTACCATTTAGAATCTCGCATTTTGGTAAGAAAATAATTGAATATATATGATTTCAAATTATCTTAATATTTCGACCACAATGAAGCGGCTTGGAGGGGTATCCTGCGCTCCTTATATAACTCCAATACCATGTTAAAATCGTATAAATTCACTACTTACCATAGATTTTTGTGCTCCTCTGCCACTAAGATATAAAAAAAAAAATTAGTTTATAATCTAGATAGATAAAAAACGAAATTTTGTTTCTCTGCAAAACATTTTTCAAAGGTTATTAAAACAATGCGAAAAGCAAAGTTAACGACTGATTAGTTACAGATGAAAATGTCTTACCATGCCTATTTCCATTCATTTTTCCTTTTCACTAATTGGTTAGTATGAAAACCAGGTTCATGAACAAGGCCGCAATACCAACGGAAGGAGACATCCGAGCGGACGGTTCTGTGCCTCGCTCCTGCAGACTCTTCCGTCAACGTAATCGAGGAATTCAATCCGGTGATCTTTACTCTTACAATTTTCTCTTGTTCAGTCACCAATACAATTATAGATGGATCTCCATTCACCATATTCCAGGCCCTCTCAATGGACTGACGTCTGGGCTTTACCAACTTCCAAGTGCCCGCCGCTTCCATTGGCGTAATCACAATGCTTACTGTCGTTACATCGGTACCATTCTACGACAAGGTGCTCGTACCACTTACCAGGCGGGTAACAAAACAAGACCGGGGAATCACGCCGCTACAGAGAATTGGAATCGGGTACGTCCTTTTGACAATATCACTGGTAGTGGCTGGTTTCGTGGAGGTGAAAAGGCAGAACGCAGCCCGAAGAAATGGACTAACCGACCAGCCCCGCGCAGTGATCCCTATTTCTGTCTTCTGGCTTGTTCCACAGTATTGTATAGACGGTCTGTCAGATGCGTTTTTTGCAGTGGGTCATTTGGATTTTTTCTATGGGCAAGTTCCTGCCAACATGCGTAGCATCGCCATAGCGGTGTCTGCGTGCGTGCATGCGTTGGGAGGCTATTTAAATACCGCGTTCATAACGCTCGTTCACAATACCACAGGCCGTAATGGCAATGCCAATTGGCTTGACGATAATATCAACCGCGGTCGACTTCACTACTTTTATTGGCTTTTGTCTGTGATGGAGGCCCTCAACTTCGGCTATTTCATCTTCTGTGCTTCTTGGTATAAATACAGAGAAGATCCCCTTCCACAAGATTATTCCAACGAAATACAAGTACATAAGGAATCTGATCATTCGAAGGAAATACAAATAGATGACCACCTTTAAAAATCGGCGTTCTTTGCTATTTATTTGTTCGAATAAAACTGGCGTTCTTTGCTATTACAATTTAGTTAGCGTATGAAACCAAAGCAAATGTCAATTTTCTTTGCCGGGGATTAATTTACACTTGTTTTGTTGTAATCATCTTCACTAATCTTTATATCATACAAGAAATTAAAAATATACCACTATGAGCAGGCTTTAAATTTGACTCCCACCTATACCAGTGTAGTAATGTTTTTTGGTTTTTTAATAGGTTTCGTGAAAAAATTGACGTTTTGTTGATGTTTTATTATTACTTCTGCACTTTATAATTAAAAATGACAACTTATTTTATTAATAAATACAATATAACACAACAAACATAATTATTAGTATAGAGATGCTCTACAACAATCAAAATTTTTTGATGTGTAATAATTGTTTCTATAACATATATTATACTAGCAATCACATGTGAAATGTGCAATGGAAATGTTGAAGGAGACATATCGAAGAAGTTTAAATTAAGGGACATGAGCATTAGACGAGGAAGAAGAGTTATGCAGAAGGACACTGGAAAAGTAGAAGTGTATTGGTGTGGAAACCGACAGGGAGAACCTATAACCAATGCAAAAATCACCTTTCTTACAAAAAGGAATGTATATAGCATTTTCCATTTGTGTCAATCATGTGCAGTAGAAAGGTGTGTTAAGAGGTAGTCATTGAGGAGACATATTTGAAAGCAAAGTATGATTGATGAAAAGTTTGAAGGGAAAGTTGCACATGTTCAAATGTCGAAAAGTATATTATATGTTTGATTAAACCTCTAAGTTTACCATTCGTCATGTCATTGATTACATGCATAATTGTGAGAAGAGTTTCTTTGAAGTGAACAAGGTGTTGGTGCTCAGATTTGTCTCTCCCCATTTGCCATTATTTTTCCTCTGTCTGTGTGTTGTGAAACGTTTTATCTCTCGATGTGGATGTTCTGAAGCTTCTACCTCCATTAGAAATGCTTCGAATTGTTTGCAGAATCCTTTGTCATGTCCCTCCTTGAAGAAGTCTCTGAGTCATCCCTGCCTTTGCCCTAATTTCTTCAAAATCCGTAGGCTTTTCCATTTCCCCTATCTTTCCCCAACCATGGAAACTCGAGAATGGTTGATTTATATTTGTAGGCATTTGAAAATCCAAATCCATGGTCAAAAAGATGCTCGGAATCATGATTCTCTTGTTTTTGTTTCAAAAGATTTTTTGTCCTTAGCAAAAAATTAGGTTTTGGGCGTGAAAGGTGACTTTCTCTATTTTGACAGTCTGATGGGTGTTTTTTTCCTGTCAAATTTATTCCTCAGCGTTCGGCGGTCACGTGGCTTCTTTTGGTTGGTCAGGGGATGGTGGGAAAATGCTTTAACTTATCGCTTTTTGATATTTTTGACAAAGGGAAAATTTGGTCCTGTAGCTCCGCTCAAATTTAATTGGTTCTTTTGGTGCTTACATGGCTTCTTCTAATTAGATGAGGTGCAGAGGGTTTTTTTTTTTTCAACTTGTTCTTTTGGATACTTTGGCAAAAAAATCGAATTCACCCCGCGGCCCTGCTAGGCTTTGATTAAGGCAAATTTTAAAGTGGCACGGAAAAGTCTCACTTTGACCCTACAGGAGGACACGTGGCAAAGCTGATTGTGGAGATGCGGGTCTTCGGAGGTAAGTTAGATATTTTTCCCTTTTGGCATAATGGAGTAAAATTCTAAAATGGAAGCGCACCCCCGCGAAGTCATTTTGAAGCCTTAAGGATTTTGAATTTACGCCATAGTGACATGTGGAGGTCTCCACCGGGTGTTCTTTCCTTAGAATTTTCAACAATTTATTAAAGGGCCTAAGACACGTGGCGAGCCCGTGCTCATTCAAAGTCTCAACTTTTGGGGATCATCTCAAGATGTGCCATAGCGACACATGGCAGTTTGAAAAGTCAAAGGGGCAAGGAAGCAGACCATCAAAGGCAACTTGGATTATTTGCCACTTGTCACCAAAAGGATTAAAATTTCAAAATTTCCTCCAAGCCCGAAAAGAAGGTGGTCAAAGTTTGTTTCAAGTCAAATGGGCAGGGAGGCGGACCATCGGGGGTAACTTGGATTTTTTTCCCCCTAATATTCAAAATATTAAAATATCAAAATGTCCCGCAAGCCCGATAAAGGAAAAGTCAAAGCTTGCTCTTGTCAATGACGGAGGTATGGACTCTCGGGGGAAATATGGAAATTTTTCCTTTTGGAAAAAAAGGAGTTAAAAGTGAAAAAGGAAGCATGGTTGCGATGGGACCCATATTAGGACACGTTTTAGGGCCATTTTTCAAGGGCAGAGTTGCGGGGAAAATTTAGAAAATTTTTCCTTTTCCAAGAAGGAGGTGAAATGGCAAAATTTGGCTGCAGTTTCTTTGGGGCACACCTTAGGACACATGTCAAGCTCATTTCTCAAGGGTGGAGGTGTGGAGCAAAATGTGAAAAAATTACATTTTTTCCAAAATTTGTAAAAGGAAAAAAGGAACCCCACAGGCCCAGTCTAAAATGGATCTCCCATGTTGACGGTCCAAATTCAAAATAAAAATCGATGGCAACTGTGTCTCTATATCTGATTTTTCCACCATTTTCACTCTAGTGCTCTTGGGGACACGTATTCTTTTGGTTTTTTATCATTTCTTGGAGTCTCCTGCATGCTAAATGAAGAGGAACATTAATCTGGCATCCTCGTTTGGTGGGGAAGGTCTATGAATGCCTTTCACCATTAATATGCAAATTGACTATCAGATTTGGCCTGATTTTTCTTTCCTTGGCATGCAAAAGACCTGTTGATATTTGGGTTTGGTGAGAAAAATCTGGGGACGTCTTCTACCATTAAAGTGAGATTTGACTTTTGTGCTCAATTTGATCTTCCATTTCTTCTTCCCGGGCACGCAAAGAACTGGATTGGACAGAATAGGGGCGAAAGTGGTTCGTGAATAGAAGGAAGAGTGATTTGCTAGAGGAAGGAGTTGAATGCAGGATATTTTCAAAGAGATCTGCCCCCTGGGCACCTGGAAACTTTTTGCGGATTTGACTATGGGAATCACGATCGTGATCATGGCAAGCTCTGGTGGCACTCAATGTCTAGATTTTTTGGGGGAAAAGGATCTGTTGTAAATGTTATAAATGGCACAAATTTATCATGTAAATGGTTGGAGTGTGAATGGTCAAGACTGATTTTCCTAATACAAAAGGCTTGATAGAGCCCATCCTTTTTTTGAGAAGCTGATTGAGAAGCCTGTATATCTCTTTTGTATTGAATTTGATCATGTTAAGGTGTTTGCAAGTGAACAACCATTGACAATATCTGACATTTTTTGAGGAACTTTCCCCTACTGATAAATTTAATCAAACTCGAGTTATTATGTGTGGATCTTATGCAAAATATGTGGTTTTACTTATGAATGTCTGCAAATAGTTTTTCTTGTTCCTTATACAATCTTGTATCAACATCTGTTTCAATCACACAGGTCTCAGTCCTTGAGATAGTTTAGTGGCATCTACGATTTTATTTCCCAGAAGATCTTTCATCTGGGAGTGAAATAAATGATTTAAAATCACTTTTCTCTCATATGTTGACAGAGATTGTCTGTAAGCCTCTGGGTGTACCTCAAGCGTGATTGGCCTCAGATTTTGATGTTTTGTTGGGTTGTCTAGCTCGAGCCTTTGTGTTAGAATCTCATAGATTGTATGAAAAAGTGCTAATATGGGCCTCAATTGAAGCACATATTCTAGTTAAAGAAACATTTTAGTTGCTCTGTGGCATTCTGCTAGTTTAGTCTTCCATTTTGCAAAAGTTCTCAAAGATTTGGTATAGTCAACTTTATCTTGCTTCACATCCCACCAAATTCATTCAAAACAATTAATCCTACCTGTACTACCCCTGTTTTTCATGTGTGTATATAATTACACAAATTTTACTACCAAAACATGCAAAAAAAATTAGGATTCCAAATGTCTTTAGTAGCCTGAACCTTGTCTAGAGAAAATCTCCACTATCTAGAGTGACAACTCGTGAGAGTTATATTTTATTGTATTGATCATATTTTCTTCAAGGTCTTCTTAAAAAATTCATTAGGAAGGATATATCCATCTCCTCCATAAACAACAGACTGCAAAAGTCTTCTCTTACCTTGGTTGAAAGGCACAACCTAAAATAATGAGGATAGATCAAATCCTCTTAAGGTGCTACCCACTCCTTTTCAAATCCTGAGTGCTAAAAGGTCAGATAGAATGCTTTCCCTGGCTACAAAACGACATACATAACTATCTATCTTCCTCTGAGCATCCTGTCAAATCCAGGATGTTGCTTGGCCTTTGAAGGAGATTACATTTGGGTACTAACACAAGGTAACAATTATGGTTTCCCATCATCAGTATTGCTAATGATACTTTCCGACAATTATCATTGAAATAATTGGAATTTTGCAATAACATAATCATCTTTTAAAGAATTTGTATGAGAGGAGAATCATTTATTATGCACACATCTCTACCGTATTTCAATCCTAGAGCATAAACAAGGTCATAAAAGGGAACATTTTAGTTTAACGATCATAATTCGAGTGATTACTTAAAAGATTATAATTTGGTTGGTTAGTAAAAGGACAATAATCTTGTGATGAGCCAACAAGTCTATAAACATGGAATTTGTTGAATACATGCATGTAATTTGATGACAAGTGGAAAATATTCTATCCCGTTGTTTCACCTGATTCTAGAGTGTTTCTTCGAATGTTGATGAAACAAATAAGGGTAATGGGTTAGGAGGAATACCTGTTAAAATGTTAGTTGTGGGTTGTTGCACGCGTATGACTTCTGAATCCACAGCTGATCATGAGAGCTTCCTTTTTTCTTCGAGGAACTACCTAGAATGGAAAAAAATACCACCAAATAAAAGTTAAACAATATATGTAGTGGACTACCTAGCATATGCTAGATCCAGGAAGTTTGATACTTCCTAGATGGTTGTCAATCCACTTTTTAAAGCAAATTAATGTGAGAAATAAAGGAAATCCTACTGTAGTTAAAATGATTTAGGTATCTCGTTCACCTACAATATGTAAATGTATTAACAAAAGGCTAAGCTATGATTGAATCTGCAGGTCAATGTCTTCCTCAGAGTACTAATATTGGTCAGGGTGAGATTTTGGGTGGTTTTGGGTATTTGGTAGAAGCTTAGGAGCTATGTTCTTGGTTTCTATTAAAAGATGCAAAGACCGACATCATTCTGGTATGACCAGTATCGATTTAGGCTAACCAGTGATAGTTATGGGTAGCCGATGTCGATATGGCTGAGGTATAGGAAACTGAATAAAACTTGGTTGGGTGATAGATCTGAGGTTAGATGAAGATGGAAGAGCAATGGAAAGATTCATATGGATCTGAGGTATGCACAGGAATGATTAAAGTCCAGGTATGGGAAATGCAAGGGTGTGGATAAAAATATGGTCAAGTTTGCATAGGGAGGTAAATGATGGGGGGATGGAAATGAGAGCAAAAACTAGTAACAGATGTAAAAGGATCTACCAAATGATAAATGGATAAGTTCTGGTTAACAAAACTTACTATTTGTATGAGCTTGATGCCTAGTTGGTAATGGTGGGTGATCAAATGGAATGAACTTGATGTAGTTTTGGTGCTTCCCCTGAATGCTCCCGTGAAGGTAGGTGTCTGTGTGATTGCTTCAGGTACTGGCTATGGATGCTCTGATGTGTATACTAATGTTGGTTCTACTTGCATGCAGCTCTAGTTTTGTCACTTGTTCTCAAAAGATGTGATTATCTCTCAGAAAATGTGCCAACCTCTAAATAAGGTTGTTTTAGGAGTTAAATGGTAACCGATGGTGGTTCTGGCTTAACCGGCAGTGGTTTATGGTAATCAGCATCAGTTAGGGTGGGATTTCCTAGGTTTACTAAACTAGGCATATCCCCTTGATTTTCTGGGATCTCATTTTGTTTACTCCACGTATTAGCATGGAAGCTTCCTTCTAACATGCAGGAATGTGGTTAGAGGGAATGTAGGCATTGATTTTTAGGGTTTGGGTAGGTCTTAGTTAGCTATGGAAAGTTACAAAGAATAGGTCTTAGGGTGAGGTGGCTAGATGAGGTGTCTAGGTGAGGTGGATATCTAGGCATTATCCCAATTAGGATATTTAAATAATAAATATGGTGAGGATAATGAATTAATTTAATTTAATTAAATTAATATTATAGTGGGGTGAAGGGGGTCATGGCTAGGTGGATGTGTTCAAGGTATTTATTTATTGAGGGACCAATGGGAGTGTGACCCAATTGTGGTGTCTACATTTTGCCCCTTTTTGTTGCATAGCTTCTATTGGTAAGTGACCCTGACAAAGATAAGATGTGGTTGCCCCATGTGCATGGGTGAAGGTGATCCCCCTCAAACTAGGAACTGATGAGGTAGAAAGTAGAATCGGTGGGTGGTTTGCTAAAAGGTGAATGTGATGAAGAGGAAGGTATGCAACAGGGGTTAAAAAAAGGAAAAAGGTCCACTCGGGTAATCTAGGTAATGGGTCAGGGTCAAAGGTACTGACATTCAAATGCACACATATGTATAAACCGCAGCACGGTACCAGGTTGAAGTGTAGGAAAACTCAAGATTGTATAAGTTCGATAGGTTTATCCAAACAAGGTTGAGGTGATTCTAGGTATCCAAGGTATAGGATATGGTCATGAAACATGAAATAGGTTAGGTGCAAGAATGTTTAGGTATGGTCTAGTACACCGAGGGTTGGGTCAGTATAAACAGCCACGATAAGAGGCAAGGTAAGCTCACTAGGTCAACAACATAGGTAATAGTGTCACAAGGTATAGCGAACACATGGGGTCAAAGGTCACTAGCGATGGTCTAGGTCCAAGTATCTAGGTCACGAGTAGGGCCGAGGTATGAGTAAAATAATGAGTCCCCAAATGAGGATGAGGTTAAGTAGTAAATGATGAGGTCTAGAGGGGTGAGGTGAATGGTCAGGGTAAGCATTGGGTGAGGGAAAAAAGAGTGATGGGCAGGGTGATAGGGTGAAATTGTGGGTAATGTGGAAAAGAGGGTGATTGATGCCAATCAAGGGTAACGGATGCCAACGGTAATAGGGGTAACCGACCATGAAGGTAAAAGGTAGTTAGGTTGGGGACGTGACCGATTGTTTTTGCAAATAGTCTTTTTGTGAATTGGTAAAATTGAAAAAGAGAAAATCTGGTTAGTAGTGAGAGAGACGGGCAACTAATTTGGCAAGCCACGTAGCGGGTGATTGGTAGAGAAGAGGCGGGTCCATGAGATTAGATTGGTTGATTTTATTGGTTAGAGAGGAGGTGACAAATTGGTGATGGAAGAGGCTAGAGAGGGATCAGGTGGGCCACCAGTGTAGCAGCTAGACATGCCACCACATCGATGGCACCATGATGAGGTAAGTGGCAAACCCTTTCTGTTTTTTGTGAGATAGATTAGGTGAGAGGTCAGGTGGTGAAAAATTGGGTTTGGGGGGGGAAATGAAATTTGACATGTGGGAGGGTGAAATGTGTAGAATAGGAGTTGGGAGAGAGGTAAGTGGGTGAATAGGGGGTGGGATGGGGTTGAGGGGAAGTGTGGGTGAGAATGGGTGGGTAGAAGGGTCAGGAGAGGGAGTTTTTTTAGAGGGTACGGTTTTGGGGGTCGCGGTTTTCACGGCGACAGTGATCGGTGTCGGTTGGGGTTAGCCGGCGTCGGTAGGGTCAAACTGGTATCAGTCACGAAATAGGTGACCGATGCCGATTTAGGGGTGACCTGCATCAGTTAGAGATAACCAAAACCAGTTGTGTTGTGGAGAAAAAGCGGCCAAAAGGGGCCTAGGTAGAGTGTGTGAGATAGGGAAGGGTAGAATAGGATGTGTTGGTGAAAAACCTAGTGTAGGTTGGGGTAAAAATGGTTATGGGGAAATGATAATCGGTGAGGGTGGGGGGGAGATAGAAATGTGATAGGAAGGTAGGTTGGAAAGAAAGAAAGAGGTGAGATAATGGGTATAGGTGAGGTGCCGAGGGTGAGTGTGGATATGATGAAGGGTGGATTAATTTATTGTTTATATTGGATGCAGGGGAGAGATCAGCTGTGAATGAGAGATAGGGTGCCACCCCTGCTCTTGAGAGTGTGAGGCACGGTGATAGTTGAGGAGTGGCATCACATGGAGGAGGTGGGCTTGATTGGGGTCTAATGCTATTGACATGTAGTCCGGTAGCCTGAGTCTGATGGTCACTCTCATCGATAGATGGGATTCAGTGACCAACACATTTCACCTACCGAAGGGTGAGATGATAGTCACCCTAGAGGACCTGTTTAGGATCCTGTGGTTACCGATACTGGGGACCCAGGTGTACTCGATCTCCTCCGAGGCCTCAGAGGAGTTGATCTGATAGTTTTTGGGGAGGGACTGGCAGACATGACATTCCATAGTACCAGCTTGAGTTATGGGGGGATGTACCTAGCCTATCCAGAGGAGAGGAGGCTAGTAGTGTTTTATTGATGGAGGTAGTGTGCTGCTTCACACTGCCAGATGTAGAGGGTGGGAAATTTCCCACTCCCTGATGGGGGTGTTACATGACATGGTGATGGATGAACCTGCTTTGCCTGGGCACTAGCATTCTTGGTGTAGTTATATAGAGAGCTGTGGGCGTATGGTGTCTGCACAGGTTCAGCTTATGTTGCACCTTTTTACTACAATGTTGGGCCTATGAGCACATAGTTTGTGTGCACCCAATGGGTATGCCCTGATTAGATGCATTTCCACCGAGATTGGTTTAGGTGGGGTACAGGTGATGGGTACCCATGATTGGAAAGTGGCGATCAGATAGGGCTACACATGATGTAGCATACTATAGGTGGCTATTGGAGGGATTATCCGGAGTGGACATCATATGGAGACCATATGTGGGTTATCCCTCATACAGGTGAGAATGCATGATGAGCTAGATGGCCTTCAGCTGCTGAGATGGATAGAGGGGTGTCATGTCAGGGAGCACGAGATGATCCAAGTTTGACAGGGTTAGACAGTAGTAGTTTGGGCTGCTACAAGACATACCTCCACCCTTCCCGTAGTACAGGAGAGATGACGTGGAGAGGCCATTTCCTCTACCACAGCCGACAATGCCCATAGGGTAGGAGGAGCTAGGTGGTAGACCAGTAGATCGATGATGTCGTAGAGTGATAGATAGATATAGATAGTGGTGGGCGGCTCATTTATGAGTAGTACCACCCAGGCTAGGGTAGCCGGATTTAGCCATTATCATGGTGCAGAGAGACACCCTACAGGGGTAGGTGGCAACCCTGATTACCCAGTTGGGTATGGTGTAGGGGCAGTTATCTAGTTTAAAGGTGCGAGGTGGCCGAGTTACATACACAGGTGGCTAGTCTTTAGGTCCAGATGGCCCAGTGGGGTGGATATGGAGATGATGATGATGGTCAGGTGGCTGCCCTACATGCACAGGTGACATGGTTACAGGGCTAGTTAGCCATGGCACAGGCACATATTTGGGCCTTACAAGCCCAAATACAGGCATAAGGAGTAGAGACCAATGGGGCCACCACAGGCACTGAGACAGGGTCCAAGTTCCCCAGGCAGTGGCGGGATAGGGTCCCGTAGGACAGGTACAGGGTCAGAGGCTAATGGGGCCACCAGAGACAGTTCTCATATCTAGGTTATGGGAGGTGAGAGAGGAGGCTAGGTACTATCAGGACCAGACTGACGGTGGTAGGGATAGATTGTCTATCATATGCTGAGTACAAGGAACAACAGGCCTCTAGCGAGAGGACCAGATCACACACCCATAGCATGGAGAGCACAGGGGGCCATCGAGCCCCAAGACATGGTCAAGGTGAGGCCACCAGTTCACGGAGGCCAGTTCCAGTTGATGTACCAGCAGGGACCTAGCCACCACCTATGATGGGTGGGGAGATGTTAGCAGGTCACCAGATAGGGGCCAAGGAGGTAGAGGGGATAGGTGAGATAGATATGGAGGATGTCCGCCATGATGATGTCTGATATATGGCCCTCAATTTTGATGTAGTTTTGATTTTTGATATATACCAGCCTACGTGCTCCAAGAGTTGTTATACTTTTGTTTTTATCATATACCATATAGCTAGCCATGCCAAAGATGGTGAGGATGTATATGAGAGTTTTGAGAGACTGGATTATATACACCAACCTGTGCTGCCAAAGACATTTGACCTGCGTGTTATGTATATGGATATTGTATTTATATAGATGATGATGATTATGGGCATTATGTGTTTGTGTTGATAACATTTTATTATTATGCATAGATGGACTTATGGTAGGTGTGTTAGGCATGGGAGTCAGGATGGTTAGGCATGGATCGATAAGCATAGGCATTGAGTTAGGTTTTTGTGGTTCTAGGCATGGATTGAGTTAGGTTGTGTTTTAGGCATGGATTGAGTTAGGATTTTAGAAATGGATGAAGTCAGGTTTAGGCATGGATTGAGTCAGGTTCATAGGCATTTAGGTTAGGATTGATTTAGGTCATGGTTTAGGCATGGATTGAGTCAAAAGTGGTTGAGTTTGTAATTCATTAATGTGTGTGATTAATGATGATATAGTCATTTTTCGAGATGTTTTTATAGTATATGCATGATGATGGTAAAGAAATGGTAGTCATAATAAATGTATGTTTTGACCGATGATAAAAATGTGAAGAAATTTGTTGTTTGTTTGGTTTAATTTCCAATTTTGGATATAAAAAGGAAACTAAGTAGGGTAGAATGTGATTTGAGGAAAATGAAAAATGAATTAGTTAGGGTAGAGAGTGAACAAGCTAACCTCCAAGGGCCCCATGCCCTCAGAGTGCTACCTACATAGTCCTAAAAAAAAAGGGACCTCAGGCCAATGTAGTTCTCCCATAAGCTAGGGAAGAATGTGATGAGGTAAGAGTGTGGGTGGGTATGTTATAGGCATGATTTGAGTTTAAGTCTGTTAGGTATGGATGAGTTGTGGGAAAATTGGTATAGGTGATTTTGATTGTGGTGGAAGAAGAAGATTACCTAAAGGTAAGCATCGAGGACCAAGTCTTGTATAAGGTAATCAATACATAATAAAGAAGGTTAAAAGATAAGAGGGGGCAAGAAATCCACATAATTGGTTAGGATCATACCGAGTAGGTCATACCTTGGAGGAGGTGATGAACGTAAGACCCTAAAGACATTACATGATTGATTGTTCTAAGGGTGAAAAGTAGTCACATGATCACCAAATGTCATGGTTTCCAAGAGGTTCCTTGAGGCGGTAGGAAATGGGAGTGCGAATGGTGAGAGGGGTGAAAGATGGTTAATTTTTATATGGTATGAGGTAGCATGATCTTTGGGCAAGAGATCCAAGGTCACAATGGGAAAGTCCATGACTAAAAGGCTTTCTATGTTGACTGGTATTTGAGATAGACTGATCGATGCAGGAAGTCTATATGGGATGAGGAAATTAACTCCTTGATGTCTTCGTGAAGTTGATCAATGTAGGAAGCTTCAGATTCTCTCTACTTATTTTTTTTGAAATAGCTTTACATGGTTGTCCTTCGAGGGAGCACTCTATTTATAGAAACAATTGCAGAGAGAAAGATGTCCTTCTTGAGGGAGTCATCTTTTTATTGGAAGTTTGACTCAAGGAGTTAGCTTCCATGTGAGGGATTTGAATTCATGGACAATTACCAAGATGAAGGAATAAAATTCTTGTTCATAAAGTAGGGTGAAACAACCATGGGATCTCATCTAAAGGTAGATGAAAAGTATCCATGAGAATCATGCTATGTGTAGATCCGTGGTACACATATTTAAGAGAAGATAAAAAGTGATAGGTACACACATGATTCTTATTTAATCATTGGTGATGGCATAGGAAGTGGATAGCGCTCAAGGGACGAGCATGGAAAGAGGTAAAAAGGTGAGGTAGGACTAAAAGTCAATAGTAGAATGGTCAAAGATGCAAGGCATTAAGGGGCTTAGGTTTGGGTTTTCCATCGAGTGAAGATAAACGATAAGCATCTGATCTGTAAGTATGGGTCATGATGTATGGTCCAAGCCAATTAGGAGAAAATTTACCACATTTAATTTTTTCTGCTTTAGTTACATGTTGATTTTCTTTCAGGACAAGGTCACCAACTTAGAAGGTTCATTCATGGACACGTTTATCATAGGCACATTTGATACGTTTTTAGTAAACTTGAAGGTGGTCAAGAGCATTAAGACGACGTTCATCTAATAACTCAAGTTGTGCTAAACGGTCCTGAATAAAATTCGTCATCATTGAGCATATCATGGAGAGAAATGTGGAGTGAGGGAATCTAAACTTCAAGAGGACAGAACAACCTTTGTACCGTAGACCAGAGAAAAGGGTGTAGCAGCAGTGGAAGTAAGGATACTAGTATGGTATGCCCAGAAAGCAAAAGGAATGTGTGTATGCCAGTCCTTCCCAGTATCATTAACCACTTTCATGAGAATTTTTTTCAAGGTTTTGTTAGTGGATTTGGCTTGGCCATTGGTTTGTGGGTAATAAGGTGATGAGAAACTTAGCTGAATGTCGAAGGTGTCACAAAGTTTTTGCAAGGTCTTATTTTTGAATTGTTTTCCATTATTAGTGATGAGGTGATGTGGGACACCAAAGCAATACATGATGTGATGATTGTTGAACTCATATATTTTCTCAAATTTTGTGGAAATGAGAGGTATGGCTTCAACCCATTTTGTGTAGTATTTGGTAGTGGTGATGATCCATTGATGGCATTGGGAAGAATGGGGATTGATCTCTCTAACAAGATCCAAACCCCATTGAGAGAAGGGCCAAAGGTCATGGGTGACCTGTAAGGCATGACTAGGTGTATGATGAAGGTTGGCATGTTGTTGGCATTTTACACAACACTTGACGTAGTCACAACAATCATGGTTGAGGTTCACCCAGTAATAGCCTAGGTGAAGAATACACTTAGCAACAACAAGGCCACTGAAGTGACCTCCACATATGCCATCATGAACTTCCTTAATGGTATAAGGAATTTCAGAACTCGTGTGGCATCATAAGAGAATACCATCAAATCCATGCTTATAGAGGAGGCCCCCCATGATGATGTAATGAGAGACCTTTTTAAGGAAGGCACATTGTCCATTACGGGTGAGATCAGGAGGTAAGACAAAGAGAGAAAGATAGTCAGAGTATTGTTTATACCAAAGGTCACTCAGGTCGTGGGTAGTGGTTCCTATAGAGTAAACATCGTGAGGTAAATAAGAGGGTGATTGGAGTCGTTGTATGGTGACAAAGATTTTAGAATCCGTAGGCAAAGTAGGTATTTGAGAAGCCAAGCAGGCCATGGTAATCTACAAATTTGTTGGTTGAATGGGGCACGGTTTGAAGGACGTAATGGTCAAAGGTGGTCAAAAGTATGTCTACATGATGTTTATACTTTTGTAGTATCTCATTATGACATTGGTATATACCATTGACTTAATTTATGACCAATTGAGAATCACTAAAGATGTTGATTTATTTGACATCTAGGGCATAGGCGACTTGGAGACCTAATACGAGCGCTTCGTATTCCGCAATATTGTTTGTACAATCAAAATTAATCTTGAAAGAAAAAGGCATGGGTTCACCATCAAGTGGAATGAGGATAACACCGGCCACACCCCCACGCTAACAATTGGAACCATCGAAGAAGAGTGTCATTTGGTAAGCAGGGTTTGTCCAGGGAAAGGGTAACAATTGACTCATCAGGAAAGTCAAAATTAGAGGGTTGGTCCCTAGAAATAGGTGCATCGTCCAATTGGTCAGTGATAGCTTGGCCCTTGATGGACTTTTGATGGATGAATTTGAGGTTGAGGTCAGCCAAAAGCATAAGCCAATGTGCGCACATGTTGATTTTGGTAAGGTTTCACATACATGAAGTGTAAGGGGTCAATGTTGGTCACAACATAGGTTTTGTGGTTGAGTAAGTAATGGAGGAGTTTTGTGGCAATGAAAAATAAGGCTAAGAAAAGTTTTTGGGGATGGGGTGTATCAGGTTTCTTAGTCCAAAAGAGCATAGCTTATGTAATAAACTATCTGCTCTCTGTGTTGTTCATCATGATGAGGGAGCATGGCCCCCAAAGAGTGATCGGTAGCTGAGATGTATAGGTAGAAAGGTTGATCATCTTTAGGTGGAATGAGTACGGGGGGTTGAAGAAGGTATTTTTTAAGGCCTCAAAAGATTTGTGGCAATCATCATCCCATTTAAAGGAGACATCCTTCTTGAGAAGGTGATGAAATGGTTGACACCAATCAAGACAATTGTGAAATGAAACGAAAAATAGACTGCAACTTACCTTGTAAGATATGGAGTTTCCTAAGGTTAGTGAGTGGAGGCATTTCTAGAATGGCCTTGAATTTAGCAGGGTCAACTTCATATACCATGTAGGGAAATGATAAATCCCAAGAGTTTTCCTGAGAGGATCGCAAAAAGACACACTTCTTGGGCTGAAGGTGAATGTAATATTTAATGAGGCAGTCAAAGATGGTTTTTAGGATGATGAGGTGCTTGGAGTGATCTTTAGATTTGGTAAGGAGATCATCCACATAATCTTCCAATATATGATGCATGATGTCATGGAAGATATAATTCATAGCCCGCTGATATGTGGCACCAAGTATTTTTAAGGCCAAAAGGCATGACTTGATAGCAGAAGGTCCCCCAAGGGGTGATGAATGTGGTTTTGTGTTGATCTTCTGGGGCAAGCAAGATTTGGTTATAACTTGAGAAACCATCCATGAGTGATAGCATCTTGTTACTAGCGGTAAGGTCAACCAGTTGGTCAATACCAAGATAGAGGAAAGTCATCTTTTGGAAGGGCTAGATTGAGGTCACAAAAATCCATGCAAATACGGAGTTCCCCCTATCTCCTTAGTGATAGGGACAATGTTATAAATCCAATGAGGATAATCAATGGGTAAGATGAAGGAAACAGAAAGAAGGTGCTGAAGTTATTCTTTGAAGAGAAGGGCAATGTGAGGGTGCATTTTCCTCAGCTTTTGTTTGACAGGTTTGGCATCGGGAATGGTTATGATATTGTGGACTACTATGGTGGGGTCAATGCCAGGAATATCTACATAAGACCAAGAAAAAACATGGTTATGATCTTTGAGAAAAGAAGTGATGGCTTCCTGTTCAGCAACATCTAAAGATTGACTGATCTTTATGATGTGTGGGTCATCCTAAGTATGAATTTTGATTTTGATAGTCAATTCAATCAACATGGTTTGCATCTCAGAGGGTAATGAACGATGAATATATGAGTCTTCTGCACCAAGGTAGGTGAGTATAGATTCATCATCCTGACATTGAATGACATTAATTGAAGGTTTATCATCATCGATCATTTCAGGAAACATAGAAGGGAAGAGAGGAGGGAGCCTCACCCTCATGTTGATAAGTCATAGGCCCTAAGGAGATGGTGTTTATCAAAAAAATGGTTAGGAGGAATGGATTATGGATCCATCGAATCCATCAGTGAAGATGGTGATGGTGGTGATGGTGGTGAAGAAGGTGGAGAAGGGATGATGTCCTCGATGAGTTCAATTCGGGCCTCTGCTTGGTAGGTGGTTCAGCAAAGCTGATACCACTACGGTCATTATGTTTTGCGGGTAGTACATGGAATAATAGTATGACGACCTTTCTCGTAAAATCCAAAACTAAAACCCTTCGAAGCACATCGGTGCAGGAAGGTATGGGCAAAACAAAAATTAGTGAGTGACTGGAATTCAACAGAAAATGGGCGGGTTTGTGACGGTGGTTCTGGTGTGTAAGTGGTAGTATCAAGTCCCCCATAGGTGAGATTGGTACAAAGGTGAGGAGGACCATAAAGGAGGTGTTCTCCTATGTGGTGATCATAGCAAGGGTGTTGGTGAAGACTTTTGTACTCTTGTGGAGTAAGGAATGTGTTGACACTATATAGGAGATACTCCCCCTAGAGTGAGGCATTGAAAAATGCCTTCCAAGGGATCAATGGTTAGTATGTGGGTAGCTGGAATAGATGATGTGTTGGAGGTCAATGCCGAGGTGGAGCTAACGGATTGGGAGGTTGATGGTTTGGCTGTGGAGGTTGTGGTAGTGGTAGGAATGGAGGAGGCATGTGCGTTTAAGGTAGCGGTTATACTGGTGAGCAGAGGTGTAGGTGACGTGGTAGTGGTCATGGAGGTAGACACCTTAATGGGTATAAGCACATCATTGGGTCAGTAAAGCATGTTGCAAGTTTTAAAAGGTGATGGGTCAGCTGGAATGGTATAGGTGTGTCCTTCATGCTCAAACTTTACACAACAATGCAAAGTGGTAAGGACATAACCCATGACATGAATCCAGGGTCTGCCAAGCAATAGGTTACATTGAAATTACCCCTCCAAGATGTAAAATAACTTTAGAAATAGCGTTGGGGCCCACGTGAATGTGGAGGATGATAGTGCCTAGTGTAGAGGTGATAGCATCATTGAATGAACGCAACATGACAGGATGTTTATGCATGTAATTTTTAGGTATGCACATTTGAGTGAATGCATGGGAGGAAATGATATTAATACTAGCACCCCCATCGATCATAACATGACATACACATATATCATCGATGTGGAAAGAGATGAAGAGAGATGGGTCTAGGTCATCGAGTTTGGTGAGGTACGATCTATTCCTCTGAGAAGCTAAGGGAGGCTACTTGGTGAGTAGCTGGAGGTGTGGATAAAGGTGGTAATTTGGTGAGAGAGGCACCATGATGGGGTGTGATGATGGAGGCTATGGGTGTAGGGTCATTTGGTAAAACCTTAATAGATTAAAGGACCTCCATGAGAGCTTGACGATGGGATTTTGAGGTTTGGATGAGGTCACATAGAGACATTTTTAGGGGGGATTGGTGTACTTAGTTTGAGCATGGTGCGATGTGTAACCCCGCTAGAAATAGGATATGTGGGACCGTGGATAGTGATTTTAGGTGTGGGAACAGATGGTATGTTGGGTATGGGATTGGTCAATTTTTTGGTTGCCTTTTCCTTGCCTTTGTCCTTCTGAGCACGGGTAGCAATGTGGATCATGTTGATTTGAGGTGGGGAATCGAGTGCAAGGTAGGTGAGCCATGAAAGGTATAGCAACATGAAGGGAAAAAGCCCCAGTGGTGAGAAGGAACTTCATGGGATGAGATGGGCACATTGACATTTGGGTGGAGGTTTGGCAAGGTCGTTGATATAAACCATGTTAATTTCAAATCTCGGAGGTGGTTCTAGGAGCTGTGGAGGTAAAGGTCTGGCTTGTTGAGTAGGTAGTGAGGGAAGAGCTATGGGAATGGGTGTTGGTGAAATGGGGTCCTCATCATGAAGGTCATCATCGTCAAAGTTTTCTTCGGGAGGGCATAACTAGATAAGAACAATTTTCAAAGCCTTATAGTTCTCCACATCATGTCCTAGCACACGATGGTAGGCACAAATTTTGGTGTCATCAAACCCCTTTGGTCTGGGCTTGAGAGGGTCATAAGGTTTGAGAGGCAGTAATGTGATGACAAAAGTCTCAAGAAGGTTGGTTAAGATTTTGGCATAGGACCCTGCTAGTGGGTCACAATGGGAAGTGAAAGTGGGTTTGGGTGTAGGTGCGGTTGATGTATCGAGGAATGGTCTTTACAGGAGGGGGAGTGGGTCAGAGCTATGGTTTTTGGTGCTGGCACGGTCTTGGGTGTTAGTCATGTTTGTTTGGGTGGGGTATGGTAGATGAACTAGTAGGAGAGTGTGTGGTTATTTTGAATACCTTATTAGAGGGTAGTGGATTTTTATCTTTAGGTTGCACCTTCTTGGGTAAAGGTGATATGGATGTATGAGATCTAGAGGGAAAAGTGGATGGGGGAAGAGGGTGAGTTACCCATGGGGATAACGGAGGTGACTATGAAGGTAGATGACGTGGGTCGCGTACCGGAGGTGTGAGGGACAAAGACTTAAGTGTAGTGGGTAGTGAAGAAGTGACCGATGGTATTGGAGGAATGGGTGGTAAAGATACTGTAGGTGTAGGTGTAAGTCATGTCACATGCTTGGGTATGTTAGAGGTTTACAAGGAAGGAATGGGATGTTTTTTTTTTGGTTTATTGATGGGTGGAGGTTTCTTAACCGTGCTGGGAGGTTGAGGTCCTAAGACAGATGAAAAGGGTGAAGGTGATGAAGGTGTGATTGGCACAGTCAGAGTATGAGTTCTATGGGCTTGGTTCTTCTGTTTGGGTGTCGGAGTAGGTTTGGTATTGGCCTTGGAGGATGTAGCTAAATCTAGTTTGATAGGTGGATGAGTAAGGCTGGTGGCTGAGGTGACCCCTAAGGTAGTAATAGGTTTAATCGAGGAAGATGATGTAGGTGTAGGTTTGGATTTAGATGTATGTGGGGTTATGGGTAAGGGTGTGTGTTGAGCTATGATGGGTTTCGTGAGAGAAGTTGTGATAGAAGGGGTTGTGTTTGGTTCAATTGGCCAAAATATTTTTCGGTAGATAGTGGAAGTGTCAATAAGTGACATCTGCATTTGAGTTGAGATAGGAAGTAGAAGACGCCCCCAAAGTAAATCTCTATCCACATAATATAAGTGATCGGCTAAGCATGAGAATGGCATGTTTGTAGGTGAGGTTGAAGAGGACCTTATGGAAATTCCCATAAAATGTGTCTTAGAGATAGGGAATTATTTAGTTTCAGCTTCTGTGGGTAAGAGAGCCAAAAATAAGTCTATAGGATCTTGGGTAACTGATGCAGAATGGTCACCAAAAGAAAAAGGTATTTCTACTGAATCTTTGATGGATGAAGGAGATGATGGGTGCTCTTATGTAGGTGGGAGAGATGATGGGTGCTCCTTTGTGGGTGGAGGAGATAAACAAGTATCCTCCATGGACTGAAGAAGTATTGTGGGTGACAATTCTTTAGGTGGAGAAGCCAAAGTCGAGATAGTATTTATATTAACGGAAGGCTCCTCCAAGGGTGATGAAGGAGGTGTTCCTCTATGGGTGGAGGAATATGTGGGGTGGGTTCAAGCATAGGAGGGCTTCGGGAAATAATTTCCTTTATGGAAGGAATATGAGGTAATTGGGCAGCATCAGGTGTATCACTACAAGTACCGTGGACCTCGCGGGTATGACTATCATGAGTCAAGGTTTCTCTAGTTTGATTAGAAGGAGCATGATTAGGAAAGGGTTTCTTGAAGATGTGTATGTTTTGATTGGTAGGTGCGTTAGGATTATCCAAGATTAGCTTGCCTTTCTTGAGCATTTCTTGGACAATGTTTTTGAAGGTGATGCAATTGTAATCACTATGACCCTTTACTCGATGGTAATTACAGAATTCGTTCTCCTTATACCACGAGGGTGTGGGGCGAACAAGGTCAAAACCAGTGTGTGGTTTCATGGGAGGAAGGGTGATGGCCCTAGATTTGATGATCTTCTCTGAGACAGAAGAATAAGGTTCCCCAATTTGGGTATATTTCTGTTGTTCTCGTCTGAATTGAAAAGTCTGAATAGGTGAGAGATTAGACGAGGGGCTAGCCTAATTTGACGGATGAGCTAGGCCAGCTTTGAGTACCACTATGTTAGTGGTCCCTTTGGCATTTGAATAATTATTCTATGGTTTTGAAGAAGAAGAGGTATCATTTGAATTGAATGCTGAGTTCTTCTTGTGTAATTGAATTTTCTTCTCTTCAATGACCTGAAACTCTACCTTTCATGCCGTGGTGAATGCTTCGTCGAAGGTTCAGAAAGTTTGGACCTATAGGGTCGGTGAGATATTCCTATCACAATCCCATGTGAAGAGTTTGATGAGTTCGGTTTGCGGTAGTTGGAATGTGAGTTGATTTATCAGGCTACGCCAATGAGCAACAAAATATGTGATAGATTCATCGTCATACTGACACGTAGAGTATAGGTAAGTCATGGTAACCTTCTTAATGATATTAATGGAGAAGTGATCCAAGAAGCCTTTGGCTACTTGATTAAATGAGAATATAGAGCTTAAGTCAGAGACATTATAAAGGTTCTTAGGAGCAAAGCATCGTCATGGGCGATCAGATAACACCCTTGTTTGAAAGACCACAAATGCAGTGCGAGCCTTCTTTGCTATTGAAATCGTTGAATTTAGGAGTTTTCCAATGCATGGGATATGGATGGATAGGAATGGATGGATGTATAGGTTTATTACAAATCTCATCGTAGGTGAGAGTGTTGTGGGAGCCAGAAATTGATGCCTCCAATGTCTACATCATGTCCATCATTAACCTAATTAGGTCATTGATAGGTTGTGATGGATGGGTGCCTCCTATAGCGTAAGAGGGTTGGTGTTGGGCATGTAACAAGGGTGGCATTCTAGTATATGGTGCTGCAGTATAGGTAGATTGAGAATAAGGCAGTCAAATAGGGGGTATGTACCCAGAGTGAATAATAGATGAAACAGGGGGCTGCTGATAGTACGTATATGGAGGTGGAAGGGTCGTGGCGACCCTAATGGCAATGGGGGATAAATATTGTGGAATAGAAAGGATGATGTTTTGAAAAGGGTTAGGGGTCACTCACACCGGGGGTGGTTGTGGAGCTATAGGTATATGTGAGACAATAGGGATATATGAGGTTGTGTTCTGGGTGGTTGGTGAAGGTATAGTGGATGTGGCAGGTTTAACAGATGTAGAAAATGCGTAAGTCATAGCTGGTATAGGGCCTAGCTGTGAAACGACTGGGGGTATGGTAGATGTTGGTAGCATGGAGCCAGATGGAGCTGATGTAGGAGTGGGAATGAGAGTCAGGGGGATAGATAAGGGCATGTCGTATATCAACTGACCCGAGCCATCTCGAGTCGACAAGTGGGAAAGGTAAAACTGAAAGGTAGCAAGATTTTGGTTAAGAAGTTATGTGAACTACTCGTCTCTGGTAGCGATAGAGATAGGTTGGATAGGTTCCATGGCTGGTGATAAAATTGAAGGTGGTGAAGGGATAGGTGGGAGTGGTTGACAATTAGTGTGGAATATGAGGGCACTTGCTTACCAACGCATCAGTACCATTTGAACATGTACTAACACAATAAGATTGATTTCTGTAAATAACACTGAAATACAACACAGGTAGGATAAATAGGCGGTAGTGGGTGAATTAGGGTTAAAATGTTAGCTGGGAAATGACACAGTCTAATTGATTCCGGTTAGGTTAAACTGACTTCGGTAACAGGAAACCACTGCCAGTCACCGTGGAAAGTGGACAGCTAGTCAAAAACAAGGTATTAGGACAAAATTTTTAGTTATGCCAAATACTAATGAGACTTACCAAGTCAATGGATATGATAAGAGTGAAAGAGAATCTAAACAGCTAACGAGGGGGAATAGGTGTTTTGTTTGGGTTGGTTAAAAAATATAATATTGAACCAACATCAGTTGGGTAAAACTGATGACAATCAGAGGGTAATCAATGTCGGTCGCTGGACCGATACCGGTTACTGTTAAATTGAAACAACGATGAAGAAAAATGTGATTGTGAGTTAAAATTAATGTGAAATCAAACCCAGAATCCTGAGAATGATGAGAATATGGTCCAGGCACACTCAGATGAAGCTAGAATACACCAAATGTGATGAGGAGCATGTATAGAGAAATAAGAAAAATTAAGAGTGTGACCTCTCACCTCAAAATGCTAGCCAAGCAGAAACACTAAGAAAAATATGATCCTAAGAGTGCCTTTCCTATTATATTTGTTTAGCTTATGCTATTTTAAGGACTGACTCATGAACTGTAGAATATTTTTTTTTGGTGAGGATGGCTTCCTACGAAGAAGAAGATCTATAAGGAGAGGTTTCAGGTATGTTATGGCAGGGGCAGGCCATCCTCTGATGGGGTATTGGATAGAGATAACCAGTGGGGTGTCCACTGTGCCATGATCGTGTGATGACCTAAAACTTCTTCTAGGTGAGATGTTATTTAAGAATGTGTATATATTTTGAATTTTTTATGTTTGGGTAAGACTCAGAGAGAGAAAAAGAAAGAAAGTTCTTTTCTACGATTTTTGTGTCAACCATCAGCTAGGAATGACTTCAAGCGTATAGGTTGCCCTCAATTAATGTGAGCTAATGTAGAAAAGTAGAATGAAATGCAATGATTTTTAAACCCAAATCAAAATGTAGAATTAGATGCCACAAATAGATGAACAAGAGAAGGGATGCTCTTTCACTAATGTGAAACTAATGAAAGGGAAGAAATTTTCATTTTAAGCACCAAAATATGATTGCTTTTAGACAATAGAAGAGAAGAAGATTCCATGGGAGAAAGTTTAATGTAAGAACTTTTTAGAAAAGAAACAAACATACAACATTTTCACCTAGAAATGAAAGAATGCAAAGAACCCCGAATGGCTCCCACCGGGTGTGCCAAAATGTTTCACCTAATTCTAGAGTGTTTCTTCAAATGTTGACGAAACAAATAAGAGTAATGGGCTAGGAGGAATACCTGTTAGAATGTTGGTTGTGGGTTGTTGCGTGTGTATGACTTTTGAATCCATAGCTGATCGTGAGATCTTCTTGTTTTCTTGGAGGAACTACCTAGAATGGAAAACAATACCACTAAATTAAAGTTAAACAATATATGCAACTGATTGCCTAGCGTATGCTAGATCTGGGAAGTGTGATACTTCCTAGACGACTGTCAATCCACTATTCAAAGAAAATTAATGAGAGAAATAAAGGAAATCCTACTGTAGTTAAAATGATGTAGGTATCTCATTCACCTATAATAACCAAATTCATTCACAACAGGTTAAGCTATGATTGAATTTGAAGGTCAATGTCTTGGTCAGGGTACTGATACTAGTCAAGGTGAGATTCTGGGCAATTTTTGGTATTTTGTGGAAGTTTAGGAGCTCTATTCTTCGTTTCTAGTAAAAGACACAGAGATTGACGTCGGTCTAGTATGACCGGTATCGATTTAGGCTAACTGGTGACGGTTGTGCGTAACAAGCGTCGGTATGGTCGGGGTATAGGAAACTTAATAAAATTTTGCTAGGTGATAGATCTGAGGTTAGATGAAGATGGAAGGGAAACAAAAAGATTCATATGGATCTGAGGTATGCACAGGAGTGATTAAGGTCTAGGTATGGGAAATGTAAGGGTGTGGATAAAAATATGGTCAATTTTGCATGGAGGTAAATGATGGGGGGATGGAAATGAGAGCAAAAAATAGTAACAGTTGTAAAAGGATCTACCAAATGATAAATGGATAAGTGTTGGTTAACAAAACTTACTGTTTGTATGAGCTTGATGCCTAGTTGGTAATGGTGGGTGATCAAATGGAATGAACTTGATGTGATGCTGGCACTTCCCTGGATGCTCCTGTGAAGGTAGATGGTTGTATGATTGCTTCAGGTACTGGCTATGGATGCTTTGATGTGTATACTAACGTTGGTTCTGCTTGCATGCAGCTCTGGTTTCGTCACTTATTCTCAAAAGATGTGATTATCTCTCAGAAAATGTGCCAACCTCAAAATAAGGTTGTTTTTGGGATTAAATGGTAACCGACGGCTATTTTGGCTTAACCGGCGGTGGTTAAGGGTAAGCAGCATCAGTTAGGGTGGGACTTCTCAGGTTTACTAAACTAGGCAGATCCCCTTGATTTTATGGGATCTCATTTTGTTTTACCCCACAGATTAGTAGGGAAGCTTCCTTCTAATGGGTGGGAATGTGTTTAGAGGGAATGTAGGCATTGATTTTTATGGTTTGGGTAGGTCTTAGTTAGTTATGGCAACTTACTGAGAATAGGTTTTAGGGTGAGGTGGATATGTGGACATTATCCCAATTAGGGTACCTAAATAATAAATATTGTGAGAATAATGAATCAATTTAATTTAAATAATTAAATTAATATTATATTAGGGTGAAGGGGGCCATGACTAGGTGGATGTGTTTAGGGTATTTATTTATCGAGGGACCAAGGGGAGTGTGACCCAATTTTTGTGTCTAAACCCGTATGTCGATGCATGAGGATACATATAATCTACATCATCTAGTTGTTTGGAGAGTTTAATAATGTAATGTATAATGATCGCATGTAAGATGAAATGTTTGAAAAATTGAGGGAAGATGAAAACTTGGGTGATCTTGTCAGTGGTGGGAGGAGATGCCATATGTGAGAAACTATGAATCATAGTATTCAATATAGTTCTATGATGTCATTCGATGATGAACTTGAATGACCCTTGATGCAAAGAATGAAGCCTGTTGATCCCAAAATATAATGTAAAATTAATACATATCAAAGCGGGAAGATGAATTCAAACTTGGTAAAAGTTCAATCTTTGATGTTCACAGTAAGACAAGTGAAATGAAGAGAATAACTTTAATTGTCCCACACAAAATTGTATTTTCTATATATGCTCATCTTCATTGTCTCAATATTACTTGTATTATTCCTAAGCCCTCAATTTGCATGGAAAATTGTTAAAAAATGAAAAATCCATTAGGTTCCACATGTGAACCACACCATTGACACATTGACATAATCTGTACAACAACCGTACATAAAAAAAAAGTTAGAAATAAGAGTGTGTTTAGATGACTCCACATATTTGGAAAGGCATTTGGCTTAAACTGTTTCCCTTGGCATCAAATGTTTTTCCTCTTTTTCTCACAAAAACACCATCAATCTTGAAATCACATGATGCAAAATTGAAGGACTCAATGAGACCTTTCTAATTATTACATTTTGTATGATTTGGATCTATGACACGAAAGATATGGCCATTTGAATATTTTCATGTTGGGATGAGTAGGAACGTGAAAAATGGAAATTTTTGATTGGCCTCATAGATTGCCTCTACCTATGTGTTTATTTATTTTCCTTTCCCATGTGTTAGTCTCTAGTTTTCTATGGGGATGGGATTTACTTACATCTATGGTTCCCTTTTCTTTTGACAACCCTTTCCTTCTTTCAGACCTAATGAATTTTATCAAATTCCACTCATTTTGGAGCTTGAGATCTGCTGGAATATATCGGCCTAAAGAATGATGGAACTTCACCACGTGTCCACCTTGTACCATTGATATTTTCTATGCTCACTGCAAAGTGTGATCTAATGAAAAATTTCCATGTAACTTTGTAGTTTTAGACTATTCTTAAACCTTTCCGAAGCATGGACTTATGTGAAATATCCACACATACTTTACGATTCACCTTCATCTATAAGATATTGTTAGAACGTTGAGCATAAGCCAATGAGAAAGATCCACGATCGAAGAAAATGTTAGATTATGTATTACCTTGATTGAATACCATGAAAGGTTATCCAACAAGAAGGCTCCATGTATGTCTTCGGATTTTGTAGTTTGAGACTATTCTCAAATTTCGCAAAGAATAGACCAATAAGATTTTTTCACACATACTTCGCAGTTCACCTTCAACTATAAGATCTTGTCAGAGCCCGAAGCATAAGCCAATGTGAAAGCTCCATGTTCCTAAAAAATTCCATACTGTGTCAGATGTTAACTGATCACCGCAAAAGGTGAACTAATAGGAAGGGTCTATGCATGTCGTCAAATTTTTCAGTGCTAGACTAGATTTACCTTCAAATTTTTCAATGTAATTTCATTTCTCTGCACCACCTGTCATATTGAAATTTCAACCTTTCTAGGACCTGATTTCCTTTGAAAATTGGCTTACTCTGTGGACTTGAATTATGTGAAAGATTTTTTTAATCCCTACTTTGGAATGGTGACACATGTGTAAAGTCACTCGTTGATGTTGACAATGTTGACTTTGTGTGACACACCTTAGACCTTGTAATGCCCCATTTGGTATCTACCCCAGTTCTTGCTTTGGTGACCTGTTGCTAAAATTTGAACATTTGTGAGTTATCTCATTGTTCATTAGTTGACTTTGTCCTTGTCACAGTGAAGAATTACCATCCTTCCTCTTCTGTCTTACCTTCTTGTGTCGTTGTCAATGCCTCTAGTGGTGGGCCTTTGCATGGCGTCCTTTATGATTACCCTATTAAAGGAAAATTGTGTTCTCAAATCCAAGGAGTTGACTTGATTGATCGGTTTGGTGTTGTTAGGGCATGTCCGATTAAAAGGAGTATCCATATAATAACAATTATTTTGAATTGTTGATCCTTGGCTATTATTATTTTTAATTGTCAAGCTTAACTACCGACTATTATGATTATGATTAATAATTATGTTAAGCTGTAAAATAATAATAATAATAATAATAATAATCATTTTAATTTCTGAACAATGATCATTTCATTATTTTAGTGTCGATTGTTAACAATATCATCATTATTTATCATTAAACTATTCTATTGTTTTGTTGGTCGCTTCCGCAAACTGAGCCTCAATTTGCATAAAAGAGGAGGAGCTTGTTTTGATTGGTGGCACCACTATTTGGAAGTGGGTGTTCATGTTTGAGTAATTAATTAAATGCTTCAACCACCACATCCCACCTTGGCCTACCAATCCTTCACGCATGGGTTGTTCTAATTGCTAAATTTAAGGGTGAAGTTAATGTTGCCCCCCCCATCGACCTTTGCCTCTCTCTTTTGATCATTAATGTACCATGCTTGGCTTGAAGGGGGATGTGGACTCTAGATTGCTTGTTTTTGGTTCCTTGTTTGGCTGGAGGTGGGTGGATTTGATGACCACCTTCTCATTCCTTTAATCCTCCTTAATGCTAAATGTGTTTGGACTTGCCTTGTTGGTATGTACAGAAAATGTGGAGTTGGCCACACCTTTCTAAATTAATTACTTATTTGATTTGCAAATCTGGTTCTGGCTAGATTGTTTGTCTGCATACACCAATCTGGATCTGGCCAAGTGAGTTTCTCTAGTGGAGGATTTTATATGGGGGTTGTTGAAAAGGTTTTGAAACTGTCAGATAAATGATTTTGTAGAGTAAACACACCTTTGCTGGTGCTGGATGCATGTGTTGTTGTGGAAGAATGGGTGGAGATTCCTAAAAATATAGTCACAGATCTTTTCTTGGCCTTTTGTTGGCTCTTCCTCCCAGAGGATCTTGGAATGAAGTTGGGATTCCCAGCCAATAGAAGAGAGGAATTTCAACCTGAGGATAGCTGCTGCTAGTCTGGGAGGTGTCCTTGCGGTTGGTAGAAACTGGAAACCAGGCATGATAAGCCTAACCTTGTAAAATTTTGCTTTTTTTTTACAATCCCATGAAATGAATTGTTCTATTAGTGAAAATTTCTCTCTTTTGTCTAAATCAAACTTTGAAATAAATATGTGATGATTTGAGTCTCCCCTTACAAAAACAAATTCTCTTGGGTGTATTTCAAATTATTGAAATATTATGTGATGATTTGTGTTACCCATTACTTAAAGTCATTCTCTTGGGTGTATTTCAAATTATTGAAATATTCAGTGTTGATTTGTGTTGCCCATTACTGAAAACCATTTTCCTAGGTATATTTCATATTATGGAATGATTTTGTGGTAAATTGATGTTACCCATTTCTGAAAATTGCCTTCTTGTGTGGGTTTCGAATGGATCACACTAAAGCATGGGATTTTGAATCTCTTTCCTCTTGTTCTTCTTCAAATATAATGAATATCACTAGGTTTTTATATGTTTGAGATGTAAATATTTTATCAACATGTTTGGTTGACAGTTCCTTACCATTTTTCCTAAAATGGGTATTTGTTGAAATCTCTATTTTGTCAAATGAAAGTTGGGGGTTTTTAGATCCATTTGGGATTGATATTTAAAGTGGCTTACAATATGGAAGGGTATATATTTATTTTATAGAAATTTTATTGAAATGAAATATGTAAAATATATTTTGATGTTTCCTTCTACTACGTATTTGTAAAAATCTGTAGATTTTCCCTTCCGTACGGAGGAAAGATTTATATTCCACTCCTTAGCTAATTTAGGAACTCTATAAATTATAAGGTAGAAGTTTTATAAAAACAATATAAACCCTGACAGAAAGGTAGTAAGAATTAATCCTCTTTATATTGTTGACATATTTAAACTTCAAGGTTGAAAGGAATGGTATGAATTAATCATGTCCTGAGCATAATGATAAGTTTCATTTTCTATATTGGGTCATCAATGATGTTGAAAAATAAAATAAAATAGTGGGTTGTAATCTGAATGAAGAAATTATATTATACTATCCCCGTGGCTAGTCACGTTTTTTTTTAGATAGGATAAGAGCTTGATGTTTCACTCAATTTGGAGGGGGTTGAATCACTCCATTCCCTCGAGTGCATTATTGTTTAATTAAATATTTAATATGCTAGAAATAATTGGGTCACACTGGAATATTGAAGCTCTGAATATTTCCTGACCTTAAATACTACTTACTTATCCGATATTATAATAAACCCCATATATATAAACCCTCTTACCAATGGGTTGATTCAAGGAATTTGTGACTTTAATGAATTCCTTATGCATAACTAGAAATAGGTGGCTTATAGAAAAAGAAATAAATGGAGTTTCTTCTCTCATTGTGGATTATTACTCTTCATTGAATTATGTTGATTACCCTTCTTTTCATTGTGGAATGCCTATGAGGTTCTGTGGAATATATATATATATATATATATGTATATGATATATATATATATATATATATATATATATATATATATATATATGAGATGCACATGTGATATTTGATACCTTGGCTGTGAATTTAAATGAATGATTTCAACAATGAAAGGGTCTTTTAACCTCACATTTTTTTAGTATCCTGATTTGAATATGATTTTGGTTGATCAACAAAAGAATTAGATTAGAAGGATCTTGGATTGATAACTATGGAAATATTGCATTTCAGCCACGTCGCGCTCTGATGCTTGAATTGTTTAATGTTGAAAAAGAGTTGTTTTCTCTTTAGCAATCAGCAAGAAAAATATTGATTGTTAAACAAGTTAGATTATGCTCAATGTTCATATTAATTGTTAGTTAGGGGTATTTATTTCCATCATATAATCTAGATGATTATATGATTGAAATCTCAATACACCCGATATTTTGTTTTGACTTATTGATATACTTGGTTAGTTTTATTTGTTACCATTAGCAACTGAAATATAATTTGTGAGGTAATGGAATTTTGATTGATGGTTTGAGTATTAGATTTCAATCATATAATATACATGATTACATGGTTCAAATCGTAATGCATTGGACACCTCATGTTTGAATTATTATATCAATGGTTCCCACTTGTTTGTTGTATTAACCTTTGTCATTTAGAAATAAGGTTTAAAAATGATACTTATTACTTCGTGCTTGTTGGCATTATGAAAATTTTAGCGTGAATAAGAAATTGCTAATGTTTTATAACTTGAATCATTTCATTAATTAGAAGTTTCCTTTCACAAGATTGTTAAATGCTATCATACTGTTTCAATGGGTAGTCTCATCATGCTAGTACTTGCGAACTGACTCAACCTAATACTTTTGCAGATGGATTTTGTGAGTAGATGAGGGACAAATTTGTACAAAATAGCATCAATTTTTTTTATGAAATTTGTATGAATGCTTTTTATGTGGTAAAACTCTTGAAAGGGGTCCCATGGGAAATTTTAGAAGAAGGGATAGTGCCTTAGTATAATGTATTGTGGATTATTTTTTTCGTAACTATTGAAACCTCGACTTGTTTAGTTATCATGGTCCAAATATATAAAATTATTTTCGTATTGTTATGAGTGAATTTATTGTATTATAGAAATTCTAAGAATAGTATAGTGTTGCTTGATAATTGTTGTTACTCTATTGATTCCCTAGCCATAGTTCTATAGAATTTATTTGTTTTTTTGGGTTGTGTGTCATGCTGGTATAAGAATTGATGTAACCATGTATAGTTTTCAGAAGAGAGAAATGGTAAACATTTTCTCTTAGGGTGAATGTTTGTATGTAAAACCCTTCTTTGACATAGTAACAGTGCAATTCTAAGCATAAGAAATGGTTATATTATCCTTATAAAGGTTAAAAATAAATATGTATATATGAATAATTTAATTTAGCTATGATCTACTTGATAACATTTGAGTCCTAAAGTGGTCAAAGAGGAAAATATCTTTGTAAAGAAAAAAATATATACATTCCTAACCCTAGATAATCTAATGAACATTATCCTTCTATGGTGAATTCTAAAATGATCTTAAGATGAAATCAATGATTATATTTTGGAAGATATTATGGTCATAATAAGTAGGAGGAGACTAATTAGAAACCATTCAATCTATCTCACCCATTGAAAACATAATTTGTATAGTTTGTCAATCTCGTCAAGAGAACCCTAAGTGAAACCTTTTAATCATTTTGGATAGATTCTTAGCCCAATAAAATCCTGGTTAGTAAATAATGAGATCTTAAAGATGGATCCAATTGATCTTCTTCCCCTAACTTCTTCCAAAGTTCTTTGTAATCTTCTCTTAATCATTGATTAAACGTTTGATCCTTGCACAAGGAGGTTATAGTGCCAAAAATAAATGGTATTTTTACCCCAATGATGGAGCTTGCACACATCACAAAATCGTGCAATGGAGGTAGGAAACAATAGCCAATAGCTTAAGTATGAAAAAATAACTTTCTGGGAAATGGAAAATATCTTTTTTTATCAAATAAATTAAGCATGTTATAGACATATAATTGATGATCCTCCTTTAGAAAAATTGATCTTGAACGATAATTAGTTATTAACATACAAGAAATAAGTTCATAGTTGTAGTAGACTAATTGTCTTGAATCTTCTAAATTGTAAGTCAAGTTTGAAAGATGTTTTTAGTAAAAAACATAACCTTAAAACATTTTACAAAATGGGATGTCCTTAACTATAATTGCGTATTGTGGTTGGACTTTTTCATTGTGCCTTGTTGATGAGAAAAGTGCCAATTGTATTTGGGATAGGTGTTGAAAATATGACTTGGAAGTGTTTCCTATGTTGTATATTGTGTCAAGCTTATTGAGAGTTGGTTGTCCCTTCTAGCCACCTGTGTTGACGTGTAAACTCCAAAGTAGGTCAAAAATACAAACGAAAAACGTTATCCATTTTTTTTTTCGTGTTGTATTTGTGTGTATTTTGTTGGGTGTTACACTTGGTATCAGAGCGAAGGTTCATGCTCTCGAACCTCTGGGATAGAGTGGAGTGGTACAATGATGTTGCATGTGGTGGTGGTGGAGTGATTGAAGAGTAATGTGATTAAGCGTGATGTGAGCTATGTTGTAATTGTGATATTGTGAGTGCACATGTTGTGTATGTCACTTAGTGTGTAACTGTTAGCAGGTTGATGTGTTGGAGATGAGAGTATTCTAACTTCCTTTTCAAGAAATTCAATGAGGAATTTGAGTGTGAAACATTGTCTTGTTGTGTGTGTGTGAAAGGAATGTGATTGTTGATTTCAGATGTTGGACCCTATTTCGATATTTTATGATATGTAGGTGTGCTGATATGTTGTATGACAAGGTTGATTTATAGTGAACTAGAATTCATAATGATGTCATTATCATTGGTATAGAAATTGTGCATGTGTTGTATTGCAATTGACTATGGTGGTTGATTGTATGTTGTAATTGTACTCATCATAAGTAAAATTCATGTAATATGTAATGATTCATGTCGCGATTTAGGGGCATATGGTGAGTATATGATCCATATTGTATAGTAATTGCACTTTGGGTGTAACATGTGGTAATGTGGTGTGTTGTAAACCGTGAAAGTAATGATATGTGATATACATTGTATTATACCATGTATAAGACGTTATGGTTAATGTGTGTGAACCACCATTGTGTTAGTGATGTAGTTGCATGTTATGTTGTGAACCTTACACTAACCGACCCTGAGGAGAAATCGGTAAAAGTGTATGTTTGAGTGAGGAAATGTGTAACATGGACCAGTAACTAGAGTTGACCTTAGGCTTAGTAGATAATGACCTGTGCTCCCCTTCTCTCTCTCCTTATGGTTATCATATGGATGCAACCTAAGTGTATCTATGACTATGTTTAGCGCTTTTATCAAAGTGGTGGTGGGATAATTCAGATAGAGATGATGATAGTTGTATTATTGATATGTTATTTTATGAGCTGAAGCCCGATGTTTCGAGTGCTAACAACTCGTTGAGTACCCCTTTGGTGGCCAGATAAGGCCACATAGTCATCGTAATGTGCTATTCTTATATATGTATTTTATTTGTAAATTGAACTTTTAATTTTCTTTTTGCAAGGAGTAGCTATTTTCTTGATTGATATGTTTGTATATTTTTGGGCATTTTCTTGGTTTGTGGTACTAACATGTAGATTTTTGCACTAACTATGGCTATTTGGCCATTTTTTTTGCTTGGATTTGGATCTTCTTTTGAATTTTAAAATTTTACCTCCTTTCCCAAGGCTTATACTTTGCCACTTGGCATTTGAATCGGATTGCTATATTGGTTCTATTATCGTGAAGTGTGGAATAGGATCATGGCATGTACCATGGCATGGTGGGACCCGTGGACCCACTTCCTTATATGGGGGTACGCCCCAAGGAGTTATAAATAACTAGCTGGTTGTTGAACCATGTGTTATCATGTCACTTGGGTTAGGGGTGTCTAGACTTTATATTCCTAGGGCCATAGGAAAACCGACCTCTTTGGGGAGTGAAAAGGAAAATTTATTTATTTATTAATATTTGAGGGAGGAATAAGAGATTGAAGGACACATAAGATACTTGAGGAAGGCATAAGATACTTGATGGAGGCATAAGAGATTTAGCGATGCATAGGAAAATCAAGAGGGAGGCATAAGAGATTTGTGTGTGTGTGATTGATGCTTTGGGAGGTATGTAGAGTTGTTATAATGCTTTGATTTTGGTGTTGTGATGTATGTGTTACTCATGTTAGTTGCATATGCTTTGTGGTGTTGTGAATATGGCGTTGATTCCCTTGTTGACACTAAGTACCGATAGCAATTGTTTTGAGTTATGTAAAATCTTCATCTATGGAATTGTGGAAATTTTAGGTTGTTGTAGTACACTTTTTTTTGAGTATCATATGTCAAGCATATATGTGTTTCAAGTACTATGTTATGTGGACCTATGCATGTTCTCTTCCATAATTTGGTTAAGCTCTTGTGGTGTGGTACCGTCATGAAAGTAATGTAAAATTATGCTTGTGAATCATTAGTGTTGTGTATGACCCTACTAGGGTGTTGTGATAGTAGTTCATGTTGGGCACCCACAAGAATGAATAAACTAAAAGTCTAAAACAATGAAATTTTAAAGAACTTGAATTAGGAATAATGTAAATGGAAAGAGACTAATGAAATAATGATTAAGAGGGAACTTCCAATCTTCACAAAACATTGAAAGTTAAAAATTCTCCCAAACTGTTTCTAAGGCTACCCCATGGCCTTGCTTTAAGGATTGAATTTTTAACCATAGGGAGTACTTTTTTATTTATCTATTTTTTTATTCTTAACGTGTAATTCCCGATAAAACAACTCACTTAAGACCCAAGAACAACCTAGGATTAGTTAGGAAAATTATGGAATAATTTTCTTTTTGATTAAAAGAATCTACAACCGGGTTACAAGAAAACAGTTGTCACTAACAAGTTCTAGAATAATTCTAATTCATTAGAATATATTTTTCTTTTTATAACATTTATTAGAGGTCACATGGTCCAAAATATAGGGTTAGCAGATTCAATTAGGTCAATTAGGTTAAGAGGGTAATTCCTCACCATACCAACTCTCTGACAGGCTTAAATATTCAACTTGGTTTTTCATAAAATTTATGCATTCAAAAATTTCTTCAATTATTCCCATTGGATAAAAAATTTCTTCACCTTTCCTTTTATATAAAGAAGTCCTCCTAACTCCTCATATTTTTTGAGTTATGGGCTGGTGGCCTTCGGGGTGAAAACTTTCTCCAAGAGCGGCCCTGCGGGCCCACGGGTGAAAATTTGCCCCAAGGACAGGTCGGCGGGTTGCGGAGAGGAAAATTTCCCCAGGGGTGGGTGAGTAGACCATGGGGAAAAAAAATTCCCCAAAGGGTGGAAAACCACCTTTGCACCTATGCTCCTACGAGTCCGCAAGTCCGCAAGGGAGATGTGGCGCCTCCCAAGTTAGCGCGGAGAGAGCAGGGCAATAAGAGACATTTTGAAAAATCTTCCTGCGTGGGGAAAAAATCCAAATTTGCATCCATGCTTCTATAAGTCCACAAGGGACACATGGAATCTCCTAAGACAATGCGGGGAATGTGGGGCAAGTGGGGAGAAAATTAGTTGAATGCCCCGAAGGGAAAAAAGGGTAACATTTACCTGCACCTCCGCTGGCAGCTCGCGATGCCACGTGGCAGCTCCAGATTGGTTGCAGCCAATGGGGAAAATATTGAAAATTTTCCCAAAATATTCTAAAATGTAAAAAGGAAACAAGGGACTGGATTCTCTACTGATGCCTCATGATGCCACATGACATCTCTTGATTGGTTGCGGGATGGAGGGGCAGATGGAAAAATTTAGGAAATTTTCAAAAAATGTTTTTTAAGCGCTAAGTAAAAATGAAATCCACCCCTCCACCAATGCCTTTTTGTGCCACGTGAAAGCCTCTGATTGTCTGTAGGATGGAAGGGAAAATTAGGAAAATTTTCCCAATTTTATTTTTAAGTACTAAGGTAAAAAACTTGGGCCCGCCAATAATTTTTCTTCCCAATTTTTTTTTACGCCAAGTGAAGAAAAAATTCATAAAGCCATAACTTTTTCTAGATAGCTCATTTTTGGGCAAAGGAGGACTTTCTGGAAAGATCCTAACGTCCTATTTACTCAAGAATCATTAAGTTTCTATTTTGATAAAGTTTAAGGGGTCAATTTCACGAAAACGATTTGCAGGATTTTACAGTGTAAACTCGTAAATAAGAACTTATTAAATCTATTCAATTTGTTCTTGTCCCTTTCTCAACATGTCAAATAGACATGGAGAATTTTTTTTAGGTGGATTTAAGAAATATTTCAAGATTCAATTTTTTTGATTGATTTACAATTCTAACATTTACATTTCTTGACAGCAAAATAGTTTGAGCCCAATTTTGATAGGTTTTCTAAGAAATTCCTTAAGTGTTAATGTCTAGATGAATTTGATTAGATCTTATTATCCAAAAATTAACGTTTCATTTGTAATTTCTTTGTTGTAGATTTGTTCTGTGCATTTGGGATTAAATAATTGTTGATTTGAAATGTAAGACAAAGTTAAAATTTTAAATGTTCTTTTTACCATTTTATTCATCCAGTATTATAATATGTTCCAATTCTAATGTAATACATTTAATTGAATTAATTCAACTTGTTCAAAAACTATAATAAATCTCTGATCTCCAATTTTCACATAGTTCAAAGGACAAAGTGTTACACTTCCCTTATATGCCTTTCTTTGTTTCAAATAGAGATTTCAATTGCATTTAAAAGATCATATTCAATACCAATATGTAATTTGATAAAGGTAATACATCATTTATTGATTCCAAAAGACAACTTTATAACATCCTTCTTTTATTCTTTCCAAAATCATATATTATATACAAGACATTATACTACATTTTCTTCTCTCGTGTTTCACTTTTCCACTTTCCAAACATGGATTTCATAGTGCATACTAAATACATATTTCCAATGGAATAATATCATATGGAAAAGACAAAACCACTTCCATTAATTCAATTGAAACTCTTACAACATCCTTTGTATTTGATTTCAAAATACAACATTCAAAATACATATCATTCTTTCACATTCCAATTTACCCTTCCATAAACACTACAACATCTTCCATTTAAAACATATACAAGTTCGTCCACTTCAAGTGGGAGAGGTTACAAAAAGATTTAATTTCATAAGGGATTGTCAAAAATGTCTTTATCTCAGCTCTAGAACTGCAACATGCATATTTCTCATTCTTCCAATTTGATCACAACTAGAGTATGGGGAAAGGAAATGCTCTCTACCCAACCAAGACATCCAATCAAGAGGAGAATCCATCCTTCTTCATTTTCCCTCGAGCCCCAACCACAATGAAATAAAAGATGTGATCCAACTCATGGCAACAACAGGCTTCCACAACCACACAAGCAACACTTTCACAATAAAACACAGTCCAAAACAGAATGGAGTTTACAACTACATTAAAACATTACAAATAATACAAAGGCTTCATCAAGCAAGCCAAAGGATAAAGAAACTATGGCAGATGCTTCTTATGCCTCCCACAGGGGAAATGGGTATCACCACCTAGGAACAAATCACCAAAACATGTATATATATATATATATATATTATATATAATTTCAAATCCCAGACATGCGCTTATGCCTCCCCCAAGTACCCCTTATTCCTCACATTTCCTTATTCCTCCCCAACCTCTCATGGCACACCATAATGAGTAAAGAAATTCAAGCTATTTCTTTGTATGGTGGAACCCAAATCCCTACTCCCTCTACCCTTATACCTCCATGAACACATGTGTGTCTCCCACAAAATAACCCCATAGTATTCTCCTACACCATTCCTAGGACATCTACCCAACAACCCACAAACAAGCCAAAACATTCACACATTAACAGTTTCATAAACAAAAGAGAAGCATTTCAAGAGTCAAGCTCCTACCTCTCCATGATGGATTTGTCCCAAGTTCCAAAACAACAAGCTTTATCCCAATGCAAGCAATCCAAATCGGCCAAGCACAAGCATGCAACAATCTTCCAAAAACTCCTTCAAGTAATAGCCTCCAAACCAACAAGAAATTCACCTAAGAATGAAGTCTCCCCGAAATGAAGCTACTCCAAAACAAGACAAGCCATTCAAATTTTATAGAAGAGAGAAGGGAAGAGAATGAGACAGATCCATGTAGGATGCCATATCACATCTCTTCAACCCCAAATCAAAAGTCATCTTCATTCTCCAAATCATAATAAATATGTGGGTGAAAAATATGATAGTTTACTTACACAATCAAATCCTACCCACACCCCAAAGGACTAAAATTAAATCATGTAAGAAAAGTGCAATTAAAAACTATAATTTACCTTCTCAAAAGGCATTATAAAATTCTAATCTCAACTCCCCAACCATAGGTATGGTTGTTAGTTAAATTTAAGAGGTATGGGACAAGTTTAACTTGTCCCACAAGCCTCCAAAATCAGCCTCCAAGGACAATTTCGAATTTCCAAGGAGGGTGGTGTGTTTCACACTCAAAAATCGCTTCACACATCACTTATAACACTTTAAATCCTAGCCAACAACTCTCATTAATTACCTTCTTATGACATATTTGATTTATTTATTTTAACAATATTATTACTCACAATATTTACACACCATTTAATAATTAATGAAAGGGGTAAAAGCACCACAAAATAAATACATGCAAACATAAACAAAAGGGACCAAAATAAAAGAAATACATAAAACCCCTTGGTAACAATTAAAGGTGATTCCCCCCATGGGAATCCCTAACACACACAAACATGCACAAACAAAAACTAGTTGCCATGGTGACCTTGTTGAATTCATCTAGAATTCCAATTTGGTTGGTCTTTAATCCCCTGATATTTGTTGTGATGTTTTAACCTGCAAAACAAAAATACTTCCTTTGGCCTCATGGCCATATCATAACATCCAAAATAATATAAATATAATCCCCAAAATCATTTAGATATATGAATCAAAACAACATCAAAGAAATCTAACAATATCATTTGCAATTTTACTCAACAACTATATCATCATCCAATAATTTCCATTTCTAGGTCTACTCACAATATGAAATATCAAAAGTCTAAACAACATCCATTATGTAACCATGTCATACGGTATATCTTCATCAACATATAAATTGTCTCTAATAATCAGCATGCATTATAACTGAATCAAGTCAATAGTAATCCATGATCTAACATCTAACATCATACTATAATAAGGTCCATAATCATGTCCATAATATAATCAACGGTATCATGATTAGTATCAAAAAGGTGTCAAAGGGAAGTGGGCACTACATCCACCTCCCCTTAGACTCGATTTCCTCCTGGAAGTCACTGGAAAGAGAGATAGGAACAAATGCAATAGAAAAAGGATCACTCGATTATGGGATTGCTTACTTCAAACAAGTGTGGGTCTAGAGAACCTAAGTTTGGTCCAATGGAATTCAATAAGCAGAAGGGATATTACAATGGATGATTTCTAAACTTTCTGCATGCAAGGCTACAAACACTTAAATCTAGAGAGTAAATTTATGCTATCAACCAAGATACCACACATAAAAATATAACATGAAGAGTTCAAAAGAGTCTTAAGAGTAACCACCAAGTAGAGGAATAATAAGGAGAATTCCATGATTTTGAGAATGACCACATAGTTTCCCAAGGAATACAATATACTACAATAATAAAAGTTAAGGTTTCTACTAAGTTTAAGCCATGATTTCAAGGTTCGTTGTCTAGACAAGGCTAACAAAAGTCAACTATGACCAAATTTGCACGAGGAACAAGTCTACTCAAGGTCCCATAATTTGAGGATCACACAAGATGAGGTTAATCAACAAGGACATCTAAATCGGAAAAACATTTAAAATCAAGGAACTATTCAAGGAAATCACTTCTATAACTCGAGAGGGTACAATTAACTTTTCATGGTAATATAAGTGAAGTCAAGACCATAAGTTTTCCTATAGTCTAATTTTTACACTTTTTTTAAAGAATCGAACACACTATACCAACCAAATCTACAGACATCCACCGTTTAGCAGAATATATATATATATATATATATATCTCCCTTAGCAACTAACATAACAATTTAAGATGCACCATAAATTATAACACAATGGGATTTATTTATCTTATTTCCTGCTCAAGCTCAGAATAACCTTAAAGAGAGCACAAGAAACACCAAGGACCACTCAAGGTTGCTAGGGGGAAAAAAAATTAACATGGGGTCCAACTACATACTAAGGGTGCATCGTATCAAAAGTGAATAGCATCATACTGCACTTTCCATCCTAATGGAAAAGGGGCAACAATAACAAGGTGACCCAAGAAAATATGAAGAAAAGAAGACTTACTGAAGTTATTTTATATCCTTAACATATGTTTCCTTAAAATTACATTAAGTTAGGTCTCCAAGGATAAGACAACATGCAAGGAGGTTGCTTCTTAAACAAGAGATAAGTCTCAATCCAGAAGGGCCACAATTCACACTCATCGAGCTGTAGGATGATAAGGGTATGATGACCCAAAAATCCCACAAAGAAAGATACATACATCTATGAACAAGAAAATACTAAGCAACTAGAACACATTACTATCCACCAAGTGTTTCACAAATTAGGGTAAATAATAGAACTAGAGGTCCAACTAAACATTGCACTCAATACACATAAATCTTTCCTATTTTTTAACTCAACTAATTAAGTCAAAAGTGGTAGTTTCATTTTCTAATAACATTCCTTTACGAATTTTCTTAATTAAACTTCCTCTTATTATGACATCACAAGTTTGTGTTATAAGGACCAATAAGGGGCATGATATCTCACCATTCTATAAAGGCAAAAAAGAGAAAAAGTATTTATTTTATTCCTAGGGGAGGTAGATGGACAAGGTTTTTCCCTTTCTATTCTTCTACATGGTTTTTATTTCTTTTATTAATCTACCAAGGTTAAGGAAAGGACCATTTTCTCTTTCTATGTTCTAGTTTATTTGTTAAGCTTCAAGGCCAAATCTCTTCAATTATAGTTTTATGACGTTTTGGTGAGTCAACTTGTCAATTAATAATTTAATGAGAAGGAAGGGTAAACATATCACACTATTAATTTTATGGGAGAGAGAGGTAAATCAACGCATCACATTTTTTATTCTAAGGAAACAAGGGACATTCAATCATAAAGAACACATTATTACTTTTGTAAGGGCTAGGGATCTATCAACCAAAACGGATCACAACAATACTTTGATATTTTTCCACTAATTACAAGTATCATAAAAAATTCCTAGTGGGTTTCTACAAGTTCTCAAAAGAAGTTACAAGGAAGGCCCATTAACGAAGCATAATTACTGTTACTGATCTACTAGGGTTTAATAATGTTTGTTATTTTGGTGAAATCATTTTACTCACATGATAAGAAAAGGAAAGTTTTAAAATCTACAACCATATAACCACATGATACCACTATCCAATAAATCGAAATGAAAAGGAAATATTTTAACTATAAGAACACCACATACTCACTAGAAAAGCATCAAATATAAGCAGACAATCAGCTATCTACTCAACATGGATTTACGACCAAGAGTTACAGTTTCGCAAGAAGAATCACATTATAAAATACCACTGAGATTAAATTATCAAGGTCTAATTACACTAACATCACCAATTTCATGCTCCAAAAGACTCAAAGCATCCATAATTATCTCCACATACTCCAAGATTAATAGGTCATATAGTGTTATTCATAGTAACTTAAAAAGTAAAGGAAAGGGTAGACTTATTTATAGGTAGAGAGGGAAAACAAACACCCTTAATTTACACACATTACTCAAATGGGATTATATCTAACCATAATTACCAAGATGTGTACAAATCTCAAGTCACTACTTTATATAATGCAATAACGAAATCCTGATAAAACTTAACATGCCATCAAAGAAAAGCCACTATCAGACAAACACTTTTCCACTAACATCCATAGCTAGACAAAGAAATATGATCCTAACATAATTCATCATCCCACAATTAAACACCTCTACTCTGACGAGGTTCAAGCTCTTACTAGATTGTAAGAGAATCGCCACCACCGCTAACAGACTACCAACTAGAACATACAACACAACAAACTCTATAACTAGCAAGGTCGAGAAATGAAAAAGTCACTCTAAGATCCTAGACACACTCAAGGTTATGTGCATCTAAAACCAAGGCATAACTTTAAGCACCTAAGAGGAAATTCAAGACACCTAGGGTGTACCCCCATACAAAAAAATGTCACAAGGCAACAACGTAGGACCAACTCAACAACATGCAAGTGAGAATCACGTAACGTTTAGCTAAGTAGCCAACAGATAATGAGCTCTGAGTCACCAGTCAAAGTAAAATATAAGAAATATCAGTGATCAAGGAAAGTGGCTAAGTAGCCACATTGCAAAGGCTGAAAATTTTCTCAAAAATATAAATAACTAAAAGAGCCTCAGAGCTTTTCAAATCAATCATAAAATAAGATGTTGATCCTTGATAAAATAACACAAGATTACAAATGTAAAGCACAAAAGTTAACACCATATTCACTCCGTAGCCCTTCATGGTCACCAATAATGGTACTCTACCTCAAGGTCAGTTCCAAGGACACATACGAAGGATTGGGTCATAAACGACACCCAAAGTTAATGTCCACTCTCCCATATGGGTAACAAAATGAAAAACTGACAACCAAACCATCTTTCCTAACCACTGAAGGAAGGAAGCTCTAAAAAACTTCTAATTAACTCTTATCGACCCCAGAGCACAACCACTCTTGTCCAACCACAAGAATCACACCATATAATTTATCATTCCAACAAATCCAATAAGGAAGGGTCTCAAAAGGGCTTAACACATCATATAATTAAATCAAGATTTAGGACTTGTAAAACAACACATTTTCAAAGGGGAACCAAGTTTCCACTACACTAGAAGTTCACAAAAAAAAATCAATTTAATTTGACATTCTTAGTTACCCGAGTTTAGACAAAACGCCACTAAGCAAATATAATAATTCAAACAACTTATTATTTTATTTTTATTTTTATTTTAGCAGTTCAATTGAATAGAGTAATATAATTTTTTTTATATACGTATTTCTTTATTTCTTTTCTTTTCTCAATTTTCAAGAAGGTTGTTTTCTAGATTTAAACGTGTGTTAGGTTTACAGTTCATGTCTCAAGTTTTATAGTGTGCCCAAGGGTCCAACCTTTGAACCCATGGCTCTAATACAAAGTGTTATGCCCACTAAAATAACCCACTTGAGACCCAAGAACAACCTAGGTTTAGTTAGGAAAATTAAGGAATAATTTTCTTTTTGATTAAAAGAATCTACAACTGGGTTACAAGACAACATTTTTCGCTAACAAGTTCTGGAACAATTCTAATCCACTAGAATATAATTTTCTTTTGCTATAATTTATTAGAAGTCACAAGGTCCAAAATGTAGGTTTAGCAGATTCAATTAGGTTAAGAGGGTAATTCCTCACCATACCCACTCTCTGACAGGCTTAAAGATTAAAATTTATTTTTCACAAAATTAACAGATTCAAAAATTTCCTAAATTATTCCCATTGGATAGGAAATTTTCTCACCTTTCCATTGATATAAATAAGTCCTCATAACTCCTCATATTTTTTGAGTTATGGGCCGGCAGGCCTTGGGGTGAAAACTTTCCCCAAGAGCAGGCCTGCGGGCCCAGCAGTGAAAATTTGCCCCAAGGGTGGATTGGCGGCCCACAGGGAGGAAAATTTCACCATGGGTGGGTTTGTGGGCTATGGGGAGAAAAATTTACCAAGGGGTGGAAATCCATCTTTGCACCCGCACTTTTACGAGTCTGCAAGTCCACAAGGGACACATGGCACCTCCCAAGTCAGCGCGAGGAGAGTGGTGCGGCAAGAGACATTTTGAAAAATCTTCTCGCATGGGGTGAAAAGCCAATTTTACACCTACACTCCCACAAATTTGCAAGAGATACGTGGTGTCTCCTAAGCCAATATGGGGAAGGCGGGGGCTATAGGCAAAAAATTATTTTAACACCCCAAAGGGCAAAAAGGGTAACATTCACCCGCACCTCCGCCGGCACCTCGCGATGCCACGTGGTAGCTCCGGATTGGCTGCGGCCAGTGGGGAAACTTTGGAAAATTTTCCCAAAATTTTTTGAAACGTAAAAATGCAAAAAGTGACTCACTCCTCTATCGATGCCTTGTGATGCCACGTGACATCTCCTGATTGGTTGCGGGGGTGGTGGGGAAAATTTAGGAAATTTTCTGAATTTTTTTTAAGCACTAAGTTAAAAAGAGATTTGCCCCTCCACCAATGCCTCATTGTGCTATGTGGAAGCCTCTGATTGGCTGCAGGTTGGTGGTGAAAATTATGAAAAATTTCCAAATTTTTTTTTAAGTACTAAGGGTAAATTTCGGGCCCATGGGCCTGTTAAGAAAATTTTTTCCCAATTTTTTTTTTTGACGCCAAGTGAACAAAAACTTCAGAAGGCCATAAATTTTGATAGAGAGCTCAGGTTTTGGAAAACAAGGACTTTCTGGAAAGCTCTCAATGTCCTCTATACTCAAGAATCATTAAGTTTTGATTTTGATAAATTTTAAGCGGTCAATTTCAAGAAAATGATCTGCAGGATTTTATAGTGCAAAATGGTAAATAGGAACTTATTAAATTAATTCAATTTGTTCTTTTTACTTTCTAAAAATGTCAAATAGAAATGGATAATTGTTCTTAGGTGGATTTAATAAATATTTCAAGATTCAATTTGTTTGATTCATTTACAATTTGAACATTTCCATTTCTTGACAGCAAAACGACTGCAAAACGGGTTGAGCCCATTTTTGCTAGGTTTTCTAAGAAATTCCTTAAGCATTAATGTCTAGATGAAATTGATTAGATCTTATTATCCCCAAATTAATGTTTCATTTGTAATTTATTTGTTGTAGATTCGTTCTCTGCATTTGGGATTAAATAATTTGAAATTTGAAATGCAATACAGAGATCAAATTTTAAAGGGTTTATTTGCCATTTTCTTCATCTAAGTATTTTAATATGTTCCAATTCTAATCTAATACATTTAGTTGATTTAATTCAACTTGTTCAAAAACTATAATACATCTTTGATTTCCAATTTTCACATAGTTTAAAGGACAAAGTATTACACTTCCCTTATACGCCTTTCTTTCTTTCAAATAGAAATTTCAATTACATTTAAAAGATCAGATTCAATACCATTGTGTAATTTGAGAAAGCTATTACATCATTTATTGATTCCAAAGGATAAATTTTTAACATCCTTCTTTTATAATTTCCAAAATCATATATTATATACAGGAGAGCATATTACATTTTCTTCTCTCGTGTTTCACTTTTCCACTTTCCAAACAGGGATTTCATAGTGCTTACTAAACACAAATTTCCAATGGAATAATATCATATGGACAAGACAAAACGACTTCCATTAATTCAATTGAAACTCTTACAACTTCATTTACATTTGATTTAAAGATACATCATACAAAATACGTATCATTATTTCACATTCCAATTTACACTTTCATAACCACTACAACATCTTCCATTCCAAACATATACAAGTTCATCCACTTCAAGTGGGAGAGTTTACAAAAAAATTTCATTTCACAAGGAACTGTCAAACCATATTTATCTCATCTCGAGAACACCAACATGCGGAAATCTCATTCTTCCAATTTGATCACAACAAGAGTAGGGGAAATACAACTCTCTCCACCTAACCAAGAAATCCAATGAAGAGGAGAAGCCATCCTTCTTCATTGGCCCCTGAGCCCCAACCATAATGAAATAAAATATGTGATACAATTCATGGCAACAATAGGATTTTACACAATAAAATACAGTCCAAAACAGAATGTAGTTTACAACTACATTAAAACATGACAAACAATACAAAGGCTTCGTCAAGCAAGCCAAAGGAGTAAGAAACTATGGGGCATGTTGCTTATGCCTCACAAAAGGGAAATCGGTATCACCACCTGAGAAAAACCACCAAAATATGTATATATATATATATCATTTCAAATCCTTGACATGCCCTTGTGCCTCCCCAGCCTCTTATGGCACCCCATAATGAGTTTATAAATGTAAGTTATTTCTTTGTAAGGTGGAACCCAAATCCCAACTCCCTCCACCTTTATACCTCCCTGAACACACTTGTGTCTCCCACAAAATAACCCCATAGTCTTCTCTTACACCATTCCTAGGCCATCTACCAAACAACCCACAAGCAAGCCAAAACATTCACACATTAACATTTTCACAAACAAAACAGAATCATTTCAAGAGTCAAGCTCCTACCTCTCCATGATGGAGTTGTCCCAAGTTCCAAAACAAAAAGCTTTATCCCAATACAAGCAATACAAACCAGTTAACCAAAAGGATGCAACAATCATCCAAAAACTCCTTCAAGCAAGAGCTCCCAAAACAACAAGAAATTCTCCCAAGAATGAAGTCTCCCCAAAATGAGGCAACCCCAAACCAAGGCAAGCCATTCGAATTTTATAGAAGAGAGAAGGGAAGAGAATGAGGAAAATCCACGAAGGATACCATATCACATCTCTTCAACCCCAACTCAAAAGTCAACTTCAATCTCCAAACCATAATAAATAGGTGGGTGAAAAATATGACAGTTTACTTACACAATCAAATTCAACCCACACCCAAAAGGAATGAAATTAAGTCATGTGAGAAAAGTGCAATTAAAACCTATAATTTTCCTTCCTAAAAGGCATTATAAAAGTCTAATCTCAACTCCCTAACCATAGGTATGGTTGCTAATTAAATTTAAGAGGTATGGGACAAGTTTAGCTTATCCCACAAGCCTCCAAAATCAGCCTCCAATGACAATTTCGAATTTCCAAGGAGGTGGTGTGTTTCACACTCAATAGTCAATTCACACATCACTTACACATTACTTACAAATCACTTATAACACTTTAATGACCTTATTATGACATATTTGATTTATTTATTTGAACAATATGATTACTCACAATATTTACACACCATTTAATAATTAATGAAAGGGGTAAAAGCACCAGAAAATAAACACATGCAAACATAAACAAAAGGGACCAAAATAAAAGAAATACATAAAACCCTGGTAACAATTAAAGGTGATCCCCCCCATGGGAATCCCTAATAAACACAAACATGCAAAAACAAATACTAGTTGCCATGGTGACCTTGTTGAACTCATCTAGAATTCCAATGTGGTTGGTCTCCAATCCCCTAATGTTTCTTGTGATGTTTTAACATGTAAAACACAAATAAATCCTTCGGCCTCGTGGCCATATCAGAACATCCAAAATAATATAAATATAATTCCAAAAATCATTTAGATATATGAATCACAACAACATCAAAGCAATATAAAAATATCATTTGCAATTTTACTCAACAGCTATATCATCATCCAATATTTTCCATCTCTAGGTCTACTCACAATATAAAATATCACAAGTTCAAACAACATCCAATATATAACCATGTCAAACAATATATCATCATAAACATATAAAATGTCTATAATAATCATCATGCATCATAACTGAATCAAGTCAACAATAATCCATGATCTAACATCATACTATAATAAGGTCCATAATCATGTCCATAATATAATCAGTAGTATCATGATTAGTATCAAAAAGGTGTCAAGGAAAGTGGGCACTACATACTGCCTTTCCTTTCTTCAATGTTATATCTCATCGAGGACGATACATTCTTAAGGGGAGGAGAATGTACTGCCCCGTTTGGTGTTTACCCCAATTCTTGCTTCGTTGACACTATTGCTAAACGTTGAAAGTTTTTGAGTGCTCTCATTGTTCGTTAGTTTACTTTGACCTTTTCACTAGGAAGGATTAGCATCCTTCCTCCCCATCTTGTCTCCCCGTGTCTTTGTCAATGCTTCTAGTGGAAGTCCTCTGCAGTGTCCTTTATGATTACCCTATTAAAGGAAAATCATGTTCTCGAATCCATAGAGGAGGCTTGATTGGCGGTGTGGTGTTGTTAGGGCATGTTTGGTTAAAAGGAGTATCCATATAATAATAATTATTTTAAATTGTCGATGTTTGACTATTATTATTTTTAATTGTTGAGCTTGACTGTTGACCATTATGATTAGGATTAATAATTATTTTAATTTGTAAAATAATAATATTATTTTAATTTTTGAATGATGATTATTTAATTATTTTAGTGTTGATTCTTATCTATATCATTATTAATTATCGTTAAAATATTCTATTGTTTTCTTGGTCACCTCCACAGACCAAGCCTCAATTTACACAAAAGAGGAGGTTCTTGTTTTGATTGGTGGTGCCACTATTTAGAAGTGGTGCTCATGTTTAATAATTAAATAAAGGCTTCAGCCACCACACAATAACTTGGCCAACCAATCCTTTACACATGGGTTGTTTTAATTGCTAATTTTGAGGGTAAATTTAATGTTGCCCCCACTGACTTTTCCTCTCTCTTTTGGTCATTATTGTACTATGCTTGGCGTGAAGGGGATGGGGACTCTAATTACTTGTTTTTCGTTCCTTGTTTGGCTAGAGGTGGGTGAATTTTATGGCCATCTACCATTTCTTTAATCATCTTTAATGATAAATGTGTTTGGCCTTGTATTGTTGGTCTATACACATAATGGGGAGTTGGCCACATTTTTCTTTTAATTGTTATTTTATTTGCAAATCTTCTTTGGCATTTTTTTGTCTACATACGCCAAACTGGACTGGACGTGTGAGTTTCCCTGGTGGAGGATTGTATATGGGGCTTATTGAAAAGTATTTGAAACTTTCCAATAAATTCTTTTACAATGTAAACACGCCTTTACTGGTGTTGGCCGTGTGTGTTCTTGTGGAAGAATGGGTGGAGCTTCCTAAAATTATAGTCAAAGTTGTTTTCTTGGCCTTCTACAAGCTTTTCCTCCCTACCTGTCCCTTCTAGAGGATCATGGAATTAAGTGGGTATGCCCAGCCATTAGAGGAGAGAAATTTTGACCTGAGGATCGCTGGTGCTAGTCTGGGAGGTGTCCTTGCAGCTGGTACAAATTGGAAATCAAGCATGATAAGCCTAACCTTGCAATATTTTGCTAGTTTATTTACAATCCCATGAAATGAAATATCATATTACTGAAAATTGCTCTCCTATGTGTGAGTTGAACTTTGAAATAAATGTGTGATGATTTGAGTCACCATTTACAAAAAAAAATTCTCATCAGTGTATTCAAATTATTGAAATATTATGAGATGATTTATGTTACACATTACTTAAATTTTTTATTTTAGGTGTATTTCAAATTATTGAAATATTTAGTACTGATTTGTGTTGCCCATTATTGAAAACCATTTTCTTGGGTGTATTTCATATTAGGGAATGATTTTGTGGTAAATTGATGTTACCCATTTCTGAAAATTTTCCTTCCTATGTGGGTTTTGAATGGATTCACACTAAAGCATGACATTTTGACTCTCTTTCCCCATTGTTATTCTTCTATTTTAATCAATATCACTGAGTTCATAGATTTTTGAGATGTGACTTTGTTTATCAACATGTTTAGTTGACAGTTCCTTAGCATATTTCTTGAAATGGGCATTCGTTGAAATCGATTGGCTTTGTCAAATGAAAGTTGGGGGTTTTTAGACCCATTTGGGATCGATATTTAAAGTGGCTTAAAATATGGAAGGGTATATTATATATATATATATATATATATATATATATAAACTTGGTTGAAGTGCAATATGTAGAATATGTTTTGATGTTTCCTTCTGACTTTGTTGTTTGCAAAAATCTATGGATTTTCCCTTCCATATGGAGGAATGATTTATATTCCATGCCTTAGCTAATATGGGATCTCTATAAACTATAAGGTATAAGTTTTTATAAAAATCATATAAACCTTCACAGAAAGGGAGTAAGAAGTATATCCTTTGTATATTACTGTTGGTCGACATTTTTTTAAGTTCAAGGTTGAAAGAAAGGGTCTGAATTAACCGTTCTTGGGCATGATGATATTTTTGGTTTTCTATATTCGGACATCTATGTTGTTGAAAAAATAAATTAAATAGTGCTTTGTAATCTAAATGAATAAATTCTATTATACTATCCCCTTGGCTAGTCATTTTCTTTAGATTGATACAAGCTTGATTTTTAGCTTAATTTGAGGGAGCTGAATCAGTTCCTTCCCTTGACTACATTATTGTTTAATTAAATATTTATATGCTAGAAATAATTGGCTCATGTTCGAATATTGAAGCTCTTACCATTTCCTACCTTAGATACTAATTACTTATTCCGATATTATAATAAACCCCATATACATGAACCATTTTACCAATGGGTAGATTCAAGGAATTTGTGATGTAATGAACTCCTTATGCATAACTGGATATAGGTAGCTTATAGAAAAATAAACTGAGTTTAGTCTCTCATTTTGGATTTCTTCGCTTCATTAAATTATGTTGATTACCCTTATTTTGATTTTCGGGTTCTTATGTGGTTGCTGTGGAATATATATATATATATGAGATGCACGTGAGATGTTTGTTACCTTGGTTGTGCATTTAAATTTAGTATGAAAGGGGATTGATTTCAGCAATAAAAGGGTCTTTTAGCATCACAATTTGTTATTGTCCTGATTACAATGTGATTTTTGTTGATCAATAAAATAAGTAGATTAGAAGGATCTTGGATTGATAACTCCGAAAAATATGTCATTTCATCCACCTCAACCTGCGATGCTTGAATTGTTTAATGTTGAAAAATGAATTGTTTTCTCTTTAACAATCTACAAGAAAAATATTGATTGGTGAACAAGTTAGATTATGTTCAAATTTTTGTATTAACTGCTATTTTGGGGTACTAATTTCTATCATATAATATAGATGATTATATGATTGAAATCTCATTACACCAGATTTTTTTTGTTGACTTATTGACATCTTGGTTATTTTTTTATTACCATTAGTAACTGAAATATAATTTGTGAGCTAAGGGAATTTTGATTGATGATTCAAGTATTAGATTTCAATCATATAATCTACATAATTACATGATTGAAATCATAATGCATGACACCCCATGTTTGACTTATTATTTCAATGATTCCCACTTTTTTGTTGTATTAACCTTGTCATTTAGAGACAATTATTAAAACTAATACTTATGAATTCCTTCTTGTTGCCATTATGAAAAGTTTAACATGAATAAAAAATCATTAATGTTTTATAACTTAAACCATTTCAATAATCAAAATTTCCTTTCACGAGATTGTTAAATTGTTAGCATACTAATTCAATTTGTAGTCTCATCATGCTCAGTTATCATGGACTGACATCAAGTTAATACTTGTGCAGACGGCTTTTGCGAGTAGTTGAGGGAGAGATATAGTAGAATTATTTCATCAATATTGGTTATGAAATCTCTTTTGTACGAATGATTCTAATGTTGTAAAACTATGGAAAGGGGTCTCCATGCAAAATTTTAGAAGAAGGGACAATTGTCTTAGTATAATGTATTGTGGAGCACTTGTTGTCATAAGTATTGAAGCCTTGACTTGTTTTACTATCTTGGAAAATATATTAAAAAAATGATTACCGTATTGTTATGAGTGATTTTAATGTAGCATAGTAATTCTAAGAATAATTTTAGCATTGTCTTGATACAATTCTTGTTACTCTCCTGTTCCCTAGTCATAACTCCATATGAATTGCATTTGTCCCTTTCGGTTTGTGCGTCGTGTTGGAAAGGATTGTTGTGACCATGTGTAGTTTTCACAAAAGGATAGTAATGATAAACCTTGCCCTTGAGATAAATTTTTATGTTGTAAACCCCTTCTTAGGACATAGTAACAATGCAATTTATAAGCATAATAATATGGTTGGATAACCCTTATAAAATTTAAAATAATATATATATATATATATATATATATATATATATATATATGTAGTTATATATATATATTAGAATAAATTAATGTAGATGTGATCTATGTGATAACAATCATGCCCTTAAGTGATCAAAGAGGAAACTATCTTTTGTAATAGAAATATATATATACCTTGCTACCCCTAGACTAATCTAACGAACATTATCTATTTTATGGTGAAGTCCTTAAATTATCTTAAAGGTGGAATCAATGATTAGGTTTTGGAAGAAAAATAAGGTTATAATAAGTAGGAGGAAACTGATTAGAAAACATTCAATTCTCTCCCACCCATTGAAAACATAATGTGTATATTTTGCCAATCATTTTCAAGAGAAGCCTAAGTGAAACCTTTAATCATTCTTGATAGATTCTTATCCCAATCAAATCCTGGTTAAAAACCTAGATGAGATCTTAAAGATGAAACCAATTTGATCTTCTTCCCCTTACTTCTTCCAAAGTGCTTTGAAATATTCTCTTAATTGTTGATTTCACATGTTCGATGCTTGCACAAGGGAGGTTGTAGCTACGAAACCTAAATGGTACTTTTCCCATCAACTGGAGCTTGCGCTCGTCACCTTGTGTAATGGAGATAGGAAACAATAGTTTTGTAGTTTGAGTATGAATAAATAACTTTGTGAGAAATGGAAAATGTCTTTTTTTATCAAATGAATTAAGCATGTTATAGACATATAATTGATGATCCTCCTTAAGAAAACTTGATCTTTAACTAATTAGTCATTATTATAAAAAAAAATAAGTTCATCTTTTTACAAATAATTGCTCGAATCTTATAGATCAAAAGTCAAGTTTGAAAGACGTTTTTAGTAAATAACATAACCTTAAAATATTTTACACCATGGGATGTCCTTAACTGTAACTGTGTATTGTGGTTGGAATTTTTACTTGTACCTTGTCGATGACAAAAGTGGATTGTTCGTGATGGGTTTTGTATGATTCGTTGTTGCTTATATGGTCAACGTTGTATCCACGTTATTCAAAGTCAGTCGTAGCCCTTCTAGCCACCTGTGCTAATGTGTAAACTTCAAGCAGGTCAAAGAAAAAATTTATCTGATTTTTTTTCAGTGTTGTATTTATGTGTGTTTTAGTGGGCATTATAGAAATGAAATCCATTTTGAATTTATTTGATTCCATGGACTTGAAGTTCGTGAAACCCAAATGCTATGAAGAGACTTGAAATCCCACCACCTGGCCTTCTGCTTTGTGGGTGCTTGAAATTATTTTTCATGTAGACATTTGATGGGAATTAGGAAATTTGTGAATATTTGAAATGGCTAAGTCTATTTTAAAATAGTTATCCAAATTAATACAGTGGAGGTTAATTTGGGATGACAAAAGCTTTTCTTAAGAAGGAGATGAAAAAATTCCTCCTTGTTTTATGATATAATTTGAAATATACGATGGAAATGCAAAAGCAGATCTTTCAAACTATTCATATTGAAGGAGAGAAACATTGGGAGAGGAAGAGGGGTGAGGATGAAGGGGTTAGAGGGTGGCTAAGTGCGGGGTTAGTCAAAATATAAAGTAGAAGCAATTTGAAACTCAAACCTTAAATAATACGATGTTGTATATAGAAATCGTTGGAAATATTATTATCATGGATATGTAATCTGATATTTAATTCCTGATAAAAAACCTCCATATTAATTAATCTACTCTCTATATTTTTCCAACATCAGTTCCATGTTATGAAATGCATAAGTAATTTTTTTGTTTATGGAGTGGAATTGTGTAAGGGGTTGGTCTCCCTATTCATTGTAGAGGTTAGAATCATATTTATATTATGGTTTTATTGTAGAAGATGGAATGAGGCCCATACTTAATAAATTTGAAATTGTAGAGCCATTTGTAATTGTACATTAATGCCATATTTTGTTTCTCCTTTTTTCTTCCTATCAAATCTAAGAAAAAACATATCTTTTGATGATGCTAAATTGAAGGGCTCAGGGAGCCCTTTTGGACAATATAAATTTTGTAATATTTTGATCTTTGAAGTGAAAGATATGGCCATTTGAATATCTACATGTCAGGAGGAAAAGGAGAATGACATGTGGCAACATGTGATTGGCTCATGGATTACCTCTGCAAAACATCTTAGCTACATTGACTTTGCAACGTTTTGGTTTCTATTTAGGTGGCGAGGTCGATGTTTTCTTACATGACTTATTCCCTTTGATTTTATGCATTTTACAAATTTTCACACAGGTTTGTTCCATCATGAAATGGGAGCCAATAATACAATGCCACATCCCTTCACAGTGTTAGGCTATTATTTTACTTGCACTGGGCAATATGAAGCATAAGCCAATGAGACAACTCTACTCTACTTTGTAATGAAATTTATTTGTTAGCCTTCTTAGATTGCAAAACATAGACTAATAAGAATGTTCCACGCATGCTTACAATATCAATCCTTTGATAGCCCCCTATGAAAGAGTGTGAAGTTCAATCCAATGAGAAAACTCTACGCTCTTTGCACATGTCATACTATATCATTCCTTGACTTAATAACATGAAAGTTTATCCGGTAAGAAGGCTCCACGCATGTCTTCAGATTTCATAGCGCTAGACCAACATTACCTTCATATTTTGTAGTGTTAGGCTCCTTTTTTGTTGTGCATGTATTTCATTTCTACGCGGAGGCTCCTTTGCATTGTGAGTTTATTGTCGGTGGAATTTATAATTGTAGAAATTCTACCATGTGTCACCTCTAGCTTCGGCCTTATTTCTCCTTGTGTTCCACGATGTTTCTTTTTGACCGCACTGACTTGTGTTCCCCACTACAAACCCATAACCTTATGAAACTCAGTGAATTTAAACTCCCTAAAACCTGAATGGATATGAAAAGACCCAAAATCCAACAATGTTTCGCTTCGTATCGTGATAATTTGAAGTGGTTGGCGGTATATACTTTTGACGGGAATTTTAAGATCTCTCAATATTTTGAAAAAGACTAAGTCCATTTGTAATTAAGTTATCCAAATTAATACGGTGGTTAATTCAGGATAATAGTCCCTAGTTTAACTCCTATAACGGTACCGTTGACATCAATATTTGTAAATATCTATGTATTTTGAATTACAAATTCATAATACCATCATTATTTTCTATATTAATATATATACATACAAAATTACAGTCTGAAAAGTAGTAGACAATTAATTAATTTATTTTTATAAATACATTAATAAAAATATAGAAGTGATATTGATATATATATATATATATATATATATCTATATATATATATATATATATATAAGTATTTTACAATTATTCGTAAGTAAATTTTTAATTGAGGAAGTGTTAATGTGGATTTAGTACATAATACAATAACTATCAATATTTTAATAACATAAATAAAAAGAGGTGTGATAGAAAGATGTTCCACCAAACAGATTTTATTGCTTAAAATATGCACAATTCCATTACAATCATGACAAAAGGTTAGAATACATTACAGAGGCCAGATTCAAGGTATAGAACTTATGAGAAGTTACAAACAATTCTAGAAAAATCATGTGTTATCCAATTCTACCCCTCAGTTGCAATTGGAAAAACATGACCCCATGGAGAAAAAATTAGGGATCGATTCATCCAGGAGAGATCACATTTTGGGATTGGCCGAACAGGTTGAAGAGGGACGAGCACATTATAGAGGAGTTCGAGAAATGAAAAAGCTTTGAAGTTTGAAACTAAGACTTTGAAGATGTGGTTGTTCGGAGGTAGGACAAAGAAAAACTCGGGGACTAGGTGGAAAGAAAGGGAGAAAAAACTCCAAAACATGAAGTCCTAAATTCATATTTCGGGCTTTCGGGATTTCAGAGGTGTCATGTGCTACGAAAATGAATAGTACCTGAAACCCTTGAAATCCTGAAACTCGAACCCCCAAAATCCTAAAATCCCAAAACCGTTGAAATCCCGAAACCCCTGAAATCCTGAAACCTGATTCCTTGAAATCCCGAAACCCCCGAATTCAAGAAATATGAACCCCTGAAATCCCAAAACCTGAACCCCCGATAAGGAAAAGGTCCAAAACCCAATGTTTGAATTTTAGACTTCAGGGTTTCAGAATTTTGGGAATTTTTGCTCAAAGGATGAACATTGTCAAGCGACATGGTTTCAGAGTCCGAATTATGAAGTCCGAATTTTGGACTTCGAAGGTTCAGCATTTTGGATCCTTCGAGCCTTCTTGAGCGATGAATAGTACCTCGAACTCTAAAATCAAAAAGCCAAAAGTCCCAAATCCTAAAAGTCTAACATTTTAGATTTCGGAGAATGCGGTGGAATGTGGAGTCTGAAAAAATAGAGCCAACCAATCACATTTATAATAGTATGGCACCCTCATTTTTAGATGGCCATAATGTTTTATTGGAAGCTCAGATTTGTACAAAAGTTGACTTTTGGGAAAGCTCTCAATGTTCTCTACATAACTAAAAAATACACTTTGGCCATTTTAGAGGGAGTTTCAAAATTTCTCACCAGCCAAACTTATGTGGAATGGGTTTCCTTTCTTCTCGAACAAGGAAAGTACATGTGGACATGGGTTTTAAAGTTGCATCCATCATTGTGGCAGGTGATTTTAATGCATTTTTTTGTGGTTGAAGCAATATTTAGAATTCCTTCTCTCTCCTTTTCTCTCATTCTTCCTATATATTGTAAAGAGGGTCTCATTTCCAAATGTTAGAAAAATTGTATATGCCCCTCACTTCTTTATTTTTTGTAAGTGATGTGTGGAGATTTCAAACCTCTCTATTGAACATTGCGAAGTAAAATCTGTGCCTTGGGATCTAAATGTGATGTATTGTATAAAATTTGAAAGAAATAAAATAATACTTGTCGATGTTTCAAAACCTCTTCTGTGTTATATTGCAACTTTCTGATCTTTCATTGCATGCAAGGTTATTGTGTGTTATTGTTGTTTTCATGACAAGGTTCTGGTAGTGATCTGTTTATTATGCAGGTTATTCATATCCTTCTTGGTGCATCACCTTCCATTGGAGTAGGTTTTATTTTCATGAATTTTCTCTACCTCTGTCTCATTAATAAATATTAGATTAGGGTTAGATCTACAACTCTCTACACTTTGGATTAGTTGGCACTAGGATAGGATAGGAATCCGACGTTCATCCAGAGATCTTTGCCGATCACAAAGTTCCACACTTTGGGAAAAGCTCCATGTTATGCAATCACACTGATAGATTGAATCTATTGAGTTGTAAACAATCAGGGGTGGTGTGATTATGCCTCAACACTATGGCAATCGAAATTTTTTATCCATAACACCCTTAAAATTTCTTCATGACTTGATCATATAAACCTTCAACAAACTATCAAACTCTTCAATACTAAACTATATTATTTATATGTTGATCATGAACTATGATTCAAAAGGACACCTTGTTAGCATGTCTTCTTAATTCATACGCTTTATTTTTAAATTCTTCATTGACAAGGTGATCATGTTTTACAATTGTTATATTAAACCTTCTTACAACCTTCATATACTCTACTGACAAGTTGACCTTGTTTTTTATATAAACTTAACACAATGATTTAAGGTATGATGAATCTTTACTATATACATTAAAATTAGATGAAGACCCTAAATAAACCTACACCTCTATATATACTTTGAACTTCATGAGATATAACTTCAACCTTTCTTTTCATTTTCCAATATAGATCAAAAATATATTCCAAGACACTTTTCATTATTTTAAGACATCCCATTTACATTTAGGCCCCTAGAAGAGATATCACACTAATGAAGACCTCAATAACACACTTACAACAAACCAAATACCTTTAACTAAGTCTACTAAGACACCACATCTAGATATACAATACTCATCAATACATAAATTGTAAACTTGATAATATTAGAGTATAAATTCATCTAGATAGTGACAAAAACATCCACTCTTGAAGCATACTGTATAATTTTAATATAAAAAACTCTTGATAAATATTTTCAAGATTTAACAGTAATTCTCAACATTCTAGGTAAGACAACATGTCGATCCGTAATCACAACACCCCTAAATGTCTACAACTTGATGGGTTGAAACTCTTAGTGTGATTACATAACATGGAGCTTTTCCAAAAATGTGGGACTTAGTAATCGAACAAGCTCTCTAGATGAAGTATGGTTCCTATTCCTCTATTCTGATGCACATATTCGAATTGTTGAGGATCTACTCTAACTTGTCAAGGAGACAGGGTTAATAATATTACAAGAAATTAAACCTAAACAAACATAGGTGCTTCACCAAAAGGAATGTTGAACACCTTCCTTGCCATTATACACATAACATTTAAAATGTAACACAACCACCATGCACAAATAAAAAAGATTACAATGAGAGATCAAATGAAAGAAATGAACATAAGAGAGGGTTGAAATTCATCCACATACTTCTAGTATTGCTCCACAAATTTGATACAGTGCATTACAATGGCCCAAGCAGCACAAAATTGCATTATAGCTTAAATGAGAGGTTTGAACTCCACAAATTCACTAGCAGACAAGGGAAGAAGGGAGGGTGCAAAGAAAAATTATTCAACATTATAAAAATTCCCCTCCTCATAATATATATGAAGAATGAGAGAGGAAAGAAAGAGGAATTCAAAATCCTGGTCCAACCACCCTAAAATGCATTGAATTCACCTACAACAATGATGGGTTCCACTGCAAAACTCATACCTCCATGTATTATTTCTTGTTGGGTAAGAAAGAAATCCCATACTTTCCATTTCAAAGTTTTTTCCCTTTTGTAATTTTTGGTTTCAGAAGTTGGGTTACTATTCATCACTTGATCTCACTAAAATATCCGAAACTCTGAAACCCAAAAATCCAAAATTTTGGACATTCAAATTTTGGGATTTCGGAATTTGCTGATTCCTTTTCGCCCTGCTTTTTCTCTTAAATGCCGATTGTCAAAACTTTGAAATTTCAGGTCTGGGTCTCCATTATTTTCCTGTGCAAGGTCACATTTGTTCAATTTTTCTTGACGGTCAAAAATGGATAACAATACCCTTTCACTAATTTAGACCAAGATATACTTATATTTCATAACATAACATGTACATCCTTTTAAATTACAACTTGACCTATACACATGATGGGCCTCTTATAGACATTTTACATACCAACATGATTACTTACTCAAACATAATACACTTGACATACAATAACACTTCTTTGACACATCATGATCAAGAATTCTTGGTGAACTACATAGATCCTTACACCATGAAAACATTTGGAATAATCCCATTCAATAAAGACATTTTTGAATTCATTACAACCATCCTTCAACACATATGAAGATCATACTTGAAGAAATGTAGAATAGGGACATGAAGCCCTAGACAAAGGTACTCATACTCAAAAAAATCATAAGTATTCCTTGAAGAATATAAAATATCTTCCAATATAATTTTAATAGACTCATACAAATCATGACATACGTAGACACATATCCCTTTCTTTGATTAATATATTATGACTCACACTCTTAACTTTCTATGACATTAAAAATCACTCATGACACTAACTTGGAACAAAATGACTAACAACTATTTGAGACCTAACATATTAAACACATATATATCAATAATGACTCAAAACCTCATAAAAAGATCACTTAAAATACCTTATCACACTTGAAGTGTTCCAAACACCTAGCTCCTTCAACTTTGCATTCACTAGGGATTGAATAGATGATAGACATATAAGGTGTTCTTCAAGTCTTACTTCTTCAACCAAAGAAACCATCCCTCCTTGATCTAATTTAGAATACTTTAAAAAAACATTGTTTTTTGTAGATAGGGTAAAACTGTTTGAGTTTTAGAGGATCATAAAACCCCAAATACAAAGGGAGAGAAGATATACCTTTGATGCACAAATAGACAGGCCTCTACCAGTGAGCAACCACCATGTAAAACGAATATATTAAGAGCCATGCCGAGAGTCATAACGACATTGACTCCGCAAGGCATGATCAAACCAGGCAATACAAACATTTTTAGGTTGGATATTAGTCCATCCCACCTCGTGATCAAAAGAAATGGATTGAGAAAAAAAAATTCATTATGGGGCCCTCATATATCCATGCCAAGATGAACTTCCAAAGTTCTATTAGAAGATAAAAATATATCTTCCAAAGGTTTGCATCCCCTATGGTCCACTTGCTGCTCAGCCATACCCACTAAGGTAGACGTCATCAAAGATGTCAGAGTGGGCTAAAGGAAAGGTTTAAAGTTTGAAATTTGAATCTACTTAGCGTTCAACAACAAATCATTCACAGTCCATCATAGGTTTCACAGATGCATTCACATATGGCACATCCAAAATAGTTTTGGTTACAACGTTTTCACAAGAGACACTTGCCTCATTACATCTCGGAACACAAATCCCCATATCACCAGTAAAACTCAGAGTCAAGCTGGAAGTCATCCTACTACAAGTAGCATGACATGTAAATGGAAACCCAGAACCCATGCCATTGGAAGAAGCAACATTCATGTCATCCTCCTCCTCAAATAAATATTCTAGATCTAAATCCATTTGAGGTATTGGAACCCCATAGGAAACCTCGTCATTCTCTTGGCCCTGACAGCCACAGGATACAACATCAAAATTCACTTTAGTGTATTTCTCATAGAAGATCCTACTATTTTAAACATCGATGGCATGTTCATGTTATCTATCCACCATTTCTATAAAAATACTCTTGGGCACTTTGGCCATCACTGGAACATTAACACACATTATAGAAAAAAAAATTCTTGATCAACCCTTCGTAAATCTAGATTGGGAGTTTAGTTAAAGAGTCAGACAACCCAGGTTGTCATTGTATTATACTAAAAACCATTTCCCCAAAGAACCATGGGGATCCTAAAAGCACACATCGCAGATCCAATTCATCCTAGAAGTAGAAGAGGAAATCATCCATAGCCATAGCCCTGACCTCTACCTTACATTCCCACTTCCTTTTGCACCATTCATGCACCAAATATATATTTGGTCTACATCTACCAAAACTATGCACAATAGAAAATTTTAAGCAATTTTTGGCTCTTTCTAGAATGGGCTCAGGTATCTCTAGGTAAGGGGCAAAAACATCCTAAGAGGGAACTAATTTGTTGGTGCCGGATAATACACCCCAAACAACCTTTGAGACCACGAGGTCACCCCCCAACCCTTTTCCTACTTGAAAAACCCTTCACTTCTCCTCGAACGTTATCTCCCTTTGCAGTGTGAGCCTTTGCAGAATCCATCGCAAAAAAGTGAAAAATTGGTCCAAAAATAATGTATTGATATAATCTCTTTAATCATGAATTTTTTAAAAATCATTTTATTAAGCTTCAAACACTACATATTGGACTGATATTCATTATAATTGATCTCTTTTATTTGGTTGAACTCATTTTTAGCCTTTAGATCTGACATGGCAGTCTTGGACTCATTCATGGAGCTGACTTTCCTATTGAAAACTCTTCCATTTTGTTCTTAAAATTTACTAACAACTCTTGGTGTTCCACTTTAGAGAAAAAAATTAAGAATACATCCTTGTTTGTGACACTTATGACCATAAAAAAAATTCCTTTCTATTCTTTGTTCAAACATACTCATGTTCTAGTCACAATCTTTGGCCTTACACCCAAACTCACAGCGTGAATAAAAATCACCTTTGAAGATACCTACATCATTCGTAGGAGATCTCTTGTAATTTATAGCTCTATGACCAAAGTCATGACAGAAATAGAAATATTCATTGAATGAATAATCATGCATCATACCATTAGGTTTTCTAACATGGTTATTCCTTCACAAATCAACCTTCTTATTCACCATCTCATTTTATTAATAACTTGGTCCAACTACAAAATTATTCTTTGCATGTTATCCTTTAAACCCTGTGCCTGTTTGGTCCCTAACCACTCTTTTGCTCTCCAAGATTTCTTCAAGAGCTTCAGAACTATTTTCTAACCTCTCATACTTCTTCATCCTAGTAGATGCATCTTTTAAATTAGATTCTATGGCTTTCAATTTCTCTTCATACCTGAAACAAGTGTCATCATTATCGTCTAAGGGATTTAGCCATATTATCTACTTTAGATTTAAAACCCTTGATGGATATACCATGAAATTTCTCTACATCACTTATTTTATCTTATTAACTAAAAACAAAAGACCTATCAATATCATAATTTCTCCTCCAAAGATAAGCTAAGTTACGCATTTGTGCTTTATGGATCTCCTTGATGCTGTTACACTTGTTTCACATGTACATGCTCTGATAGAAATTGTTTGAAATGCAATGGACAAAGGGTTGAATAATTCCTAAAAAGTTATTATTTCATTTACTATTAACTGAAACATACTTAAAATCCATCCATTCAACAATATTTAATTAGGTGTTCACAATACATTCATATAACCATAACACATAAGAGAGAGCTCATAGAGATAAGATTTAATTCGGAAAACATCATGGGAATAAAACCCATTAAAACAAATAAAATATGTTTCCATGTTTTGAATTTAGGGAGGCACCAACCCCACAAGGAACACTAAGCCCTAGTTTATTAGAGCACCAACACTACAAGGAGCACCAACCCCTAATTTAGTGAAGAGATCACTCTAGAGTGAGGCCTAAACCCCCTAATATGGATGAGAGCCACCCGATGATGATGATCCTTTAATTTATTTTTTTCTAAAACTGATGGAGATCTCTGATTCAGTTAAGAACTTCACCCTCAATCGCTCATTCCCACAACTCCCTCTTTCTCCTTCTTTCTCAACATTTCCTAGATATAAACTCTAGATCACATGCTCTTAATTATTCTTCAACCTATCATGCACATCATCAGCTTTGAAATCATGAAATAGAATATCCTTCATATGCTTGGCGAAGTCGCATTTTTCCATCTCACAAGACTAGTTAAACAATGAACCCCAAACTTTACTTAAATATGCATTATCTATGTCAAATACGAAAAAGGTAGCTCCTTAACTTTTTGTTTGAAAATATAAAAATTAATAAAATCCCCATATGTTGATTACAATGGTTATATATGATACATATAACTTGGCCTTGCCAAATACCACTCAACTTTCACAAAACATGCTAAAAACCCCCATCACTAGGATGAGTATATTCAACTAACGCAAAAATCAATATTATTTAAGCTACAATATTCATCACACATATGTAATCAAGCATCAAAACATCATTCATGGTCTTTAATTTGCTTGGATGAGTCATATAGTTCATAACACAAGCCAAAATGCTCATATCCTTCACCAAACAGTTTATTCAGACACCACGTCATCACCTTTCAGCCTTAATACCACCCATGATCAACTCAAATATGGAATGTAACAAATATATGGAATTTGCAAGACATGTACATCACATCCATGCATTTTAGAGCTCATGAAACATCAATATGTGAAAACCACAACAAATTTCCTCTTCACAAAATCGAGTTGACAAAAAACCTATTTTAAAAACTATGCTAGTTTGTACTATTTATGTAATTCCAAGACCTCTAAAATCCTTCAATAAGAACACTGTTTAGTCCTCTTAGCTCACTAACTAATATAAAGTATCATCCAATCCATTTCATTCTTCAAAAAACTCAATCTTTCAGCATAAGAAAACATGTCCTGAAAATCAACATACCTTCTTCCTTAATTTCTTAATGGGTGATGAAAATTACAAAGAGAAACAATGGAAAAGATTTTATAACTAACTTGAAGGCATTTTTGAAAGAATTGCACTATAAAATTTTAATGGAAATCGGGTCCACGGGTTTAGTGTTATGAGATTTTTTTCAGTTTTAGGATATGGATACCTCATAAAAGTTGAGAATCATGTCTTGTTAATATGGAGGTTTTAGGAAGGTGATACAACAGCTTGAATGCTTTGAAAGTGATTATGTTGTTATGAATATGACTTAGTCATTTCACTTGCAAGTTTCGTTTCACCAATTCACCCTGTAACTTAACCATCATTGAGAAATGAATGACATAGAGTTGCCCCAATGAAATAAGAACAATTGTGACATAATGGGACACAAGGGAAACGAAAGTTCACTTTGCACCAGATTTAGAAAAGTTTCACCTTTTGGTTTCATGCGAGTGAGATTCAAGGAGCTAAAAATGGTCACCAGGAGCAAAAATTAGATTTTTTATGTTAGCAAGGATTTATTGTTTGATGTGGGAACAATTTTTTGACCCCCTTGTCCCTTTGCATATCTTACAATAAAACAAGATAGAAAGGGATTTAAAATGTTCCATGGGTCTAAGTACATGAGAGGGGATCAACAAAAATGTAATTTTTATAAGTGCTTAGTTGAAAAATTTGCAAGCTCTAAGATGCGAGAAATTGACCAGAATGGGGGGGAACCCTTCGTGTACCACATACACCTTGGGGAAATTCTAAACGGACATCTCATGCTTGAAAATGCACCAAGGGGTATAACTATCATGGAATGTGGTCTTGGTAACTCAACTCACTCATACACCTTTCTTAATACCTCAATTTATGTTTCTAAATGATGAAACATCCTATTTAATGGTTGATTGCAATTTTGTTTCCACTTTGTCTCATTTTTATCTAAAGGAAAATCCAAGGAGATTTGACATGCTCAAAAGTTGGCTCATGTTGTTTTACGATGCTGATGTTAATCACCAAGTGTAAATTAAGACGTAAGGACTACTTTTTCTACCACAAGAGTATGGATGGGTGTTTTGGGGTCAAATCTAATATTATTTCAACTCAAGATCCTCTCATTATTAAGTAAATATTACTTTACATTAGGTACTTCTAAATTTATTACCTTAGTTAGTTTACCATAGGTAAATGTGAATTTTAATAGGGTAATTAGTAGGTTGATATTGTTATTTAATTATTAAATTTTTCTTAACGACATTTGTTTGTATTACATTTTTTTGTGCTTCCCAGATGTATTTTGTAAGCTATTGTAACTAGGTTATTATTATTTTTTTGTATAATACCTATAAGTATTATAGAACTTAATTTCCATTGTAATCATCTTGGAAGAGGGATTTTGTATTGTGGATGTAATATGCTCATTTTCATATGAATAAAATATCTAGAGCCTCGCTCTCTATTTACGGTCCACAACATTTGGTATCATAGAAAGTATTTGAGGAGACTGTGCAAAAAAAAAATTGTAGAGAAGCTTCAGATGAGTTAATAGGACTTTGGAGAAGAAAACTACTCTAAGAGAGCATGTGTTTCCTATAACAGATTCCCAGATCCACCTTGCATCCCCGCAACAAACATTTCCCATTCCAGGTGGTTGTAATCATTTATTTGTTTGTATCTTGATATTCAATGTATATAAGCAATGCCACACTTTATACTATGTAATATATTTATTTCATCATTAATAAAACATACACAGGCTACCTCCCATTTTTTATTCCTCAGTATTTGGTATGAGAGAAGGTTTTAAAAAATATTACATTTAATGGAATTTCATATTAACCTCTAAATATAATGGCTGAAAACTTAACTAAAGCCACTAGTCACAACTAAACCCCCCACAACATTTAGTGGTATAAACACTCTTTCAGGGAAATGTTTTCTCACATTTTACTCATAATTTCATTACAATAATGTTTTCCAAAGGAGGGGTACCTAAAAGTGTAATTTTTTAGTTATTTTTTGTTGTTTTCCATTTTGAGAGCCATTCTGAGATCCAGAGGCCAACAGGGCCTCACAAAACAAAAACATTTCTTTTCATTTAAATTTTCCGCTTAATCAGATGTAATAATATAATTTCAGTGTATTTTTCTATTGTTTTGTGCTAACAAGCCATACATGTGGGAATTATCTATTCTCCTACTATGGCAAACAATGTTAAAAAATTCTTCTTTCCTGACTTACAACTACATGGAGAAAATTATGCCGTACAAAAGAAAAAAAATTGAACTCAAATTCAGTTTGAGGTGATTTGGCCTATTTTGAATTATTTCGCAACCAAATCACTAGATAATGAATCCCAACAAATATGGTTTGACAAGGCTAATCAAGGCCAAATTCATAATCTTGTTTGCAATGTTTGATAATGTGCAACCCCACATTCAAAAGTCCAAAACAACCAAAGAAACAGGGGATAAGCTAAACACCATGTATGAGGATAGAAACAAGAATACTATATTGAATTTACAAAGTTAGTTGCATACACTAAAATTCAAATTGAACGAAAAAAGTGGAAGATTTGTTGTGAAGAGTTGTATAATTGAGGGCTTTACTTCTAGCTTTGGGAGAGAAGGTCACTGATACATGTCTCATTCCCATTGTTCATAGATTAGTTCCTTCCTCTTACAACATTTTGGTAACGACACTACACTTTTCATATCAGAAAGTTTCTTTTGAGAAACTAGTAAATTTACTACAACAAGAAGAAGAAATGTACAAAAAAGATGATGAAGAAGATCAGACAATATATTCTCATTAGAACGGAATATTAAAAGCACAATATTCTCAAAAGTCCCAAAAACAACATCAACACATAGGACATGATTTGAAAGATTGTTGGCTCAACACATACATGAAAGGCTCATCGGTAATTCTAGACCTAAAAATTAGAAGTCTCATTAGGGACATTCATACTACAAGCAAGGGAAGAAGAAGGGGAACTTGTGAAGGAAACTCCATTAACAAGGAAATGTAGTTAAGAAAGAAAACCTTTTAGATGATGATGAATTCTTGTACACTTCTCATTCTAGTGAACCATCCACCTCATCTAGTGTTTTTTATACGTTGATTCAGAATTATATTGAAAAATTATCAAGTATAGAGACTGCTTTACTACCATAATCGACACACCTTTGAAAAACCATGTTTTGTTAGGTGATGATTATTCTTACACAATACAAGGTATTGGAGACATTTCTCTTCCTCTTGGTTCATGAAATTACAGATTAACAAATGTATTATATGTCGTTGGCTTAACAAAGAATCTACTATCAGTTAGTCAGCTTTTCGATTATAATCTAAAGATTGAATTTGATAGCCATTTAAGTAAGAAATTGTGTTTTATTTAAGAAAAATCCGTAGGCTTGCATTTTTTTTAGGAAAACATATAATGTGGGACGTATGTTCCTCCTTTACTTTGTTCACAGGGAAGATCAAACACTGGTGGCTAAGAATTCTTCCTCTGCAACATTGTGGCATCAGACAGTTGGTCACATCAGTTTCAAATATCTCAAAACACTTTGTTGGTATGATAAGGTGAGAGGCTTTCGCCTCTCTCAACAAGGATACAGATAAGTTCCCTAACTGCCTAGCAAGTAAATAAAAACTAACTTCATTTCAGAAAAGTGCATATCGAGCTCCATGTAAGCTTGATTTGGTTCATATCAATCTTTGTAGTGTGATTCAATTGTTAGAAAATAATTAATACATTGTTGGGATATTTCAAATCCTCCACGGGAGTTCTCCCTCAACCTTCAACCTTTCGCCTGTGTTTATCCCTCTTCCAGTCAGGCAGTTGAATCGATCCTTTCCTGAGCATGTATAAATTGGATTTTGCTTTTTTGAATGGAATCAGCGAAGTCTATTTTCTGCTCTCTTTTGTCTAACATTGGTATCGGAGCATCTAAGAGACCATCTGTTGAAATTTGCAGGCCTCTATCGAAGAAGTCTCCACTGGAAAAATATAGTTTTTGTGCGTAATTCAACCCATTTTCTCTGCAAAAGAAGACCTGCGTTGGAGACTTTTTTCTAGGTGAATCTAAAGACCTATGTGGCTGTTTTTAAAGCATCTTTAGAGTCTTGGAGCAACACGTGTAGGAGGTAGTGGACCTTTCTGAGATGCGTGTAAATTGATAGTTGTTTTAGGCGTCTAGTTCTCCTTGTTGGCATGTAGAATCATACCTGTTTTAGAAACTAAACATCAGAACATCTTCTCTTTTTTGCTAGTGTGGAAATCAGAATGCACGTGAGAAGAAGAACAAAGTTTATTTTGCGTTGGAATTAGAGTCTGATTGGCGTATTAGAGATCTATTGCTACGTGGAAAGGAAACATGGCTGAGACTGGTCATCTGAGTGTTGCATCTAGTCCTACGTGGTGTTTTGGCATACATCATAAAGAAAAACAAGAAAGTTTCATTCCCGAGCATTCTTTGCTGGCATAGAAAACTATTGTTACCAGACTTGTGTGTGTACGCGAGTAATAAATTGTTATCCCTTTTTTTTTTTTTTGACGTCATGTCACCCCCAAACATATTTTTGTCCGATGCCCAGCTCTTGATGTATGGAAGAAAAACATGAGAACCATTCTTCTTTTTGAAGATCTTTGAGAGATCGTAAATTGTGTACTCTCTTGTCCCACCAACACAGATGAGAAAATGAAGTATGAAAAGGTCGATGCAAAATTCTTGATGTTGATCACTCTAAGCATATCCAATGAGGTGCAACTACACGTTTGGAATGCAGAAACATCAATGAAGGTCTGGGATACTTTGTGCACGATCTACGAATTAAATAGTTTAATAACATCTCCAGTCAAAGCATCATCCCATGAGTATGTAAGAAGGTGAGAAATTCAAAGAATTATTGCATCATGTGGCGAAACTATGAAGAAAGCTTTTTACACTTGGAGAAGAGGTCGAAAATAAGTTTCTTGTCCCACTAATACTACGAGTTCTTCCATCCCAGTTTAGGACATTCATCACCACGTTTACAATCACACAAAAGGAGGTGAGCTTTATCAAACTGGTGAATTTAATACAATAGGAAGAAGTCATTCAGACAATACAAGAATAGTTTGAGGACAAAACATTGATCTCAAGGCAGAGGAAGTGTAAGAAGCCACAACAATAGTAGAAGTCTCAAAAGGAAAATCGATGGTGTCCCACCTGCACCATGAATACACATGATACTTTGAACTATAGGTACAATGGTTGCACACAAGTAAATTCTAGAGAAGAGAGCACATATGACTGAGTGATTGAAAGAAATTCAAATGGATTCCTCATTGAAATAAGTAGAAAGGGCATGTCGCAACCTAGCCAAATGATGACTCAAATGAAGATGTCCTATAATCAGCACATTGTGGTTCACATGAAGATGATTTAGTTCTAGTCTCCCAAACATCACAACCATCAGCTAATGTTTGGTTGATTGATTCATGTGCAAAAAAGCATGTGATGGGTGATAAAAAGTTGTTTGATTCATTGATTGATCGACCCACTAGAGATCAGATTTGAATTGCAAACAACAAGGAGTATGTATCACAAGGAATAGGAAATGTGACCATTCATCTTTGGATGGGAAGGTTTACTATCATGAAGGTGCTCTATGTTCCTGGATTGACAACAAATCTCCTATTTGTCTCTCAACTATTGAATCACAAGATCAAGATGGAGTTCTAGTTCATAATGGCATCAAATCATTTCTTATATCTACAGATGGTATGCTACTTGCTAGAGATTTTCTGAAGGATCGTTTATTTGGATTAGATGCAGTTTCATCCTCTATAGTTGTGTTATTTGCCTCCATGGTGGAATTGAATGCACTTTGGCATTATTGATATGGAAATATTTTTGTTGGCTCCCTTTATCAACTTAGTTTGAAGGAGATGGTACGAGGTCTTCCTCCTCTCTTTCAGTCATTGCCTCTTTGTCCTGGATGTCTAGTAGGAAAACAACATTGGGATCGATTCGAGTCAAGTACATTCCATGCCAAAAATCATCTCTCGAGGTCATGCATATCAATTTTTGTGGACCCTTGATTTCCTTATTTAAGGGGTTTAAGTACTTTGTGTTGTTCACTAATGATTATTCCCGCAAGACTTGGGTGATATTTCTTCAAAAGAAGAGTGAAGCATTTGAACATTTCTAGATCTTCTATAAAAGAGTTGTTCAGTAGACTGGGAAGCCCATTCTTGTCCTCCTCTTAGATCGAGGGGGGGAATTCATGTCAAAGAAATTCTTTGCATTCTTGAAGGAGCATGGCATCACATAACACCTTACTTGCCGTATACTCCCTAGTAGAATCAAATTGAAGAATGTCGCAATCAAAATTTCATGGAGATGACTAATTAAATGCTTTCCACTATGAAGTTAGAGAATTTTTTTTGGGTGGAAGTAGTAAAGATTTTTTAATGTATTCTGAACCAAGCACCTACAAATATCTTGAAGTAAATGACACCAAAAGAGGTATGGAGTAATCCTATACCTTCTATTTATCATTTTAGAGTATTTTGATGTATTGGATATGTGCATGTTTCAGATAAGAAGAGCAAGAAACTTGATCCAAAAACACGTTGGTGAAACTTGATCAAAATCATATCATCTCATGGATCCTTAGAGAAATTAGATATATGAGAGAAGAGATGATTTTTGTGACGATTCATCATTTGAATCATTTCCGTAGAAGGAGATTCAACACCTACCACCTCTCATAGATTGCTCACTATACATGCAAAAGCATGCACTTTAGATATTATTTAGTCCTGGTCTCGTAATACTATTTAGAGGGTTTTTTAGAGAAGAAATTTCTAATCACCCCCCATCCCTTAGAAATTTTTATTTATTACCAGTGTCATTCGTGACCTCTACTGCAGATATGCCAAGTCAAATTTTGGCACTTCCGGTCATTCTAGTCTAGACTAGGGCACCCATGGGCTCCCTCATCCCACCTGGGGCCCCACGATCCTTACTGATCTTCCAAACCACTTGTTTTTCTCTTTCTATCCGTTTTAGCTTCTTATCTTTTTGGCGGTTGGTCATTTCAAGGTTAATTATGAAATTAGATCTAGAGATCCCTATAAATATAAAGTTATGACACCATAATGAGGGACCAAGCATTAACACTACTATCACTCCATCTAGAGTTGCATCCATCGATTACATTGGTGATCATTCCATCCACATATCTCCATCACAAATAAAAATATTTGGTCATAGGCATCACACACAATGTGGGGGAGGATTTATTCTATTCCATGCACCATTTTTCTACACATAGTTAGATCACTATTTAACAAAGTACGACTGACACAAGAGCAACCTAGGGTGTGGACACCAAACACACATAGAACTACATTTGGGTCTAGAATGTAGTGTAACACTCAATTAGTAAGTCCACCATTGTGGCAGCTGAGGTCAGTATGACCTATTCATATGCATTTTTCTTATTCTAGGGATTGATGTTTGTTTAGGGTGTTGCAGGGCTTCTCATTAATCTTGGAATATCAATGACATCAAAAGCAGTGAACAAAACATGATGTGACACACAATGAGTGTTTCAAACCATCTACCAAACATGTGAAACTAATTTCTCGAGCTTTTGCATAGACCAGCGCGCTTACTTTATAGACTAGAGCACCCTACATTTCCCCGTCCTTCTCCACGCACTCTAGTCTAGTGGAATAGTCTAGATCCATCCTTTTCAAGGTTGTTACATAGTCATTCTAGCGTCTTGATTTTCCAGTCACACCTGCAACATAATCCTAACACTTCATCAAATCAGTTACATCACTTCCTCACTCTTCCTTCCATATTAGAGTTTCTATTTTCATTATATTAATTTTCTATTCTATTTACATACTACTTTAATACATTTATTTTTTAGCATTTATATGTACATTTTTAGTTAATCATTTCAATGAACCCTACGCTTTCACACTTAGGATCATTATTTCTCATTTATCATTGCTCCCTAAGTTTCTCAAGTTTCTTTATATAATTTAATAAAGATATATCGTCATTGTTAGGCTATTTTATAAAAACATCTAGACTGCATATAGCTGGATGATAATATGCCACCACACAAAATAATTCCTATATTTGATCATTTATTTGGTGATTCTGACCCTAGTGATCCTACATCTAATCAACCACTACTAGACTTGATTCACGCCTTACATACATTATTTCAAGATAAATTTTCATCCATAGAATCCACAATTACATCTCTTCGATATGAAATTTAACAGTTTAAGGATACCTCTCACTTGCATGTTTCATCTTATTCTCCATCTTATATGCAATATATGTCTAATACATTTCATATGATTGAACCTCAAGATACACCTTTTCCTGAGCCTCTCATGTTTGAGAACAATACAATGCCACATGAATTTTTTCCTCACCTCCTTAATCATCAGTTGATCACTCTACCACATGTGTAACATTATGCTACTTATCGGTTAGCAAAATATCGAGGTATTCCATAGTGTTATTATCATCAAATAAATGGACATAATGAAAATTACTGTCATAATTTTCATTGCATAATTTACATAGTCTTAAGCGTTAAGGTCTTATTCAATTTAATGTACAACATCCTATTATAAAGGTTACATCTACATGGGATCCTAAGGCAACTCCTTCTTTGGTTAGTCACAATCCACCTAAGCAATCACCTATAGTATCCCCAAGTCAACAAAGTCAAGAAACTATCAAAATTATATAACAAACCCCTCTTACTAAGTCATCTGATTTGTCAAAAATTCAACTTGGCCTCCTCTCAATTCGAAACTTCAAACAATCACTTTTTTCCTAGCAGTTAACCCTCCTACTAGTAGTCAAGGCAGATTAAAAAATCCACCAACTCATGATAATACTTCACAAAAGTCAACACATGATACACTTGATATGCATTTCAGTTCATATGATCCGACTGCTTCTATGCCACATGCTTCCACCGCTGAACAAAAATTTGGTCTTTAATAGGTTACTCTCATTTGTCTACTCACCCGGTGAAACACTCTTGTGCTTCAGTTCACACTTGAAAATTGAGGGATTCCAACTAAAATGTACCCTAGACACTGTACTAGGGCATACACATCCCATCTCGTCACACATCGTGTGTCATATGTCATACATCATACTAGTCATCATTAGCCATACAACATCCTAGCATTTTATATTATTTACTCTTAGGTTGTATACACATATTGCATTTCATTCTATGCAAAACATATCCACATTTCATATTGGGACATATCCCTTGAATCATATATTGTGTGTCTTCAAATCATGCATTTTCTATATACTATCTTAGTCTTCATTACATATGAATCTAACATCATTTCATCCTACATACTAGGATGTTCACACATATTAAATCGCGCATTATACAGTACATTTTACACCCCACACATTACACATTGAATTTTAAACACCATAAATTTCCATATTTTACTTCTCACGTGGTTATCTTCGATTGGTTTTCACTCATTACCCTATGACACACTTTAGTTCCTCGGTCTATACTCGAATGCCAAGGGTTTAAAAATCAAATGGACCTTACACTCATTACACATTTAACATTCAATCTTTCATCATACAACATTATTAGGTTAGTGACCTACACTTTAGGATAAATGGTTACCCATCTTGTCATTATGTAGTGGTATACACCTTACTTCTCCCGAATGGTTTCTTCGATGGTTTCACTCATTACCCTATGACACACTTATTCCTCGGTCTATACTACTGAAGCCAAGGGTTACATCACCACTACCACTTTTCACCTCATAATGATATACAATTAGGGCTAAATCATCCCTTGGTCATTCATCTTATAACGGTATATGCTTTAGGCTAAATTACCACCTCCCTTTATTCATCTCATAGTGATATACACTCAGGATAAATCATCACTCATCCATTCATTAAGTCGTGATATACGCTTTGGCTATAGGGTTCACGCAAAACTATTCTATATGTCACATCTCATATACCTACACATACACATCACAATGCATTAGACACACAAGTTACTTCAACCATTTCCCAATGATGCACTCTCGTTTACGGTTCATTCCTGAATTCTGAGGGGGGAAAACAAAGGGAACCTCATTTCATATTATTCCATTCACTCCAAGGCACTTGTCTTCTATTATTCCATTCCACCCATCCACAACATATTACATTGTCTTGGGGGAATTTACTTTCCTATACTGGTGTTTTACATGATTAGTTTCCTACACATATTAGATTTATTTCTTATATGTCATAATCTATACCATCCACACATGTGCATTCACGTATTTGCTTAGTTATAATTGAAGATACAAATATTTTATAGGAAACATGGATGCTCTCCTTCTTCCCTTCCTACAACTGTTGTTAGGGGACATCCACATTTCATTTCTTCTAGGTGCTATTGTTTGATATTGTTATTATAACTATACATTTACTTGGTTATTCACACTTTGAAATATTGGTTATTCTTATCCAATTTCGTCCCTTAGGAGAAATTGGACAAACTTGTTTTTATACAACAAAACAATGAGGGATTGATTCAGCCAGGGGAGATCACACTTCAGGATTAGATGAAAAAGTTAGGTAGGCTAGTCACATTACATAGGAGTTCAAGAAATGAAGAAGCTACAAATTCTAAAATTTGAACTTTGGAGGTGTGGTTTGTTTAGAGGTAGGCCTAAGGAAAAATGGTTAAACTCAGAGACAAGGAGTGCAAAGCTCCAAAATTGAGAAGTCAGCAAATAAAAGAATGTCAATTTTGGTGAACAACTCCACGTGGGAGGGAGAAAAATATGAAACTTGAATTCAGAAATTGGAACTTCAGGATTTCAAGAGTTTGTAGTTAGCAGTAGAGTTAAAAAGTAACAAATGCCTAAACCCTAAAACCCCAAAAACCGAACCCCCATAATCCTAAAACCTGAACCCCTAAAATAATGAAACCTGAACCCCCAAAATTTTGAAACCCAAACCCCCGAAATCTTGAAACCCAAACTCCCGAAATCCAGAAAACTAAGACCCCAAAAAGGAAATAGGTTTGAAACCCGAATTCTAAATTTCAGACTTAGGATTTTTTGAATTTCATAACCTTTGAGCCGTCTTGAGCAATGAACAGTAACTGAAAATCAGAAATCAAAAATCCCGAATTCATGAATCCTGAAATTTCAAAAATTTAGATTTCATAGGTTGCGATGCAGTTTTAGAGTCCGAAAAAGAGGCAGATAACCACCCGCATTTATCATAGTATGGCACCCTCATCTTCAAATGGCCATAACTTTTTACTTGGAGCTCAGATTTGCATAAAATCAAACTTCTTGGAAATCTCTCACTGTCCTCTACATAACTACAAAATATAGTCTTCCATTTTATAGAGGGTTTCAAAAAAATTCAACTACAAGAATTATGAGGTATGGGTTTCCTTTCTTCTCCAACAAGGAAAATTATATGGAAGCATGGATTTTGCAGTGGCATCCATCATTGTTGCAGGTGATTTAATGCATTTTTGGGTGGTTTAAGAAAGATTTCAAATTCCTTTTCTCTACTTCTCTCTCATTTTTCCTATCTATTGTACGGAGGGGCTCATTTGAAAAGGTTGAAAAACTTGTATATACCCCTCCCTTCTTTCTTGTCTGTAACAGATTTGAGGAGATTTCAAACCTCCATATTGAACATTGTAGTGAAAAATATCTACCTATAGCCCTAAATGTGATGTATTGTATCAAATTTGAGAGAAATAAAATTAGATCTGTGGATGCTTCACACCCTCTTCTATGTTATATTGCAACTTTCTAATATTTCATTGCAGGCAAAATTATTGGGTATGGTTGTTTTCTTCTTTACAAGGTTCTGGAAGTGCTTTGTTTATTATGCAGGTTGTTCAATAGCCTTCTTGGTGCCTCACCTTCCCTTAGAGTAGGTTTTATTTTCATGCATTTTGTATATCTTTATCTCCTTGGAAATATTAGATTAGGGTTAAATTTGCAAATCTCTACACTTTGGAGTAGTTGGCACTAGGATAGGATAGGAAGCCAACCTTCATCTGGAGAGCTTTCCTGATTGTGGAGTCCCACACTTTGGGGAAAACTCCATGTTATGTAATCAAACTAATAGTTTCAATCTACCTTCATGAAAATAATCAGGGGTGTTGTGATTATGTGTCAATGATTATTTCTTTAGCATGCTAATGGGTGTTCCATGTGTAACACTTGTGTTACAAGATTATATGTTTCCATGACTACTTCATTATTTGTCTGTCGTTGTCTGTTTTTTGTTTTCTCTTGTTTGTATACCTAGCCCTATGTTTGGAGTGCACACTTGATATTTTTTATGACCATTATGGCCTTGCGTGTCTTAAGACATCGTGAGTGATGTCCCATCTTTTTTGACCCACTTTCTTTGGATTACTTGTCTTATTACATGTTTACATTACTTTAATTTGTAACTTACACATTGTTTGCATATGGTTCTGTACTAACACTTGTTTTTGGGTAGCCATCCTTGTTTGTGTGTGCCTTTGTTTCAAACAAGTGTTTTCCCTTTCCCCTGCAAGGCATAAAGTTCACGCGTTTGGTCATCTATTGGGACCACATTCTTCTATCAGCGACATTACATGCACCCCTAAAGAGGAGGCATAATTTTGGGTTATTACGGTCTATAAAGCACATTTCTACTAGTTCATTTAAGTGCAATTTCAACCCTTGCATTATGGTTTAACATATAACAAGTGAGTTCATACTAGTCTACCAACTCCATACATAGTGAATTTTACAAGACATCATGTCCATAGCATTCAGATATGTAGTTAATGATTGGATGATAGAATGGAATTTATCCTAATACTTCTTCTACCACCTGCATTGGATCACCCAGAGAAAATGAGGATAGTACATATATCTCTTCACAATTTAGGGAAGTAGTTAAAGGTTAGGAGACGCAGAGAATTTCTTCCATATACTTCTTCATCTTATGGTATTGGATCTCCCAAAAAACCCAACAGTACAGGATATCCTTTATACACCCTTTCTCTTGAAATGGATTAGGTGAACATGTTCCATTTTTCATTTTCTTTTTGCATATTTTAGATTTACATTGTTTTTATATACATACACATGCATCTTTTACACTGTAGTTTTTTACACTTACATGCATATATATTTGACTACTTGATCATTTTCTCCTTGGTTAGTTCAAACCATATGAGAAACAAGCAGTCAAATTAGGGGGGGAAAACAACAACAATAACAACATTTTGTGGCAGCACACCTCGCATACTAACCATACAAGTACACAAGGAAGAAACTACACATGTGTTTTAACCTTAGGTTCCCTCTCATCACTTTTTTGCATTTTTCATCTTTATTTTCCACACTCCATATTTTTTTCATTTCATGCTTTATCTAGTCATTCGGCACACTTTCTTCATCAATCTAAATCAACATCAAGTACGTATATCTTTGTACATTATGTTACTGAACTTTCTATTCACTAATAAAAAGTGATGGAAAATGTAGAACACAAATCATGCACTTTATATATTATTTAGTTTTGGTATCATACTAATATTTGGAGGGTTTTTGAGAAAAGAAAGTACTAATTAACCCCCATCCCTTGGCCATGTTTTATTTATTTCTACCATTATTCCTGACCTCCACTACACACATGCCGAGTAAGTTTTGGGCACTTCCCATCATTTTACCTTATATTGGAGGGTCGAAGCTAGTATTGGGACTCCCATGGGTGCCTTGATCCCACCTGGGGCATCTTGATCCTTGTTAAATTTTGACACCACTTTTTGGGCACTTTCTAGTCGTTTTATCTTCTTATCGTTTTGGTGGCTGGCCATTTTGTGGTTAATTATGAAATTATATCAAGAGAAACCTATAAATATAAAGTTATAAGACCATATTGAGGGATGAAGCATTAGCATTACTATCACTCCATCTATAATTACATCCATCTATTACATTGGACATCATTCCATCCATATACCTCCATCAAAAAGATAAATCTTGGGTCATCTGCATCACACACAACATAGGGGGAGGATTTATTCTATTCCATGCACCATTTTACTATTTTTTTCTACATATAGTTAGCTCACTATTTCACAAAGTGTGACTCGCACAAGAGAAACCTGGGGTATGCACACCTCAAACATATAGAACTATGTTTTAGTTTGGAATGTAGTGCAACACTCAGTTAGTATGTCCACCATTGTGGCATCTGAGGTCAGTCTGACCTATTCATATGAATTTTTATTTTTTCAAAGATTGATGGTTTTATTAGGGTTTTGCAAATCTTCTCAATCATCTTGGGATATCAGTGAAATCTGAAGTAGTCAACTGAATATGATGTGATACACAATGAGGTTTTTAGAAAATCTGTCGAACATGTGAAAATGAGTTATGGAGTTTTTACACAAACCAAGGCACCCAGTTGAAAAAGTAGAGTGCCCAGGTCCTTCGCAAGGCATTGTAGTCAAGAGGACTAGTCTAGATCCATCCTTTTCAGGGATCCTACACAATCATTCCTACTTTCTAATTTTCCAGTCACACCTAAAACACAGTCCTGTCACTTGGTCAACTCATCTTAGTCACTTCGTCACTGTCCCTTACATATTAGAGATTCTATTATCATTAGATTAATTGTGTATTCCATTTACATACTACTTTGATATATTTATTTTGCTACGTTTCTATGTCCTCATAGATTAGATTAACTAGCATCTATATTTATCCTTTTTTAGTTAATCACTCACACATCTAGATGATGAGCATGAGGATTCTTATGAGAAGAAGGATGAGCTACAAGGAGAGTTGTTTGTTGATCTTGGAACTTTAAAAAACAATTCTTCACATCAGCAGCAAAATCAACATTCAAAGTCAGTCCAAAGTAACATGAGATACTTCCACATGAAATCCCATCTAGATACTTCATCAGGGGTTCATACAAGAAGACATGTGATAAATGAGGTAAATATTGCACTTATGATTTCAGTGGTTGATAACACAAAACTTGATTCAGTTAATGAGGAACTTAATCAGCTAGAGTGGAAGAAGGCCATGTATACAAAATATGAATGCTTGATTCAAAATCGGACATGGGAACTTTTTGATATGCCTTCAGGAAATAATTCCATTTGCAAGTGGATTATACAAAAAAAAATAGGGCAGATGGATCTATCAACAAATACAAAGCATGACTAGTCGCAAAGGGTTAGTATCTATAGGAAGAAATTAACTATGATGAGAGCTTTGCACCTGCTACAAAGGTCAAAACCATCAGAGTGCTATGTGCACTAACAACACAAAAAGGGATGGAAATATTAGGAGGTAGGTGAAAAAGTGCTTTCTTGAATGGTGATCTCAAATTAGAGGTATACATAATCTAACCAGAATGATTTGTCAATGAGCAGCATTCTTAGAAGGTGTGTCATATAATTAAGCATCTTTATGGACATAAAAAGGAACCTAGGTCATAGTACATAAAATTATATGATCATCTATTAAAACATGAATTCACTCATAGCCCCTCTGATTCAAATTTTTATATAAAAAAGATAGGCAGAGATTTTTTCATCTTAGTTTTGTATGTATATGATCTTGTGATCACACGAGTTCTAAAAATCTCATTGAAGATGTAAAGAATGATTTGAAGAAATACTTCTACATGATAGATTTGGGGCTACTTCACTATTTTCTTTAATTAGATATATGGAAGAATAAGAATCATATTTTTATCTCTCAGATGAAATACACCAAGACACTCCTGGAAAAGTATGGCATATCAGATTATAAACATGCGTCCACTCCAATGGAAAAGGGTTTACAACTATCTAGGTTCTAGGATTTACCTCAAGTAGATGGTATTCTCTACAAACAACTCATTGGGAGTCTCATTTACTTGACGTATATCGGACCAGGCTTATGCTTTGTTGTGAGCTATGTTTATAGATTCATGCAGAAGATGAAGAAATGTCACTGGGTACCAGTAAAGAATGTGTTAAGATATGTTCAAGGTACAATTGACTATACTCTAGAGTATCAAAATAACTCTCAGTTCTTCTTGTAGGGATATAAAAACTATGAATGTTGGATCCATTAATAACAATAAATCAAATTCAGGTTATATTTTTCATCTGGGGTCTAAATGTATCTCATGTATAACTAAGAAGAAAACTATTGTTTCTCTCTTATCCACTAAGGCAGAATATCATGCAACGTAAGGAGCTAGGTGCAAAGCAATTTGGTTATGTCACATTTTATCAGATATGAGAATTCCTGAAAAGTTCCTCCCATTAGATATTGGGAAAATAATAAATGTCCTATTTGAAAAATAAGACATCATTTGAAATATTTTTGTTTCAACACATACATGAAAGGCTAATCAATCAATTCAAAACCTAAAAATCAGCAGTCTCATTTGGGATAGTCATATTGTAAGCAAGGGATGAATACGTGGAACTTGCAAATGAAACCCCATCAGAAAGGAAATTTAGTTAAGTAAGAAAACCATTCAGATAATGAATAAATCTTGTACACTACTCATTCTAGTCAACCATCTAAGTAATCTAGTGTTGTTTGGTACCTTGATTCAGAATCCAATTGAAAAATGATCAAGATCAGATACTGGTTTACTACCATAAGAGACCCACCTTTGTAAACCCATGTTTTGTTAGGTGATGATTCTTCTTAGACAGTACAAGGTATTGGGAACATTTATTTACCTCTTGGTTCATAAAATTATAGAATTGCAAATGCATTATATTTCCCTGGCTTAACAAAGAATCTACAATCACTTAGTCATATTCTACATAATAATATGAAGATTGACTTTGATAGCCATTTTTATAAGAAATTGTGTTTGATTCATGAAAAATCCAAAGGATCGATTTTTTTTTTGAAAAGTATCCAATATTGGAGGTATGTTCAAACTTGAGTTTGTTCATAGGGATGATTAGGCACTAGTGGCTATGAATTATTTGTCTACATTAGTTTCAAATTTATTAAAACACTTCACTGGTATGATAAAGTGAGAGGTTTTCCATTTCTTATGAAGGATAAAAATAATTGTCCTAAGTTCCTAGCAAGTAAACCATAAAGAGCTACATTTCAGAAAAGTGTTATTGATCCCCAAGTAAGCTTGATTTTATTTATATCAATATTTGTGGTGTGATTGAACCTAGTAAATCTAGATTTCACTATTTCATGCTAAGTGTTGATGAATATTCAATGAAAATTTGGATTTTTTTATCTTCGTAAGAAAATTTATGCTTTTAATAACTTCAAAAAGTTCAAAGTGGCTATAGAGAACAAGACTAGTTGTCATATTAGATCTCTTTTCACAATTTAAGGGGGGATTTCATCAATAATGATTTCAAAGCATACCTTCAAGCTAATTGTATTCATCGACATACGCCTCTTTAACACACACCATAATAGAATGGTTTCTATGAGAGAAGGAATTGACTATCACAGAGATGGTACGTTGTATGATCAATTATTCTAGACTAGCGAGGGCATTCTTGGAAGAAGAAGCAAAGAAAACAGTATATTTATTAAATATATTACCATTAGTTACACTTACTGGAGTAATTCAACATGAAGTGTGGTTGCATTGGAAACCATTTGTTGTATACTTCATATTATTCGAGTGTAAAGATAACATGCACATACCCAATAAGAACAAAAATAAGACATATATGAAATCACATAAACTCATCTTTATTATATATAATGAACTGGATATTGGGTAAATATTCATGGATGCAAAGACTAGAAAATTATACACCAGAAGAGATGTTGAGCTATTTGAGAAGAACGAAGTTGAGAATCCTCCTCAAGAATCACCTGATGTATATATTTCACATTTTATAAAACTAGAATTTGATATTCCCATTGGTGATGACTGTGATGATGACAAGATGTTTCTTACCTAGCTTAGAGGGGAAGCACAAGATTCCTTTTCAAGAAGCTTCCAAATTATATATCAAAGATAAAAGGCCTTGGTATAGGAAGGACCATCATCTTCTCTAGCTAGTTTAAGGGACCTCTCAAGCGATTAAAACAAAAAATATGTAAATTTTACGTTCAAAACATGTCAAAGATATGCATGAAGGAAAGTATGATGTCCATAGATCAATTTTTGGCATTGTTTTAGTGTGAAGTACCTCCTCAACTACTCAACAACCCTATCCCAAGGTTGTGGAAGCAATTCCCATTCATAGCCTGAGTGATACATTGCCAGATTTTCTCTAGGATACATGAAATCGTCGATCTCCTCTTGAACTGAGAGTCTAAAATAACTATCTCCCTCCATAGGGATATTGGTCAAAACAACAATGGAATCTGTCGAAATATTATTTTCCCAATTTGACTCTTCCTTTCTTCTAGGTTGCCAGCACATGGTTGGTCACTCACACAGAGTGACCAAATAGTATTTCCCTAAACGATGTAATACCACCCTCATTCAAAATATTCCATACTACTAGGTTGGCCTTGACCTCTTCATAGGAAGAAGGCTCAATATGTTTTACTATGCCACCCATAGTTAACATGGCTATTGTGACAGTGATTTTCAAATGCCTGATATAGACGATGCTTAAACATAGATGTCAAGAAAATTCATCCAAATCCTCAACATGTGTCTCCAAGATTTCTAATTGAAATCTTATGTAATTCAAACCCACAAATGTCATATCCTCTTGTTGCAACCAAAAGGAGTTATGCCTCAACATATCCTTATAAATTTTATTGTAATGTTAGTTAATGTTCATCCAACTGCAAAATTAATTATTTAATGATCATGAAATTACTACATTTAGTCAAGGTTGAATGTTTTAATGTTATCCATATTAGATGTATTTAGGTAATATAAGATAGAAAGGAATAATTTGGAAACAAAATGAATCAAGGTGAAATAACTAACATTGCTAGACATGATTGCATACTGTATATATTATTAGACAACAAATCGTAAAGAAATATCTTATTAGAATTTGATTATTGACACATCTATTTATTACATTTAGATTCTCCAAGGTTTCTCATTATACATGTTATCTAATTTCCTCCATCGCCCTTTGAAACTAGATAATAAGTAGATTCCTACTGGATTAATCAAATTAGTCCCAAAAATATCAAACTGATACAAAAAGAGTCAAGCTTCTAGCAATAGGGGGAATAAACTTAGAAAAATCACGATGAAAAAACAAGCCTAGAGCGATTTAAATAAGGAAAAGTAGAAGAGTCGTGGAAGGTGCTAAATTTTAGCTCAGCTCACTTTTAAAAGGTGCAAGAAAATAAGAGAATCTAGAGATACGCTTGGCCTCCATGTGGAGTTCAACACGGATAGACTCTGAACCCAAAGTATGTCGCAAAATACTGGTGGTAGGTCAATTCAATATAGGATTAATCATGAAACCCACCAAGAATTTTAAATGCTCATATCTTTTAAAAGATTGTGAGAGCCTGCGTGAAATGCACTACACCAAAGTTCAAACAAGCATAATTTTTGACTCAAAACTTTTATTTTCACAAAATTGGACTTTTCAGAAATCTCTCGACATCCTCTACTCCAAACAGAGTGGATTTTGTATTCTTAGTAAGGGTAGGTGGGTGAAAATAAAAGAAATATCTCCAGCTCCAATAAACCAAACACAATGCACAACAATTAAGAAATATAGAAACTGATGAAGCATTGATGGTTATTTTTTAGGAAAAGAGCCCGCTTCAAAGAGATAGTTGGAAAGTGGTTGGGGAATGCATTTAATGAGCATGACCATTATTATTTCATAACTGCAGGTGATGGGAAAAAAGGAGGAGTCTTTTACAAGCAAGCTTACATTGATTACACTCATTTATTGCATCTTACAAGTGGTTAAAAAAGCAATTTTAGGATTTCACCTTTATCTCTTTGTGATTATATATATTGACTCGGGTCTCATTCAAAAAAAAAACTTGGAGAGTAAAATATTTTCTTCTCTATTGCAAGTTTCTCTTCTATAACAGATAGAGATCTTGGAGCTCTAGCCTTCTGCCTAGGTTTTGTAATAGAAATCTAGATTCTTTCTAATGTAATAATGTGCAAAACTATTGGAATGATATATATGCCTTACGGTGTTTTTTTTTCATCATTTTGTATAGCTTTATTGTCTCTGATCGACTTTATTTTCACATAGAAACTATGCATCTCTCAATATTGTTACTATCCTTGAAGCTATGATTAAGTAGTTTGAGGTAGTTTTTTGTGTGAATATTTCTGACATGTGGCACATTTTGTCCGCCCTTCTTCATTTATTCAACATTTCCCTTGTCAGGAAGTTGCGGACTCGATTAAATTTCATAGCAAGCTTGTTTGGCGCATCACCTCATCTTGTTTTATGTTTTTCTAACCCCAATCTCCCCTCGCAGATAAGATCCAACTTCTTTAAAATCTAAAAATCTCCTCAGGGCACACGTCCCACTAACTTAAGGATTTCCACAACTCTAACAACTCACTCTGCCATGGATGGTCATCAACAATACACATGAAAATGAAGTGGGTAAGCACTGGGATGTTATAGGGAGCAAAAACAACACCTATAATGGGAATTTGTTTGTGATATTTGGTGTGGTGATTGCAAAAAATAATGTTTAACTGGAATGAGATAGGGATGATGTTGTCTCGAAAACAAATGCATCCCCACGAGTCCTGTCCATCCCAGGGTCTGATTTTTTCAACGGAGAGCAACATTTTTAGTTTAGAGCAAGATAAATGTAATTTTAGATACAATTACATGTACATGGTAATAATAATATGCTTCTTGGGTTTGAGTTCATTTACAGGTACAATTACAGGGACATGACAAAAATAATATGTTTTTTCCTTTTTTAACTAGCCTTGTGGATGTTAAAAGTTCTTCTTATATTGAACCATTATGTGACTTCAGACCAGTGTGAAAATATATATATTAACTTGATTCAATATTGTTTTGTTCCACGTATAGTCAAAATTTTCTTGTTCATATTACTTTGAGCGTAGTGGTCACTTTCATTTAACAAGTTACTGAATGATATGTTGAACTTAGCGTCTGCTAGCTTATGACACAACATAATATTTGGATCTTCGCATTATCAAGTTAAAAACACTTTTATTACATGAATTAATGGAGATAAATGACTACAATTCTTAAGTATAACATGTAACATATCAGTTATTAGACCAAACATATTCACTGTCAAAACATATGTTGTCTTGCAAAGGATTTCTCAAGGAAAAATTGGACTAAGAATTTACTCCCTAAGGTCAACAACATGAAGACTGCATGTCTTAACTAGAATTGAATTGTAAATATTTAAGGACAAAAAATGTATTTATTTCAAAGATTTGTTACTTACTACAAAATACTTATTATGTTGTACTTATAATATGTTGTTGTTTGAATGAAAACTATTGAACATATTTCTAAAATAATTTGATGTCTTTTAAACATCCCAGATCATTTTTTCACGTAAATTATTTTCCTACAGACGTTTATGGAGATCAATGACTATAATGATCAAGTATAACACCCGACGTATCAGTTCTTGGACCAACCATATTCATTTCCCAAGCATATTTTGTCTTGAAAAGGATTTGAAGAGGAACATTTTTTTTAAGTATTTACCAATATCAACATGTTTTTTGGGTTATCTGTACAAAACAAGATTTTAACCCTTTGCAATGTGAGAAAGGATATAATTAATAATTGGACCATAATAAATATCCATAAAGATATTATAGAAATTTTTTTGAAAGATTTTGATAAATGTAATTATTCATACCCCTAGAAAGGGTAATAAAATTTCAGATTATCTTGCCAAATTAGCGGCTAAAGGTAGTAATTTTAATGTGTGAGAGAGGGGAGATAATATCAAATGTGTTATTAATCTCATTAAGACCATTAAGCACTGATGTGTTTGTGGTTGTTTTCTCTCGTTGGGATGTCATCCTTATACTTATGGTTAGCAAGAACCTTAGCATGTGGAGGATATACGGTGGGATTTTTATTAATTTCTCTCTTACATTTCATTTTGGCCATCTTTCCTTTTATTTTCAATCTCAGTTGACTAAAACCATGGGAGATGGTTGTTCAAGAACTAAGCCCATGAGCTATGGTTCACTAAAGGACAACCCCTCCTTGTGAAACTTTCTTTAATAATAGTGGGTTTAGTAAATTCATTTCAAAAATCATAGGGTTTGATCCTTATCTTGCGTTAGAGTTTGGTCAGGCATGGAACAATGACATCATGGTGATCAGTGGCATGGGAATTCAGGTTTCCAAGGATATGATAACACAAGTGACTAGAATATAAATGTAGGAATTAAATATATTCAAACACTGTACTAGATGCAATCACAAAATTGAGACTTTCTTCTGCAGTAAATAAATGGTTTACATGCTGGTAAATGATAGAGCTAGATTTGGCATCCTTAATATTTCGAATATGGTCTATCTCTACCTTATGAGGTACATTACTCTTGAAGTGAATTATAGAAATATATTTAATAACAATATTACTATGCTTAATATGTTTATGCATAATATTGATATGATCCTTACCTTTTTATTATTTATGTCACTCTCTGTGTTGGTGCATGATTTTCAAAAGGGAAATATTGATACCTCGATACACCATGGAATAATTATTTTTATTTTTTAGAATGGTAAAATTATCATGGAAAAGGAATTAGAGCCCAAATCTAGGGATTCAGATGAAAATTATACTCTTGCGGACCATATGAACAAATCAAGGAGAAAGAAGAGTAAGGAACCTTAGGGGAATGACAATATTTTTACTAGGGGTTTTTGTTCTCTGATTGATATGAAAAAGGAGTCATCTAAAGGGAAAGAGAGAGGATAGATATAGATGTGTTGGAATTTTGATTTTGATAAAACTTATGTTAGGTAGAAATGGATATGGAGGCCTTACGCAAAGTTTGAATGGATATAGCAAAGTGTCATGCATTATATCAAAACTTCTAAGAAAACCTACATCATCAAAAACTCTATCAGGCCCGATATGGTAGAGATCAAAAGTTTGGTTTTTGAGTTGCAAGGGTGTGTGGTCAATTTTGAGTAGGGACACAGATTTTGTAGGTATAATATCATCCTCAGTAGTTCTGATCAGGAAGAGTAGGTTGAAGACAAAATCCCTATCACAAGTGAGCAGGATGATAATATGAAAGGATAGGAGGAGCATCCAAAGTACAAACATTTGAAAGACTAACAAGTCTGTTGGCCCTTGGAGATTTTGTTTGTCTATTTGTGGACTATATCATTTGGGATTTTTTCCCCTCCATGTTTTGTGATTTTTCCTTATATTGATCTGTTGGACTGTAGTTTGGGAAAAGCTACTTTATCCCTTTTTGTCCTCTTTCTTTTTTGTTCACTCTTGGTGATGTTCATGACACATTCTATGGCAAGGTTTCTAGATTCCTTACTCCTTGTATAAAGTAGCCAATCATTATATTCACGTATATTTCATAAACCTTGTTAATAGTAATTTTTTTAACAACATTTTAAATTAAACAAGGTAGAGCAGAAATTTCATGCCTCATAGATGGGAGATGTGTTAGTTGTGTGATTGTTTGCTTAGAATTATAATTTTTATTAAACATAATAAATCAATTTTGCAAAAAGGCCTCATATTTGTCAAATCAATACTAACTAGAAAATAAATAAAAATATAGATAAGTTTCTTAGTTTAAAAAATTATTTCAATAAATTACAAACATTAGAAAGTTGAAAAGTTATAGAATTTATTAATTTTGATTGGTGGATTGAGGAGAAATTTTAAATAAAACATTTTGAGCTTAGCGCCCGCTAAGGTAACCTAATACTTCAACAATATAAAAAATTTAGCTTATGGATTGCTCGCATTTAATAAGTCAAAGAATATTATTCTTAACTTTTCATCCACTAGCTTATGTGACACCATAATAAGTGGATATTATCAATTGATAGGAATTAACAAAATAAAGTAAGATAGTTTCATCATAGAGTCTGCTAGGTTATACCACAACAACATATTTCGATGTATAAAAACTATATCCATTTTTTTGTATAAGGGTTAATATGGGGGTTTTGAAAGGACCTGCATTCTTTTAACAAAAATGTCCTTAAGGAATAATATGACATTGAACCATAGAAGAGAGAAATATCATAGGCAGAAAAAGATAAAAATTCACATAGCCACGACGCAAACAGAGAAAATTTACATTATTTGAAAAGGTTTGAGGATAGTTGGTGCTTCCAAAGTAGCAGCATCTTAGAGTTTCCTTGTTCTTTGAATTCTCCTTTCACAAATCTAGATTTGTTCTTTTGTTCTCAAAAATTTGTTTGGTTCTCCTACTCTTACATTACCATATTTTTTCACAAATAGGTAACTGTAATCCATCACTAAAACATTCAATGGAAACACATTCTTAACATAAATATCTTCTAAAATATTGTCATTGACAATGTAAACAACTTTGTAGCCTTTGAATTTTGCTAAGTATGTGCAGCTGAGGAGTATTTACGGACAACAATAAGGCCAACAAAATAATATCAATTTTATAAAATACATCTACTCTTCTATTCCTACGCACCACCATGACCATAAATAGATTCTAATATTCAATTTTTTTATTGTTCAAATTAATTCACCATCCATACCACAAGGCTTCTTTTTCAAGACACAACAAAACAAGTTCTTGGCAGGTGCTTTGGGTTTTTTAAAATTCTTCAAATCTTCCTCTCGTGTTATTACATATTAAGTTGCAGTGTTTATATTTTAAGATGTGCTCCATTTAATCCTCTTTCACTGCTGTAACAAATGTTTCCTATATTACGGAATTATTTATTTGATAAATAAAATTAACTTCTATAAAATATTGAATAACAAACTTTCTTCTGTTTAATTGTTTACAAAATCCCTACAAGGATATAAGCCCTAATAAGATATGGAAATTTTTAAATGGATAGTTAATGGCTTATAATAGTTACATGCTCCAAAAGGTCCACATATTTTGAATGGTGCATGTAATTTTAAATGGCAAATTTTACATAGCTCAAATTAATGGCTAATTAATGTTGAGGCAAATGTAAAATTAATTAGCATTCTACCTTACAAAATGGTTATTATTAATACTACATTTCGTATTGTAAAGAATTAATGTAAGAATTTAATATTATAATTTTTATACTGTAAATAAAATCCCTTATATATATAAGGTAAAAAAAATCCCTTAATTCTTGTGCTTGCACTTCGACGTGCAACTCTTGATGTCTGTTTAGATGTTTTTGTTTATTGTAGCCGTAGAATACTTGCAAATCTTTTTAATAAATGTCACATGTGAATTCCATATTTAATATTTAACCATCATTTATTAATATATATTTATATATAAATTATAAACATTATAAAAATTTAAGTCGATATATACTAAAAATAATGAAATTTATACAGAATAATTGGTATAAATAAACACTATTTTGTTTTTTTGAAGGGTAGTATTGAAACATTACCATTACCAAATAAATGTTTGATAGGTGAGTTATCACACTTAGCTATCTTAATCAAGAATCACACTTAGTATTGCGAATAAAGACTGACACTTAGTGGTGCGGATCAAAACTCGCACTTAGTGGTGCAAATCAAGACCCTTACGTGGAAGTGTGAGTCGGGAATGGAACTTAGAAGTGAGATTCGATACTCATATGTAGCAGTTTCAATCGAGACTTTCACTCAAAGTGTAAGTCGAGAGATGTGCAACTCAAGGCATGCACTTATACGTGCGACCAATCACACTTGTAAGTGTGATCACTCACACTTATACACTACTTACAAAATTTCTAAATATGCTTAACATATTTAGAAACATATTCCATATTTTTTTAAGTATGCTTAACATATACAAACAAATTTTTTAAATAAATGTATATGAATATTAATGGTCACCTTTTAAACATACAAGTCACACGTGCAAGTTCTATAAAATATTTGAAAGTATGTTACATCTAAAATAATGAAAATCGTCTAAACAACCGTCGATTTTAACACAATTCAAGGAAGTTGAGGGAAGGGATTTTCAACGTAAATGTTTATTGAATTGAATAAGGTATGCTTGAATAGTCATATATGTATGATGATTTTAAGATTGATATGTGGCATAAATGTCAAGAATCACTTACGCACTATGTTGAAGTTAGCGGCTGCTTGGCTTATGTAAGTTTGCACCTGTTTAGGTTATATAGGTTAACAACTGCTAGGCTTATGTAAGTTAGAAACCACTTAGGTTATGTAATAAAACAACCATGCTAGGATTAAGTAAGTTGGCAGTCATTAGGCTTACATGGCCAAAGTGAAATCTAATAATAGCGTTATTACAATCCAGTAATAGCAAAATTGGAGTCCAATAATAGGAAAATTGGAATCCAACAATATAGAAATTGGAACTCGAATAAGTCTAATAATGAAAATATTGGAATGTAATGTTGCTACTAATGGAATCTAGTATAGCCAAAAATGGAATCAAATATACGCAAAAATGGAGATGGATATCTTCCAATACTTATAATACTAGATTCCCAATTCACTAGAATATGTCCCGATTGAGTGAAATAAGAGTTCCAATGAAGATTCAAAAGATGTGGCTAAATAATTCCCAGAAATGCCTACTACAAAAATTATTTTTAGTGGAAACAAAGAGAATAAAAAATCTAAAATAATTGAGTGTATATTGGAAAAGGATAATATCCCTCCTCTTTCTCTCATAGAAAAAAATCACATATCAGTTTATAAAATCTATTGAGGATATACTTCCTATTGAGGAGGTTTCAAATAGGTGGAAAATGGTGCACAAAAGGAAAAAATCCATTCTCAATAATATTTTTTCCTACCTATCTTGTTCTTTTGATGTTGGGCATTTGTTCAATTTTATTTTATGGTTGTGAATGTTTTCTATATCTGGGATTTAAATCCTTCTTCTAATCATGGGTAGGATGGAATTAAAAAAACCTTTACCCTTAATAAAAAAAATATCACCCTTAAAGTTTTTAGCAATTGAAAAACATAACTCGTGCATTGGGAAGGATTTATAAATTTCCAAATATAACATAATTCATTCATATATCACATGATAAATAGATAATTATGTATGGTTTGAGGCATCTTAAGAGTAGTCTCGATATCATTGGTGCAAGGATTGCACGAAATACCAATTAATTTTATTTTTTAATGGCCTCTCACCCATTGAAAGGGTGTGAAACCTCACACCACATATTAAGAGGGGTTAACAACATGTGAGTAATATGGTTTGAAAACAACAAGAATTTCTAGGTAAGTAATTTCCACAAGAATATAAAGAGATGGATTAGAATAAGGTCCATAACAATACATTAGAGTTAATACCATACCGAATTTCCTAGAAGAGTTGTACAATCCTACACAAGAGGATTTTATTGTTAGATTTCTAGGAATGAATAATTATCTTGTCAAAATATTCTAGTTCTAGTACTTTGCACATTGAGAACATCAATCATCAACCAATTTTACACATCCCATTAATTTTTCTAGTTCATATCGTATTATGTCCATTATTTATAATAATTAAATTTTTATTTTTCTAGTAAAAACTTAATGTTAGAAGTTTAATAATCATAATAACCTATTCTAGATCCCCTTTACATCCTTTAATGGTGTTAACTCAATAATTTAGATTCTAATTTTAATAAGGGTCAAAACAAAGGTATACTATTTTTTATCTTTGAGTTAATTCAAGATAAAGATTATATGTTTATAACGCTTTGGGAATTATGGAATCACCACCTGGCTATAAAACCATGGTTTACATATATCAACCCAACTACTAAAACTTTCTATATCAAGATGTTCTAGGTTATATTTCCCCACCACCCAGTGCAATTTTATAGTGAGGATATCTTGTATCCATTACAAATTCTATAGGTAGCTATGTTTAAATTGATCCTAATACTTATGAAAACACCCTCACTTCCTTTTTCCAAACTCTAGAGGATATGAACACCTCAATTGATCTTCTAACAATTATGAAACTCAATGTTCTTGCTAAAATTTAGATTAAGTTCCTTGACTACAAAAGGTTTCATTTGAGATGAAGGAAGTCCTTCGATTCGTGATATATGACTCCATATTATTTGAGTCAATTATTGAATGCGTCTTAGTATAATAATTAATATCAATTGGTAAAACTACTTACATTGTTTTTGATTAAATTTAAAGTTATAGTTATTATTTACACATAACTATTAAGTTTATATTTTAATGATTGATTAAGTATTTCTATTCCACCAAATTCATCTACGGTATAATCCTAGCCTTGTCACTTATTTATTAGTATTTTTTATGAGTAGAACCTTTATAGGTTTTAGAAAACATATTTTGCATCATCATTCACACCATTAGACAACAACCCATTTAATAACTAGTCTCCTTTACAATATCATGTTGACTATAATCCCATCCATATAACCAAAACCTCAATAATTTATTTCTCTGATTGAATTAAAATTATTATGAAATAATACTAAAACATTGTCACTATATTTCCTTAGTCTTCATTATTCTTTCTTAGTTGTCTTAATTATTGGAAGCCTGCTGACCAACAATAAACCTTAATAACCAATATACATTAATTCTAAGTGAATTCATACACTTTATCACACTATCATGAATAATGAAATAAATATAATAGTATTTAGTTCAAAAACAACACAAGAACATGCAACTAAAAATCTACAATATTTGTGTATTATTTACTGTCTAATTTGGAATTTATATTTATTGTATGTTTTTTTTACATGAGCGCAATATGGACTTCTAACAAAATTACTTTGTGAATATCAAGGTTGGAAAACTAATCATAAATATTATAAATTTTTAGCTAATATCAATTTGGAATTTTACAACTCTCTTCCCAAGGAAAAATCCATCACCTTTAACTAACCTACAAGAAATTTGGGACAATAAACTAGTTCTTCAAAGGAACAATTACTTTTTCTTATGTTGGTGTTTATATTCATTTCCATTTAGTCAATTCCAATAAGTCCATGTTCCTTTTTATTTGTGGAAGATAAGTTCCATGAGGAAGGAACAACAAAATCCAAAGGAAAGAAAAAACAATAAAATTATTTAATTGATATTAATTTTCCAATTGCACAACACTAACATATCATATATGTGACAAAAAAGTTAAATGTTGAATATATTTTTAGCTCAATTACTAGATCACTTTCCCTTTGTGTTGTGGTTTACAGCACACTTCCATAATGGGTGTGTGGTGACATATTATGAAGCCCCCTAGAGAGGGTTTGTGTGTGGATCCCCTAAATTAAAATTGTTATTTTGTTATTAAACTTTTTTTTTAGTTTTTTTTGTAAAGAGATTGGTTTCTTAACAAGTGGTAATACAATGGACTTTTATATATTTGTAGTAATTATGTTGTGTATTTAGTGTTGTTATTGCATCCAATGGTGAATATTTCGAATGTAAATTTTGAAGTAGAGAATGTTAATGGCAAGAGCAAGCTTTATTTTTGGAAAGTCAAAGTTTGTGATTTACTTGTACAATAGGGGTTGTAAGCACCCTAGATGGAAAGACAAATAATATTGTAGGGATGGATGAATTTTTTTGAGAATATCTAGATAAAAAATATATCAATGAAATATGGTTTTTTTTAGCATATGAGGTTCTCTTCAACATAGTTGGAGAGAAGACAACTGCAAGATTATGGAATTTATAAGAAAATATTTACGTGGTAAAATATGTAACAAATGTTTTTTACTTGAATAGGAAGATGTATACATTGTTGATTAAGAAATCTGTGAAATTTTTTCATCAATTATATATTTTAAATAATTTATTAATCTAGTTGACTAGTATCAGTCTAGAAATGGAGGATGAAGACAAGGAAATTACCTTGTTTTGTACTTTACTATATAATTTAGATCACATAGTAAATTATATCATTTTAAATATTTTTTTGACCTGGAGTATGATTCTATTTTAGAAGCATTGTTGATTGAGGATATGATAAGAAAATATAATGGAGAGACCTCTGCACCTGAATACATGTTTGTCATAGGTAGATGTAAGGAAATAGGTCAATTATCAAGATGAACTTCTAGATATAAGTAACAAGGAGGGGAGAGTAATGCCAAGTGTTGGCTTTATGAAAAATTATGACATATTAAAAAGGATTAATGGAAGAGGAAATATTCATAAAACAAGAAGATATCGGTAGGAATCAAATCAAGTAAAAACAAATGAAGGTATGACTAATGAATTTTATTTTTTGTAATGTTTCCTCTTATCATGATGAATGGTTGTTTGATTCTGGTGCTATATATCACATGTGTCTACATATATGTTTTTTTCCTTCATGTCAAACCCTTCATAGCAATTATGTTATTTTGGGAAATAATGTTACTTATAAGACTAAAGATAATGGTAACATCAATATAAAATTGTTTAATGGTATAGTGATGAATCTAAAAAAAGTATGACATGTACAATAATTTCAAATAAATTTGATTTCCTTAATTGAATTAGAATATATCAATTATAAGTTCATAGGTAAATGTAGATTTGTACAGGTGTCTAAGGGTGCATTACTTGTAATGAATGATCTAAAGGTTGGGAATATTTACATATTGCAAGGAAGTATCTATATCAATCAAGAAGTTATGGTAGCTAAAACAACATATGATTCTACTTATTTATGGCACCTACGTCTAGGGAACATGAGTAAGAAAGGGATAACATGTACTTATATGTTGTGAGTTACTCTCTTATTTGACGTTTCTAGACTTAAATTTTATAAATAAATATGTTTTTAAGAATCATTCCAGTTATAATTTTAAATCTCTAAGTCATGTAAGTAAAGGCATTCTTCATTATATTCATTTTTCTCTTTTGGTTCTAGCACCTTTGATTTCATATGGATGAACATTGTATTTTGTTACATTTATAGATGATTATTCTTGGAAAGTGTGGGTCTACTTTCCTAAAAGAAAATATGATGTTTTCAATAAATTTAATCAATTTAGACCTTTGGTTTAAAATTTCAATGACATGTTTATGAAATGTTTAAGAATAGAAAATAGTGGAAAGTTCATGTCCTTGTAGTTGCAAAATTATTTCTAAGAAGCTAGAATTTAAAGGCAGTAAAAACAAACTACAATCCACAACAAAAAGGGTTTAGTGAACTCATGAATATGACTCTTTTAGAAAGAGCAAGGAGTGTGCTAGGAAAATAATTTTTGTATCATCATTTATAGGTATAAACTATTTCTACTACTTGTTATCTAGAAAATAAATTTCCATAAGTTACAATCGGTTTCAAGGTTATTGAAGAGGTATAGATAGGTCATCCATGTTATTATTCAAACTTGTATTAGTTTGGTTGTAATTATTATGATCTTACTTATAAAAATTAGTGCTCCAAGTTAGACACAAGGTAAAATAATTACAAATTTATTCTGTGTGGAGAAGTATATGGTGTTATGGTATACAAAGTGTGGGATCATACTACTCATAAAATTATCATTAGTAGAGATGTAGATTTTTATGAATCTTCTCTCCCAAAATCATATGTTGAAATGAAAGAAAATAAAGAACCTAAAACATCGACATGTGAAGGTTGAAATCCAACTATCTTAATATATTAAAAAATAAAGAACATTAGTAACTTTTTGATTTTTAATATGTTAAATATTTACAATAAAAAGAGGAAACACTCGAGTAGTCGGTATGGAGGTCAAAATAACATAAGGAATGATGTAGTGCCCACCATCTTCCTGTATTATTAAATGAATGAAACATATTATTGAATGGATTATTTTCTTGATATAATAGTATTTAATCATTACATTATTTTTCATAAATTAATCTTGTGACATAGGTGGTGTTTAGGGCACGTGGTTCAAATAGAATGTTATGATACATAGTGCTAGTTTCTTTTACCCATACTATTATGGATACTAACGAGATGCACCTTAGATGTATTTTACTAGATATATGATGGATGAATGAAGAATCTATTTCATATTGTGACCATTAATTATGATGATTCTTGTTTGGAAGTTATCATGAAACAACATTAATAAATTATATTTTTCGATCTACTATAGAAACATATGTGACATTTTGGATGGTTATCTCATTTAGGTGTTGGTTTATTTTTTGATTTGGACTGTCAATCATAACTGAAATAATTATCTATGGTTTTATACTTGGAATGAATATCCATGATTGATTTGATTGTCATCATATTGAATTATTTCTCTGATTTATTATTTATCAAGAAGGTATGTTTAATGGGTGAATTAAGTGTGGAGATTACAAGTCACACATGAGAATGTTGGTTTCATAGTTATGACTCAAGTTGCACAAGCGACTGACTGGGCCAATTCCTTTAGCCATGCATGATTGTGTGTAGCCTTGTGTAATTGTGGCATATTCCTAGTTGGACACCTTTGGTGATTCCCAATTGTAATAATGTTAATTGTAATTGTTTAAGGCTTGTGGTAAGCTAATTTAGGGTACTAATGGCACCTACATGTGTTAGTTATGTTTTTTGTTAGTTAATCTTGCTGTTAGTAGGTTAAAACCACCTAATCATCCTTTGGGTGGGCCCCACTACCTCTTATTTTGAGAAACTTTACCCTGTATCGAATTTGGGCTAAATGTTGTATTTGTAAGGGCTTCTTTTCACTTTGGTGGTCTCACTTACATAGAAATAGACCCCTTGGACCCTACCTATGGGTAGGGAGGTATCGTTTCAAAGTCAAATTGGATTTTCCCTCTAATATGACCCATATCATGTCACCATCTTGTAAGTATGGTTGTTTTTTTTATTTCCTAAAAGTTGAAGTGTGTTGGATTATTGGAATTTTAAGGAATTTAGGAGATTACCAGCTAAATGTGTTTCGTTTTATACTCATCATAATTTTGGGAATCTTTTGTTGGAGGATGAGATGTATGACACATTGCAACCTCTCATTTGTGAGGATTGTAATTTTTTTATTCTTTTTATACATCCTCATGGAGAGGGGTAGGAAATTTCATTTGTCATTTTTTACTATTGGAGTTAGAGTTGGAGAGATCTTGGAGATTGGAGATTGGAGTGTGTTGGATTACTTTGAGAGTGGGATAACTTGTTGAGGTAGGCCTTCATGACTCTCATTTTTTTTTTAGTATGTTGTGTAACATGTAATATTTGTTTTTTTAAATATTATATGTTGCACGATTGTTGTGGGTGTGTTGTGTGATTTTGTTCCTTTCATTTTCTACATCCATTATGTGTTGTGGTTTATTTTGGAATTGTAGAGGAAGAGGGAGGATTGTTCCATCTTATACCACATGGCTTGATGGGAAATCCATAATGGTCTATTCTATTATTTACTCCGCTTATATGGTTTTATGTGGAAGGGGAATGTTCATATGGTTTGAACTTACTCTTCCATCATTGGCTAGAAAATCATGATTTTTTAAAAAATCCGAGCCTAAGGAGGAGACTTGGTGTTTGGGATGGAGTGATAAGGAGGTTATTTTTCATGGAGAGATAAGAATGGTATTTTACAGCATTTTATAGTGTTCCTATTGTTGGTTCACATTATGGCTTCTAATGGGATCCTTGACACTCTTCCCTCTTTGAGGAAAACCTCGAGGCTTTCTAATATCTCTCCCATGGGCTTGGAGTGAGGCAAGCATGCCCTCCATTTGGTGGATATGGCATGTGATGATGGTATTTTTTTGCGAGGAAACTGGGCCCTTTCCTCTTATGCTTTGATGACTATCTTGGAGTTCAAACTTGAAGATTTGGATTGTAGTTTGGAGAAGAAAAGTTGAAAATTTTGGCATGTTGTTATCGATTTTGGGGAGGCTTATCCTCTTGAATTTCAGTATGCTTTTCTAATGATGTTCTATTTATTGTTAATTTTTCTCCTTTCTTGAGAATAATCTTGAATATCTTTATTTGAAAGGATGAGTCTTATTATCCTCTCTTTGAGAAGAATGATTGAAATATTGTAAACTTGTCTCTTTTTATTGTTATAGACTCCTATCCTTGCTTTGGTTGCATGTTTTGTAAACCTTGTTTAATGGAAGTTATGGTTATGCTTTTATCTACTGAAAGAAATATTGTAAAGTTTGGATTATGGGATTGGTAGGTTGATTTTAAATTTGTATTGTAAGGAAGATTTGAATAAATGGATGTATGTTGTGTACAATAAATCGGTTTCCCTTATGTTATTTGTTCTGCTTATTTTATTGAGAGAAAAGTGTTTCACTTATTAGTAATTTTGTTTATCAAATGATGTTCCAAATTTTATGAGTTGAGGAAGAAAATAAATAGATGGTTATTGTGCTATCACTTGTTTGTAAGGAGGTGAATGTTTAAGCTAATATGGAGTTAGCATTGCTTGTTAAATCGGCTATGTGAAAATAATTTATCGTAGTATGGATACCTCTTGTTAATAAAAGTAGTTTACCTTCTTTTGTAATATATTGTGGAAAAGAAAAGAAAATTAAAGTGGTTCTTTGAGTTAACATATTTTGTTTAATTAGAAAAGGAAATTTCTTCTAAAACATGGTTTTGAAATTTTAGCTAACCAACTAGAAGTAGTTGGTTTCTTCTTGATTTTTAAAATAAATATATCCATTTTTACATGCTTTTAGTTCTTATTATTTTAATTGTTAAACAAGAAAATCTAGATGTTTTTTCTCATGAAGTTGTGTTTTTTTTGAAATATGATTCTTTTTATTATGGGTAGGATAATGAAACAAGTTGTTAATTTTATAGGAAAGAAAGAAATTATTTATTATGTATTACTTACACCAGTTTGCTATTAGAGTATTATATTTGAATAATATCATTATTTTTTATATATAACTATAAGTAGAAACACACACAACACACACACACACACACAACACACACACACACATATGTGTGTATATATATATATATATATATATGTATGTATATATGTATATATATATATATATATATATATATATAGATAATATAGATATATATATATTATATATACATATACATATATATATACACATATATATATGTATGTGTGTGTGTGTGTGTGTGTGTGTGTACATATATATATATATATATATATATATATATATAATATTTATACAATTTTCTATATAGGAAACATTTATAAAAGTGATGTTTTATATAACTCAATAGATTTGATTTAAAAAATAAAATAAAGAATCAAACTGAATGCTTTTAAGGTAAATATATAAGGTGTTGGTGCTCAAATTAGTCTCGCCCCGTTTACCATAAAAAACCCTCAGTTTGCGGTCTTTGTCACGTTTTTTATCTGTCAAACTTGGTTCTTGAAGACTATATCCTTCATTCGGTTGCCATGATTAGTACCTCCTTGGTCGAAGACCACTTAAAAATATAAAATTTGTTCTTCGTTTCTATGTGCATCTGAAGGTGTCTGTAAATTGGGCGTAAAACTGAGGTTGTTCTTTTCCTTTCATTTTCCGTTGTTGTGTGATCAGGGGATAATTTTTTTAAGTTCCTTAAATATCCCTAAATGCTGTCAGTGTGGAAGAATATCTCGAGATATTTCCAATGGCTGTGAGAACATGGAAAATGGACATCGGGAGCTCTATTTATGTTTGGTCAAATTTCGGTCAAGAGGAAAGTCAACTCTGGTCAACTAGTCAATATTGGACCAATCGCACTATGACACATAGCAAAAAGTCGTTAGCAAAATTGGAGGGGTTTTAACCACCGGTCGCCGACAATCGTGGAATGGAATGGCGCATCAGAATAAGAGGCTTAACTTTTATTACAGAGGAGAGCTCGGCTGCCATGTGGACTATGGTATTATCACCGATGTGGTGGGTCAAAAAGCCACGACGTGGCTTGACACCACGAATCTAATATGGTTGATTTTCCTGTCAGGAGATGACAAGTGGAATATATGCTATTGACTGAGTTAATTATTTCCATACCACATTACATGGGTCAAAATTATATTTACTTGATAAGTCCACTTTCCAAATGCCACGCATTATTCCCAAATGCAACATACCATGCATATGCATATTAATGTTAAACACTAGTATTGAAAACGTCCCCCTTCACCCTAATCCACTAAAATTGGGATTTTATCCCATTAAAAATGCAAACTGCCCTATCTGGGTATGTAATCCCATTAATTTTGCTACGGGTGACGCTAAGGTTTAAATATAGCCTAAAGATTATATGTAATTACATTTTTTAAGGGCCATATTTTTTGTATAAATAGGGAACCCATTCTATTGTAATGGACACACACCCCAAGCTTACTATTTGTTAATATTATTGTTGGGACACACACCGGCGCAACAAAGAAGCTCATTGCTAGAGCGTGGAAAGGTGGACACATTAGTCTGAGAAGCTTATTATTTTTTAAGCTTATTTGTGAGATGTGTCAACAAATATTGTTTATTTGCCTATTATTTTAGGAAATAGTAGATGAAATATTTGTGATTGGAAGTAAATCATAAACTACCCAATAGGCCCATTGAGCCACACCAATTACTTGCAAATCCTGGATTGTCGACTGGAGTGCTAGTGTCGCATTGATAGTGTCAGGAAGGCCGATTGAAGCCGAAGGAGATTTTGAATTAGGAAAGTGAAGAACAATTCAACTGATCATCAGAAGTTTTCGAAGAACTGGTGTACTGATAGGCAAGTAAAATTCCATTAGGTTTTCTTGTGAAAGTACTATTGTAACTTACAAGTTTTGACTAGTGGAATGGTTCGACCACAAACTCGGAGACGTAGACAATTGATGAACTCTGTAATAAATCTTTGTGCAATTGTCTTATTGTCTTGCATTTATTTTAAAATTGATTACTTAAAAGGAGAAAATTGTCAGCAAATAATTAAAGTGTACAAGGTTTCGAGATCAGGTAGTAATAACTCGATTATTTTCGGATCATGTTTGGTATCAAAGTTAGTTTAGCTCCATATTTGTCTTTTAGTAAATCTGATTAACAAAGTGATTGCTTCAAGATTGGTGCAGTTGGTTCAATTTGTGTGAATAGGGTACAAGTGCATTATGGGTAAGATGTCTAAATAGGAAAAGCTCGAGGAAATTGAAGCTTATAATCACCAGATCCAGGAAGAGAACTCTCTCCTGTGATCAATGTATTACTCCCTGGAAGAGGAGAATGATCATTTGAAATTGGAACTGAAAACCAAGGATGAGCTCTTTGCAAGGTTGTAATGTGCTGATCAAAGGAAGGAAATACCTTCAATTTCAAATGCAGAGGGTATGGTAGATGATTGCACTGTAAGTTGTTCACCACTAGAATCTTCTTCTTCTTCCCATTCGGTTTCAGATTCAGCTAATGAAGTCTTTGGTTTGTTTGAAAAGCATACTAGAGGCATTGCATCCAAGTTACTAGATAAATGGGATTTGATGGAAGAGGCCTTGGTAAAAATGGCCAAGGCATTTCTAACCCAATACAGGTTGAGTATCATCCTCATTTTGCAGGTTTGGGTTATCCTAGTGTGGGAATGGAAATTGGAGAATGCTCCAAGAATGCTGCTGATGGGAGACAAGCTTCTGAAAGTGAAGTGATTACCCCACTAGTCCTGCGAGAAGATTATGAGTAGGAAAGTTGTGCTTCGTCGTCATAGGCAAGATGTGGTAAGCAAAATCAGCGAAGAGGTAATGAGATTCCACCTCCAGTTTCTTACCATAATCATAAGCACAGTAAAAATTCTGATCCACTTTTTCAGCTTAAGAAGTATGGTTATGATTTTCAAAAGATGTGGAATTCCTTTCCATGTACTTTTTGTGGATTGCATAATCATTTAGTGGCCAAATACTGGAAGAGAAGGACACTGATGAAGAAGTTGATGTCGTTCATCAGAAACAAGGAAAATTAGAAAGACCAATCTCATCATACAGAGTCGAGAAATGGCAGAAAGAGTTCCTCATCCCAAAAGAAGGAGATTAAGAGGATTTTTGTGCTCATTGCCAAAGGAATGGGCATCAAGTGGATAATTGTTGGAGACTACATGCATCTTGTCATCAAAGTAATGGCAAGCCAAAGATGGAATGGAGGCCTATTGCAGAGTCAAAGGAAGTTTCTACTCCACCACTAGTTGACAAGTCAACCCAGGACCAGGTAATACCTAAAAGTGAAAGTCCTTTAAAATGGGTAAGTCAACAATTTTTCAATTATATATCACATAATTCAGATTGATGAATCGTATGCAGTATTAAGTTTGGAGATAAAATTCGGTGAGGAAATGCTAAGAGAAAGTTTTACCATACTCAGTGGATTTTCTTACTTAGAAAATTTGATTAATGCTCCAAACATATCTCCTAATCAGCTTGTGAGTACCTATTATAGCTTGTATACATGAATTAAATCATAGAAATCTTGGAGATTGATCTTTCATTTGTGCAGAAAATAGAATTCGCAAAGATCAGCTCAGAACTTCATTCTGTGCAGAGGCATTGTGACCATGCAACAAAATGGTATCTGAATCACCGTTAGCATTAACATCAGGTCAGAACTTCATTCTGTGTAGAGGCATTGTGACCGTGTAGCAAAATGGTACCTGATATTAGAATTTTAATAAGAGGAGCTCTCAAAAGATTAGCTTTGAACGTCATTCGGTGTCAAGGCATTGCGACCCGCACATTCGAATGGTAGCTTATCATCAGACTTAACATCGTGTATTAGAGGCTCAAGGTCTTGAAAGATGCTTAGCATCATGCATTGGAGGCATTGATGTCTGAAAATGGACTTAACATCGTGCATTGGAGGCATTGATGTCTGAAATGGACTTAGCATCGTGCATCGAAGGCTCGAGGTCTTGAAAAATGCTTAGCATCATGAATTGGAGGCATTAAGGTCTGTAAAGGGACAAGACTTTGTCCATCACCGACATCAGATCAATCAAAGCTCTCCATAACATGGAGTTCCTTCAAACAAGTTTGGATTATGCAGAATCAACTCGGAGCTAGGAGCTGTGTTATAGAGTCAAAGAAGATCCTTATTGTCAGATATCAAGAATCTTAGCACCGCACAGTAGGAGTGTTGAGGTTTCATTCAGAAACTTAACACCATACAATGGAGGTGTGGAGGTCTTCTCCAGATATCAGAGTGGCATAGCTAAAGCATCATGGGCCCATAAGCCACAGGTCTTAGGATCGAAGCATATTTTTTCAAAGTGAGAAGGTTGGAGGAGAAGACCAAAGGGTCTACTATAGCAGCACTTTTGAGGTGGCAATAGAGTTTTTCAGATTTAGGATAGTATGGAAGCTTTTTCGGACAAAAAATCCTTTCTCAGTGGGGAGGTGTGATCAGGGGATCATTTTTTAAAGTTCCCTAAACATCCAAAGATGGTGTCATTGCATAAGATCATCTCGAGAGCTTTCCAATGACTATGAGACCGCAGAAAATGGACATCGGGAGCTCTAGTTATGTCTGGTCAAAGTTCAGTCAAGAGGAAAGTCAACTCTAGTGAACTAGTCAATAATGAACCAATTGCACTATGACACGTAGCAAAAAGGGCGTTTGTAAAATTGGAGGGATTTTAACCATAGGTCGCTGACAATCATGGAATGGAATGGCACGTCGGAACAAGAGGCTCAAATTTTATTACGGAGGGGGAGCCCGACTGCCGTGTGGACTATGGTATTATCGCCGATGTGGTGGGTCCACAAGCCACCACGTGGCTTGGACACCACGAATCGAATACGATCGATTTTCCTATCGGGAGATGATAAGTGGAATATATGCTATTGACCGAGTTAATTATTTCCATACCACATTACATGGGTCAAAATTATATTATTTTTTGTTGGTAAGTCCACTTTCCAAATGCCACGCATTATTCCCAAATGCAACATACCATGCATATACATATTAATGTTAAACACTAGTATTAAAAACCACCCCTTCACTCTAATCTACTCAAATTGGGATTTTATCCCATTAAAAATGCAAACCGCCCTATATGGGTATGTAATCCCATTAACTTTGCTACAGGTGAGGCTAAGGTTTAAATATAGCCTAAAGATTATATGTAATTGCATTTTTTAAGGGCCCTATTTTTTGTATAAATAGGGAACCCATTCTATTGTAATGGACACACACCCCAAGCTTATTATTTGTTAAGCTTATTGTGGGGACACACACCGACGCAATAGACAAGCTCATTGCTAGAGCGCGGAAAGGTGGACACATTAGTCCGAGAAGCTTATTATTTTTTTAAACTTATTTGTGAGATGTGTCCAACAAATATTTTTTTTATTGGCCTATTATTTTAGGCAATAGTAGACGAAATATTTGTGATTGGGAGTAAATTATAAACTACTCAATAGGCCCATCGAGCCACACCAATTACTTGCAAATCCTGAATTGTCGACCAGAGTGCTAGCGTCAGATTGATAATGTCAGGAAGTCCAATTGAAGCCAAAGGAGATTGTGCATCAGGAAAGTGAAGAAACAATTCGACTGATCATCGGAAGTTTTCAAAGAAATAGTGTACTGAAAGGCAAGTAAAATTCCAATAGGTTTTCTTATGAAAGTACTATTATAACTTAGAAGGTTTGACTAGTGGAACGGTTCGACCACGAACCTAGAGATGTAGGAAATTGCTGAACTCCATAATCAATCTTTGTGCAATTGTCTTATTGTCTCACATTTATTTTAAAATTGATTACTTAAAAGGAGAAAATTTTCGGAAAATAATTAAAGCCTACAAGGGTCCGAGATCACGTACTAATAACTTGATTATTTTCGGATCAGTTGTTTGTCCTTGACATTTTGTGTCCCAAATACCTAAGGAAACATGATTTAATGTAGCTAAGACGATCTTGTGTGAACCTTACAACATTTCTAGGATCAAACAGTGGTTTCCTTGCATTTTTATGGCTTGACAGGCATGTTTCTCCCATCAAATCTAAATCTCTACATCAGTGGAAACATGGCCCTTTATGGTTGGATGCAGCTCAACGGGGAACTCTTAAACTTTGTGGATCATTTTAACCAAAAACTTGTCCACATGGAGGAACGGTGCGCATTTGAAGACTCACATTTTTTTTTAGCCTTGGAGTCGTGCCAGGGGGACACACGGAAGGTTCTGCTACTTTGCCCAGACTTAGAAAAAAAATTCATGCAGCTAATATAGTTTTGGTTGGTCGTGGACATGTGGTGGGTTGGCGCTCATTTGACAATCTACTTCAGGGTCCCACCTAAACAAATGCGATAGAGGGACAGGTAGAGGTTTCCATTAGGTCTTCCTTCCTTAGGCTTTCCAAGAAAATTCCTAAAAGACGTAAGATATGCGGAGGGACCTCGCATGTTTGGGGGGACCGGCCCTTGAGTTTTATTTTGAAGAAATGCTAGAAGGACACTTGGAGGCTTCTTCTCACTCTGTCTTTTGCTTATACTTGTCAATGGCCAAAGAAGAAGTTGTCTCGGACCTTGGACACATGGCGCCTTCCACTGAACTCTCAATATTTTTAACAGACTCTGCCAGACTAAGACACGTGTTAAGCCCACACTTGTTTTGGGTCTTGGCTTTTAGGGACCATCTAAGAATGCACCATTGAGACATGTGGTAATTTGAAAAGTCAAAAGGCGGGGAGGCAGACTCTGGGGGAAAATTTGGGAAACTTTCCTTTTTTCCAAAAAATAGGTAATATGTCAAAATTTATTCGTGGTTCCTCTGGGACCCATATTGGGACACGTGTCAAGCCCATTTTTCAAAGGCAGAGGTGCAGAGAAAATTGAGAAATTTTGTATTTTTTCTAAAAGGTGTAAAAATTAAAAAGGAACCACCAAGCATGTCTTAACTTGGATCTCCCACGTGGATGACCCAAATTCAAAAGAGAGATCAATGACAACTGTGCATTTGTATCTGATTTTTCTGCCATTTCTACTCCAAATCTCCTGGGGATGTGATTTTTTATGGTCTTTTATCATTTCTTGGTGTCTTCTACATGCCAAATGAAGAGAAACAATTACTTTGATATCCTATTTTTGGTGGGTAAGGTATGAAAACGTCTTTTACTATTAAGATGTAATCTTACTGTCAGATTCGATCTGATTTTCTAATCTTTCTTTGGCACGCAAGAAACCTATTGATATCTTGATTTGGTGGGGAAGATATGAAAAATGTATTTTACCATTAAAATGTGATCTGACTATCGGGTTCGATCTGATTTTTTAGTCTTTCCTTCCTTCGCATGCAAAGAACCAAAATTCACAGATTGGAGGAGGAAGTAGTTCATACGTGAGATAAAGAATGACTTACCAGGTGAAAAATTGAATGCTGGAACTATTTGGAGATATTTTCCCTCTGCACACCAAACAAATTTTTTGTAAATCTGATTCTAGGAGTCATGCTCAAGGTCATAACACGCATTTGTGCTTTGAATGTTTCTGGTTTTTGGGGGAAAGCTCTCCTATAAATAAAATGTTATAAATTACATGAATTTTTCATGCAAATGGTTGGAGTGTTAGAGGTCATAAGATAGAAATGTTTTACAGAGCCCATATATTTTAGACATTATCTGAGGAACCTGTTTATTTCTTTTTGTGTTAAATTTGATTATGTCAAGGTGGTTGTGAGTGTACAACCATTGAAAAACTCTGAGATTGTTCTAGAAACATTCCCCTACTAATGAATTTAATCAAATTTGAGTTAATCTGTGTTGAATTTGAGAAAAGTCGTGTCTACTTCATCTCTGAATGTCTACAAATAGTTTTTTTCATGTTCCCATTACAATCTTACATTGAAATCTTTGTGAATAACAAAAGATATTAGCTTTGTGATAGTTTGGTGATATTTGTAATTTCATTTATCAGAAGATCTTTTATTTGATAGTGAAATAAACAAATTTAAAATCACTTTACTTCTAACATGATAATTAATATTGTTTGTTAGAATTTGATAGTATCTTAGGCGTGATAAAACAAAGGTCGATAATGTTCAGTTAAGCTTTTTCAATTTGAGACTTTATTTTGGATTCTTAAAGTTTGTGTGAAAATGTGTTGATCTGGGACTCCATTAAAGCACACCTTGTGGTTACAGGAACATTCTAGCTGTTATGAAGCATTCTTTTGGTCAAGCCTTCCATTTATGTAAAAGATCTCAAAGATTTGGTGAGTAAAAATCAACTCTGCCTCACCTCCCACAAAAATTATTTTACAAACAACCAATCCTACGCATACTACCCCTGTTTGTCATGTGTATGTACAAATGCATAATCTATGTTACCAAAACATATAGAAGCAATCAATTATTCATTTTCTTTAGTATCCTAAACCTTGCTTAGAAAATATCTCCATTATCTAGGGTGACAACTCGTGAGAGTTAATTTTTGCTGTATTGATCATGTTTTCTTCAAGGTCTTCTTAGTAACTTTGCAAAGAAGGACATCTCCATATCCTTCACAAACAGTAGGCTACAAAAGGGTCCTCTCACCCTAGTTGAAAGGCACAACCATAAAGTAGTGAGAATAGATCAAATCCTCTTAAGGGTTCTACCCATTTCTCCACATCTGAGTGCCAAAGAGCAAGCTGCATCTTTTCCTTGGCTACAGAATGAAACACAACATGATATGCTTTTCTCTAAGTTTTCTGTCAAAACCATGATGCTTCTCAACTTCTGAGGGAGGATCAATTTGGGTACCAACATTGTTCTTACATCGCTACCGGGAACATTGTGATTGCAGTTCATATTCAGACCCTAGTAAAACATTTCTTATATGCTCTAAGTGCTAGTACATTGTTTCAACATCAAATTTTTTTTAGTCCTATAAGAACTATTCAAAGTTACAAGTGTAGTGTGCAATATTTCTAGTTTCTATAGTTATTGCACTAAGTTTCATAAATCTGGGTGCAGGAAGGTCAGATCGTTCCATTTCTAGTTTCTAGTGTTGACAAACATTTGACAGATCATATTTTTAGTGCAATTACACAACTAAGGTGGAAGTCCTTAGTGGTGACTTCGTATTTTTATTTTTGATAAATACCAGTGTCTTAACCTCTGTTAGGTGATATTTGTTATTAATCTTTGCAAATTTGGAAGGAATAATATCTTTCTTCGCTAGGGATCATACTAAGACATTATTTCCATAGCTAGGAAAAACAAAGTCAGAAGGAAGAAGAGCCTAGAGAGTTGTTCAAGATTAGTAGTCAAGAAAAGAGATCTCTATTGATGAAAGTGATCAGCTTATCATTGAAGATTTCCATTCAAGTGCTTCTGAATCAGGTAGTATTTTTGTGGAATTAAATTCTCCATCTGGAGAGGGGCCTTCTTTTAAATTTGAAGATTTTGTTTCTCATTTTGCCCCTATGTTTTCCAGAGTTGATAGGGATTTCCAAGAAACAGAGGCTTGAGGGGATATCCATTTTGGAAGTTATACTCCTGTGTTTCAAATACCCCTTGTCCCTTATCAGTTTGATTCTCCTCTAAGGTCACCTCCTCAAAACAACATGGCCCGTCTCCCACCCAGACCTTTATTTTTTGTAAATACTTTTGGTCCTATAAATTTTTAGAGGGATGGTTGGTTATCCAAATGCAGTTCCCCAAGATGTAAGAAATGGACTACAAAAGTTCCAAGGAAATAATGCTATAACTGGTGATCAACACTTAAATATTTTTATCAACATGATGGAAGACTTTGAGATTGAATTTGATGATGTATATATCAAATTGTTTATCCACACTTTGGAAGAATATACAAGGGACTGGTATAAAGCTTTGCTAGATAATTCCATTAATTCTTGGACCGAAATGAATAATTCCTTTACATTGCAGTATGGTGACAAAACGGATCATAGGTATCTTTTGTCAGAATTTGAGAATATTAACAAGAATCCCAATGATTCGGTGCATGACTTCAACACTAGATTTAATAAAACATTGAGGAGATTACCTCTGAGTTTAAGGCCATGTGATGAATCTTGTCTTATAAAGTATTCAGATGCATTTGATAAGAAAGTTGCTTACTATTTGAGGGACAAAAATCCTACCAATTTGAGGTAGGCCTTTACCATGGCTCTGAAAATTTAGAATAAAATCAAAGCGATTGGGAAACCTCCTTAGAGGTAAGGCGTGAAACTATTTAAACTGGAAATACCTCAAGCAAGTAAGGCTACTGATTTGGGGGAGGTTGTGAAAACTTTGCTAGGGGTTGTCAAGGAAATCTCATACAAATTAGCCTGAGTAGAGAAAGGAATTCAGCAGAGTTCATAAGGCCAACATAAGTAACAAGGCCAAAACATATTTACTAACCACCCTATAAATGAGTAGATATTTGATGATAGAGGCAAGGGACCCATGGGATGTGTAAATAGACATCCCCAACCTAGGGAAAACATAATGGCGCCTGATCCTTTGGCTGCCAGAGTTGTTGTTGTTGAAGAAGCAGATGTAACTGATTGGTGTGATAGATGTTTCATGCCCCATGCTCCATGTGAAGTAAATCAACAATTATAAGAGGAATCTGATGATGATAACACTGATGATGATGCATACATGATGAAGTGCTCTATAAGATCACAACAGGGAGCAAATTCAACTGAAGTAATAAGTGTTAGAACTGGTGCTGATTTTTAGGATTGCATTCACCGTGTACCTCTTCTTCCTCCCTCTCATACTTTAGAAATGTATACTATACAAGATTTTGAATTTCCCAATAATGAATTTGAATATTTAAGAGCTTTAATGATAAATAAGTATGATGGAGGAATCCTATCTGAGGAGGATAGGCAGTTATTGATGAACGTTGTTGTTGCTCAAGAGAAAGATTTTAATACTAGGAGTAGAGTTGTCAAAGGAGCAGGGCCTCAAGCCAAACCTAAAGCTCCATTGCTTTCAAATATTTCTAAAGAGGCTTCTAAGAAAGATACACCTTCCAAAGGCCTTGTTTTCCCAAACAAGATACATACTTCTTCCTATGCTCAAACTGTCAAAAATCCCATGCCATCTGATGAATGTGTTAATCTCCCTTCCAATGCTACCTTGCCAAAGTGTGTTACATATGACATTGCCTAAGTTTTGAGTCAAATAAAAGTTAGAGTTCCAATTTTTGAGTTGCTTAAGATTCCCAAGCACAAGAAGAGGGAATTTGAGTAATTAGGATTGGAAGAAGAGAAGAGTACGCAAGGCAGAAATGTAAACATTGTGGAGACTCCTCCAATCATTGAAGAGCTAGAAAAACCACCTGCATTGAGAGAACTAGGAAAATCACCTGAGGTTGATTTGGGAACATCCTTGGAAGATTCTCAACTAAATGTAGATCTATTCTTCACCAATATGATCATTAAGGATAGATTGCTACACAATTGTATGTTTGATTCAGGAGCATCATGCAATGTCATGCCTTCGGAATTCATGAATGAAATGGATATTAAAGTAACAACAACATATGGGAAATGTACTGCCATGGATTCCATAGAGGTGCCAGTCATGGGATGTGTGAAAGGTTTGGGGGTACAACCTATAACTTATCTGGGTAGGAACTTGAAACTTGATGTTGTTATTGTTGATTTCCCAACCAAGTGGGGTATGTTGTTGTCTAGAAAATGGGCCACAACTGTTGGTGGGAGTGTTCAAATGGATATGTCCTATGCCACCATCCCAATTGAGGGAAACCTTGTCAATTTGTATGGAAAAAATAAGATGTTTCACCTTATTGAAGATCCCAACAATGCATCTTATGAAGTGTTTTACACAAGTGTTGATGTTGATAACTTTATTTGATTCGCTAATTGGAAAGAGAGAAAAATGGATCAATGTAAGAGTCTGGAACAAGTAGGCTCTCCTTGGACTTTGCTATTTGATGGAGCTTGCTCCAAATTTTGAAATGGTTCCGGTGTAGTTCTGATTTATCCAAGCTTAGAAAAGTTTGTTTTTTCTTTAAAACTTAACTTTGAGTGTACTAACAACATTGCTGAGCATGAAGCATTGTTGTTAGGCTTGATAATTTATCGGAAATACTATGTTAAAGATAGATCATTTTTAAGGGAGATTTAGAACTAACTATTAAACAAATCAGAAAAATGTATGCTACTAAGAATCAGAGAATGAAATAGTAAAAGCATGCACTTTGGGACTTGATTGAGATGTTTGATTCATTTAACATTGTGCATCATGAAAGGAAGTTCAATGTTATTGAAAAAAAAAACTTACAGTTTTGGGATCTCGGTTTGATAGTTATGCAATGTCCCCATATTGTGAATATGATGTTGAAGTATTAACAAGGCCATCTTTCCCTGACAACATTAAACATTGGAATTTTTTTGATGGTGAAGCTTGGGTCAAAATATTTCTACAAAAAAAAGGTGAGTTTGGTAATCAATGTATTGATTGGGAGCCAATGGTGTGTGCAACAGAGGGTAAAGAATTTTTTTATAGAAAAGACATCATCCAACTGAAAACTAATACCATTGCTAGAGGACTGGTTCCTCTTGAATAAAACTTTTATAATGATGATTGCATTATTAACAAGCATATAGCAGCCTCAAGGGATGTTGAGGAGCATGACTTGGGTAAAAAGGAGAAACCAAGGAAGATCTGGTTGGGAACTTATCTAAACAAGGAGGAAAAACAGTTCTATGTCCAATTGTTTAAGAATTATCAGGATTGTTTCGCTTGGTCTTATTCTGAGTTGAAGTCATATAGAGAGGATCTGCTTCAACATGAAATTCCTTTGGAGTCTAATGCAAAGCCATTTAGGTAGAAAAAGAGGCTGATCAATCCACTTCTATCTCTTAAAATGCAAGAAGAGCTAAAGAAACTGAGGGATGGAGGGATCATTCAACCAACAAGGTATTCTTCTTGGGTTGCAAACTTAGTGCCAATTGCGAAAAATAATGATTATATCATGTTGTGCATGAATTTTCCAAATCTAAACAGAGCATTGATGAAGGATAATTATCCTTTACCAAACATGGATAACATGTTGCAACTAGTGACTGGTTCTGAGTTGCTTTCTACCTTGGATGGTTTATCTGGCTACAATCAAGTTCTTGTGAAGGAATCAGAAAGAATTAAGAAAACCTTTACCACTCGTTGGGGAACTTATTTCTATGTTAGAATCCACTTTCGTTTGATGAATTCTGGAGCAACCTTTCAAAGAGAAATGGATGTTGCTTTTGCTGGTTACATTAATGATTTTAAAGTTATTTTCCAAGATGATGTGACTGTGTTTTCCAGAAAGAGAAGTGATCACTTGCAGCACCTAGAAAAAATGCTGATAAGATGCAGAGAGTATGACATTTCACTCAATCCAAAGAAGTGCCATTTAGGAGTGCAGAAATCCAAACTGCTTGGTCACATTGTGTCATGATTGATCCTGAGAGTGTATAGGCCATCAACAAGGTTCCAATTCTGAGAACCAATAAGGGAATTCAGTCCTTTGGGAAAATAAAAATTATCAAAAGATTCATAGCAAACTTTTCTTAGTTGACCATTCCAATTACTTGCATTCTAAAGAAGGACCAAGTTAATAAATGGGAAGAGACTACCATTTAGGCTTTCATTGGGATCACAGAAGCATTAAAGCATACTCCTGTTTTAGCAGCCCCAGATTATAAGAAGGCTTTTCAAATATTTTCTTTTTCTTCTGAGAACACCATTGCATCTATCTTGTTATAGAAGGATGATGAAGGGGTTGAGATTCCAATTGCCTTTTTTAGTAAGGCATTACAAGGGGCTGAGTTAAAGTACACCATTATGGAGAAGCAAACATTTTCCTTGGTAAAAGAAATAAAGGATTTCAAACCTTACATTTTGAGCTCTAAAGTTATTGCTTGTGTTCCCCACAACATGGTGAAAGATTTCTTTTCAGAAATGGAGGTCTCAAGCAAAAGATGTAGATGGGTGAACAAGTTGCAGGAGTATGACATGGATATCCAAACAATGAAATTGGTAAGGGGTTTAGGCTTAGATAAACTTATGGCTGAGAGCAACCTGTAAACTGTTCAGGTGGATGAAGTAGAAGAAGGAAGTGTGGATGTCCTTGAAAATTTGGTGATTTCTGAATGGTACAAAGATATAATTTTTAATCTCATACATCTATACTGCCCTAAGTATTTGAGTAAAAATTAGGAAAGAGCTCTTAAGTTGTCTTCCTAGAAATATGGCATTACTGATTTTGGGTTGGCTTGGAAGAACCCTGAGGGAGATCTCTTAAGGTGCATTATTGAGGATGAAGCCCCCAAGATAATTGCTGATCTCGATAGAGCAGTTTGTGGGGGGGAATTTTTCTGTAGAAGTCATAGCATGCAAAATCTTGAGGGCTGGTTATTGGTGGCGAAATCAAGGATACAACTTTGTTGGTTAGAAGATGTTGGAGTTGTCAGCATTTTTCTGGAATACTGAAAGCTTCAAGCTCCCTTCCTTTGCAGTCTATATCAATTGAAGCCTCGTTCAAGAAATGGGGAATGTATTTCATTGGTGAGATTTCAGACCCTCCAAGTGTTGTCTATAAGTGGATTCTTGTAGCCACTGATTACTTCACTAAGTGGGTGGAGGTAATCCCACCAAGAGAGTAACACACAAAATTGTCATCGACTTCATGCTGAACCATATCATTTGCAAGTTTGGAGTGCTAGTAAAAACTATTTCTAATAATGCCATGAGCTTCAAAGCTAAACCTTTGGTGGCAATGTGTAAATAATATGGGATCAATTTGACATATGCCTCCAACTATAACCCCCAAGGAAATGGAAAAGTAGAGTCTAACAATAAAAACATGTTAAAAATCACCAGGACAACATTGGAGCTAGACAAAAGGAAGCTGGATGAGCAGTTAAAGTTTGTTGTTTGGGTTGATAGAATTACTGTTAAAGGAGCTACTTGAAAAAGTCTATTTGAATTGGTGTATGGAACTCAAGATATGCTTACCCTGCATATGCAATTGTCCTCATATCAGTTAATTCAATAACTAAAAGGTCAAGAAGTTAGTCCATATGATGCTCACATTAACCAGATTGTTGAACTTGATGAAGAAAGGAGGGCATCCCACCAAAGGCATGTAAAGTTAAGAAAAAATTTGAAGAATTTATTTGACAAAAAGGTAACACCCAGAGCTTTCAGCAATGGAGATCTTGTGCATTTATGGGATAGCAAGCATGAAGACAAGGGCAACCATGATAAATTTGATGCACCGTGGATGGTTCCTTACTAAATTGACATTTGGATTAGTGAACATACCTTCTTCTTAAAAGACTTGAGTGGGGAATTTCTTGAATTGTCTACTAATGGTAGGAACTTGAAATGTTTCCTAGATTGATTCCCCAAAATAAAGGTCAGCATCATTTGTACAGTGTACAGTTTGTTGCTTGCTTTCTGTCTTTTGTGTTTTTACTTGTTTTGGTCCTTGGTGACCTGGTTTTGCTAGGTTTCTCAGTTCATTTTTGGGAGATGATTCTGGTTTTCTACTATGCAAGATGACTCATTTTCCAAAAGGATGTTTTTGGCACTTGGTCTGTTATTTTGTTCTTGTGGCACACACAGGGAGTGACCATACCCAAGTTGGAGATGATGTTGGTGCTCAAATTAGTCTCGCTCTATGTGCAATTAAAATCCCTCATTTTGTAGCCTCTGTCATATTTTTAACCTCCCTGAGTTGGTGCTTGAAGACTAAGTCCTCCATTTGGTTGCCATGATTAGTTCCTCCTTGGTCAAAGGTCACTTAAAAATCCAAAAAAAATTATTCGTTTCTATGTCCATCTGAAGGTGTCTGTAAATTGGGAGTAAAACTCGATCTCTTCATTTCCTTCCATTTTCTGAAGTGGTGTGTTGTTTTCCCTGCCATTTTTTGTCCCAAATACCTGAGGAAACATGATTGAATGTAGCTAAGAGGATCATGTGTGAACCTTACAACATTTCTAGATTCTGTCCTTGAAGAAAATTTCATTTCTGGGCTCAAATAATGGTTTTCTTGCATTTTTACGGCTTGATGGGTGTGTTTCTCCCATCAAATTTAAATCTCTACATTAGTGGAAACGTGGCCCTTTTTAGTTGGATGTGGCTCAATGGGGCACTCTTAAACTTTATGGATCGTTTTAACCCAAAAATTGTCAACATGGACAAACGGCGCTCATTTAAAGATTCACGTTTTTTTTTTGGCCTTGGAGTTGCACTGGGGGGACACATGTAAGGTTCCACTGCTTTGCCCAGACTTAAAACAAAATTTCATGTAGTTGATATATTTTTGGCTAGTCATGGACACGTGGTGGGTTGCTACTATTTGAAGATCTACCTCAGGGTCCCACCTTAACAAATGCAATAGAGGGACAAGTGGAGGTTTCCATTGGGTCTTCCTTCCTTAGGCTTTCCAAGAAACTTCCTAAAAGACCTAAGACATGTGGAGGGACCACGCATGTTTGGAGATTGACCCTTGAGTTTAATTCTGAAGAAGCACTAGGAGGACACTTGGAGGCTTCCGCTCACTCTTCTTTTTGCCTAGACTTTTCAACGGCCGAAGAAGACTGTCTCAGACCTTGGACACATGGAACCTTCCACTAAACTCTCAAGATTTTTAACACTCTCTATCAAACTGAGACACATGTTGAGCCCACACTTGTTTTGGTTCTCTTCTTGTGAGGACCATCTCAAGATGCGTCATTGAGACGGGTGGCAATTTGAAAAGTCAAAAGGCGGGGAGGCGGACTCTAGGGGAAAAGTTGGAAAAAATTTCTTTTTCCAAAAATAGGAAAAGCAACAAAATTTAGCCGTGGTTCCTCTATGACCCACATTAGGACACGTGTCAAGCCCATTTTTCATAGGCAGAGGGGCGGAGAAAATTGAAATTTTTTGCATTTTTTCCAAAAGGTGTAAAAAGTAAAAAGGAACCCCCAAGCCCATCTTAACTCAGATCTCCCACGTGGATGGTCCAAATTCAAAAGAGAGATCAACTACAACTGTGCATTTGTATTTGATTTTCTGCCATTTCTACTCTAAAGCTCCTGGGGATGTGAATTGTTATGGTTTTTTGTCATTTCATGGTGTCTCCTAAATGCCAAATGAAGAGGAACATTAATTTGATATCCTAGTTTGGTGTGGAAGTTCTGAACACATCTTTTAGCATTAAGATGTAATCTTACTGTCAGATTCGATCTGATTTTCTAATCTGTCTTTGGCATGCAAGAAACCTATTGATATCTTTATTTTGTGGGGAAGATCTGAAAATGTCTTTTACCATTAAGATGTGATTTGACTATCGGGTTCGATATGATTTTCCAGTCTTTCCATCCTTGGCATGCAAAGAACCAGATTTAACAGATTGGAGGAGGAATTAGTTGGCAAGTGAGATGAAGAATGACTTACCACGTGAAAAATTGAATGCTGGAAATATTTGGAGAGATTTTACCTCTACACACCTAACAAATTTTTTGTAAATCTTATTCTGGGAATCACGATCAAGCTCGTAACACACAATGGTGCTTTGAATGTTTCTGGTTTTGGGGGGAAAACTTTGTTGTAAATGAAATATTATAAATTGCAATAATTTATCATGCAAATGGTTGGAGTATTAGAGGTGGGAAGCTAATTCCTGAGAGAAAAGTTTGATAGAGCCCATCTTTCTGAGACATTATCAGAGGAACCTATTTATTTCTTTTTGTGTTAAATTTTATCATGTCAAGGTGGTTTTGAGTGTACATCCATTGACAAGCTCTGAGATTGTTCTAGAAAATTTACTTTCCTAATGAATTTAATCAAAATTGAGTTAATCTGTGTTGACTTTGAGCAAACTTTTGTCTGGTTCATCTCTAAATGTCTACAAATAGTTTTTCTTGTTCCCATTGCAATCTTACATTGAAATATTTGTGAATGACACAAGATATTAGCTTTGTGATAGTTTGGCGGTATTTGCAATTTCATTTATCAAAAGAGATTTTATTTGATATTGAAATAAACAAATTTAAAATCACTTTACACCTAGCATGATGATTAAGATTGTTTGTTAGCCTTTGAGGGTATCTTAGGTGTGATAAAACAAAGGTTGATAATGTTTAGTTAAGTTTTTCAAATTTGAGCCTTCATTTTGGATTCTTAAAGTTTCTGTGAAAGCATGCTGATCTAGGCCTCCATTGAAGCACACTTTCTAGTTAAAGGAACATTCTATTTTCTCTGAAGCATTCTGTTGGTCAAGGCTTCCATTTGTGTAAAATATCTCAAAGATCTGGCGAGTCAAAATCCACTCTACCTCACATCCCACAAAAATTCATTTTAAAACAACCACTCCTACCCATACTACCCATGTTTGACCTGTGTGTGTACAAACGCATAATCTCTATTACCAAAACATACAGAAGCACTGAATTCTTCATTGTATTTAGTAGCCTGAACCTTACTCAGAAAAAATCTCCATTATTTAGGGTGATAACTCATGAGAGTTATATTTTTACTGTATTGATCATGTTTTCTTATGGGTCTTCTTAATAAATTTGCAAAGAAGAACATCTCCATCTCCTCGACAAACAACAGGCTACAAAAGGGTCCTCTCACCCTGGTTGAAAGGCACAACCATAAATTAGTGCGGATAGATCAAATCCTCTTAATGGTGCTACTCATTTCTCCACATCTGAGTGACAAAGATCAAGTTGCATCTTTTCCCTGGCTACAGAACAACACACAACACAATCTTCTTGTCTTTAAGCTTCCTATCAAAACCGTGATGCTGTTCAGGTTTTGAGGGAGAATCAATTTGGGTACCAACATAAGGAAATCATATTTTTTTGTTTTGATGCTATGAAATTATAAAAATATATATTTTTATCTGGGGGGCAGCCTCGCCCCCCTCCCCTGCACAATGTATTGTGTGGTGTGGTTGTAGCCACACAACACCCAAAAACCCTCACCCTTCACTTCCTAAATGGCCATCGTGTATTCTCCCAAAAATATGTGCAGGGGTGTGTTTGCTACCATAAATATAATGTATATGTATATGTATATGTATATGTATAAATATATATGTATGTATATATACACATATATATTTGACATAAACTAGAAACCCTTGTTACTAAGAGGGAACAAAAATAAATAAATAAAAGAGAATGGATCTTACAAAACCCTATTGAGAAGAACAAGAAATTATAAGGGGGATTTCTCCCCTTTCTCTATAAATCTAAAACAAAAAAAAAGGAAATGAAATTCTCATACAAATACAAATGGAGATTTGTATTTGGAACAAAAAAATTAGTCTCCATGGTCTACTTCTTCCTCTATCTTCCTACATGTGAAACCCGTTTAAATTGGAGGCCACAAAAGCAAAAATAGAAGTTAAAAGAAATCATAAGGATGGATTAGGGATTTTAGGAATTAGCTAAGATCAAGCGTAAAGATTAGAAGAATATAAGGGCTCAGATTTGACCCTCCAACTTTTAATTTTATGGGAATAAGTAAGTATTTAAATGAATATGTTGAGGGTAAACTAATTAGATTTGAACCTATGGGTTTGTTTAAGGGCCATGTAGGTATAAAAAACAATAATGTGAAATATGGGAAAATTATTAAATAAACAAATAGTTTGCATGGTCAATATATATTATTAAATTAAAAGATTTAATTAAATAAATTAGCAATAGGCATGGGTTAATGGGGTCAACCAAGGGGACCCTTTTCAAAGAAAATTTAATATAAAAAGGGGGAAATTAACCCATGAATAATTATGGGAACAAAGTAGTATTTGTTAAGCACTAGTCATAGCCCTAACCTTAGTTAAGGATTTAATAAAATATTCTCTTCAAAAAAATTTGCCTAAATTTTATAAGTCCTATGTTATGGTTTTTGTGTGTCCACATGGGGTATTACAAAGCACCTCAATAATGTTGGTGTGTGTGACATGCCTAGTCATTGTCCACATCACCTGGTGAGTCATCTTGCCTTGCGAGATTCATAGGTCATAGGAAGTCAAATGACAAGTGTCAGATTTTGTCATTGAATTTTTCATTGTCATTTACATCAGTGTGTCATAGGAGTTACATTCCTTATTTGGAATTATAAATCCTCCTTTATTGGCGTCATATGCATTAGTCACGTCATATGCGTCATTTGCGTCATTGAGGTCTTTCCTTGTTTAGGCATGGGGGTTACACAACACTCCTATTTGTACTTCCTTTTTTCAATCTATGATAATGAGCACACCTATTTTATTATTTGCATATTCTTTCCATTGTTTGAATCTTTCTTATTGCATTGGATCTTGACATTACCATCAGAGTGAAACTTCGTTGTGGTGCATTTTTTTCAACATCGGTTCTTGTGAATCCCTCTTTAATTGTATCAGAGAGCAAGGTTTTGGTAAATTGTGCACTCTTATTTTATCCATTGATGATTACTTCTGATTTTGTTTTTAATCGTTCCTCATGTAATTTTTCGTTGGCTTTATTGGAACCATGCTAACTGTGTTAACAACTATTCTTTGGAGTTTTTTGCATTTTGGGATTTATGCATGTGTGCAGGTTTGCATTTTTCACTGCCATAGTTCACTAGTTTGGCAACCATATCTTGGTGGGAAAGCATTATTTGAGGTTGGTTCATTTATGATGTATTTAGTTTTTTTCAAAATAAAAGGGATTTTTTTTGGAAAAATTATTTTATGGCCATTCTTCACCTCTCCCGGCTAGTTGCATGGTTTGTTATATCTTGTAGACACCTAAAATATGCTTACAACTGGCATTTCATCGAATTCCAACTGATTGAATGACACTTGTTAATCAAACCTTCTTGGATCACTATCGGGGATTCCCATTCATGAAAATATTCTGGTCAACTTTCCTCCTATTAATAGCTTATTTGGCTAAGAGCTCTCTAAGTAGCGAAAGATTCCCCCGGTTCAAACATTCTATAAACTTTCCTAGTTCTCTCAGACATTTATTGGCTTTGTAGGGTAATCTATCAGTCAGAACTTGGTTATCCAAACCCTCCAACTATCAACAAGTATCTAATCACTTGATAATTCAAGTTTAAAACTAGCCTAAACCAGCTTAACCTAAGCCTAATTAAAGCATGTATTATACCATAATATAATTCGAAAGACTTTTTAGAACTTCAGTTCCCCACATGCCACCCAAAGTCAAAACTCTTCCATTCGGAAAAAATATGAAAAATAGAAAGGCTAGGCCTTACCCATTCAACTACACCTTCACACCTCGGATATCTTATAAACACTAAGAACACTAGGTTTTGGGATTAAACTGTTCTTAGATTGAAGGATAAGACAATTTGATCTAAACTTACTCCCTTCATTGATCTTGAGCTAATAACCTCCAGTGCATCCAAATCCAAGTTTTGAGTAAATAGAGGAGAACCATGGCCTTGAAGCCATTACATGGTGAGAATCCATTCTTGAAAGCTTCAAAACCAATAAAAAACTAATCACCCCTTGAGTGCTTAAGTTGATCTTATCGGTTCAATTCTTATTAAGTAATCTACAGAGTAGAGATAGAGAGTATTGATATGCTAGGTTTTTGATGTTTGTCAAAGGTATGATTGCATGTATAGGACTTTACCTCTTGGTTATCTCTTATCACATGGTGCATGGATGAGTTAGAAGATTGAGGTTCTTTAACTCATTTCCATAACTTGCACTTCCATTGCATACATCCCACGCATAAGATCGTGAGGGTTGTTGTGTATTCAAACTGTATTGCATCTCTCTATTTGCCGGGTCTTTTTTTGCATTGTTGTGGTTCTACACATATTACAGTTGTGGAAAAACAATGTATCTCACCTTGTATTTCCTTTTCTTACCATTGTTTTGAATCTTTCTTATTGCATGGATCTTGACATACGATCAGAGTGAAACTTCGTTGTGGTGGCATTTTTTTCACATCGGTTCTTGTGATCCCTCCTTTAATGTATCAGAGAGGCAAGGTTTTTGGTAAACTTGTGCACTCTTGATTTTATCCAATTGATGATTCTTCCTGATTTTGTTTTTAATCGGTCCTCATGTAATTTTTCGTTGGCTTTATTGGAACCATGCTAACTGTGTTAAACAACTATTCTTTGGAGTTTTTTTCATTTTTGGGATTATGCCATGTGGTGCAGGTTGCATTTTTCAACTGCCATATTTCACTAGTTGCAACCATAATTCTTTGGTGGGAAAGCATTGTAATTTTGAGGTTGGTTCAAATTTATGATGTTATTTAGTTTTTCAAAATAAAAGTGATTTTTTTTTGGAAAATCTATTTTTTGGCCCATACTTCCACTCTCCCTGCTATTTGCATTGTTATATTATCTTGTAGACACCGTAATATGCGTTACACTTGCCAATTTCCTCGAATTTCAAAACTGATTGATGACACTGTTGTTAATAAAACCTTCTTTGATCCACTATTGGATTCCCATTCATGACACTGCTTTGGTCATCTTTCCTCTATAATAGCTTAATTTGGCTAATATCTCTCTAATTTATCTAAAATATTCGCCCCTTTCAAACATTCATACTTCTAGTGTTCTCTCGTAACCAGCTTTTATTGGCTTTGTAGGTAATCTAATCAGTCAGAATTGGTTTATCCAAACCCCTCCAACTCTCAACAATAATCTAATCACTTGCTAACAAGTTTTAACTAGCCTACCAAGCTTAACTAAGCCTAAAAGCATGTTTATCCTAATCTAATTCCCTAAAGTACTTTTTAAGACCTTTAGTACCACATGCACCCAAGTTCAAACTCTCCATTTCGGAAAAATATAAAATAGAAGGCCTAAGGCCTTACCCATTCAACTTACACCTTCACACCTGGATATCTTATTACCACTAAAGGACACCTAGTTTTGGGATTCCCTATTTGTCTTATCGATTTAAGCTATAAGACATTTGATCTTAAACTTACTCCCGCTTCATTGATCTTGAGCTAATAACCTCCATTTGCATCCATAATCCAAGTTTTTGAGTAAATAGGAGAGAACCATTGCCTTGAAGCCATTAATGGTGAGATCCATTCTTGAAAAGCTTCAAAACCATAAAAAACTAATCACCCCTTGTATTGCTAAGTTGATCTTATTAGGTTCAATTTCTTAAGTTAAGTAATCTAAACGAGTAGAGAGTATTATATAAAATGGCTAGGTTTTGATGTTTTGTCAAGTTATGAATGCATGTTATAGGATTTTACTCTTGTTTTATCTTTATCACATGGGGTGCATGATGAGGTTAGGCAAAGGATTTTTGTGAGGTTCTTTAACCTCAATTCCAAACTTTTTTGCACCCTTTCCATTGCATTAACAATCCACGCAATAAGCTCTTGAGGTTTGTTTGTATTCAACTGTTATGTATTATATATGTCTGTGTTGTTTCTTTATTTTTGCATTGTGGGGTTCTTCCACATATTACCAGTTTGAAACCATGATCTCTCCCACTTGTATTCATTTTCTTACCCTGCATTTGGTGTGGCGTTACGGTTGTCTTTCTTGACCTTTCAAAGAATGGTTTTGGCAGAATTGTATGTATGGCAATAATTTTCGCTCCTGAAGTGCTTTATTATCACTTTGTCGAGAAGAAGGTTGTTGTCGTGGGATTCCTGAATCTCGCGTGTTTATGTGGATTTGTGTGCTCCTCGGTTGCATTAATTTGGAACTGCACATTTTAGTATATGATAGAAGATATGCAAAGGGATATGGTTTATTGGAGATTTCTCGGCTCTCACTCAAGTCGACTGACTAAAAATTCACCCCATTTGTTAACCTTACTGTAGGATCTTTTATTCTCTACAAATCTTAAGTCATAGGCCGTTAGATGATAACCCACTCCTGTCCACGGTTTAACTAACATAATTTAATTGTTGGTCTGTTACTTTTTTCAAACAGATTATGAGATTATTATAATGTGGTGTTCGGGTTTGTCGCATTATGTGAAGTGAGCCTATGTTTAATAATGAGTGTGATGAGGTGTTAAATCCTTTATAATATTTTTTCTTACTCATGGTGGCTGAGAGATGGGCTGATATATTAATTAGAAAATATGTGAATCATAAAAGTTTGACTTGGTAAAAGTACTATTGATAGGGCGAAATCTATTACATGTAGTAATGTGGTTCGCATTTTTATAAGATACAGAAAATAGCAAAAAAAAGAGGTGTGGTTAGGATTGCCATAAAAAAGCCTCGCGAAGGCCGAAATAATAGCTTATTTAAATAACTAAAAAAGTTAAAGTGCACGAAAGCTTTATAGAGAAAATTATGGTCATACTTAGCACTTTATGAACGCGTAGCAATGCATACTAGTTGGCTCTTTATTTGTAAAGAGTTAGATCAAAAGAGATGTGCCCGGTTAGAGAATAGTTATTTATATAGAACCAATTTGGTGGTAAAGCTTATACTGTTTTCTAAAGATATAGGGCTTGTTTTAGACATCTTATAACGGCATAATATCTCTTAGTAGTAATTTAATATTTATATATAGTTTAGAATTGGTTAATTTAGCATTTTATGATTATATTTTTTTATATAGTCAGTCTTAAACCTGTTTAGTGTGATGTCCATTCCTTGACAGAGAGACTTAATCAATAATCATTAATAGTCACGATTTATGAATGTAGAGTTATATAAATTAAATACAAATTATAGTGACACACTTCTTATTTAACGATGTAGAATTAGATGGAAAGAATGTATAGTTCAATGAATCTAACGATTTATGGTCGACTTTCGCCAGTCTTTTTTTTCCTTAATAAAAATGTAGGTTAAATTAAGACAAGTATTGTAAATAAGGTATTAGTTTAGTTGGAGTAGTAGCACTTGGCTGTATGTTATTTTTAAAGTCTAATTCCAATTGTGCAGGCAAATGTGTGCATGCGGAAAGAATATTCGCATGACTTATCTCATTGCCTTTTGCGTAAATTTGAGATTTTGAATCAGAGCATATGAGAGTGGATGAGGTTAAGATGTTCTCTCTTTGAATTCCCATTTCAACCGGTACATGCTATGTTGCATTTTTTTCGGTCTGTATGCTTTTATTTGTCGTAATTGACTCATTTGTTGATGTTGGATGAACTGCACCATTGTGAATGCCAATGAAATTCTAGGTAGTATGAAATTTATTATGTTTTAATATGTGTAATGGCACAGGCTGTGTTAGTTCAAAAATTAGCTTGAAACTACTCCGATTCCGCTAGTAGATAATTCGCGCAGTCTTACAGACAAAGGGATTAATTTCATATAGCTATATGAGACGACTATTTTCTCACAATGATTTTCTCTAGTCCCGCCTTCTTGTTTTCACGATCTCTTGATTGCCCGTGAACCTTGATTTTTGTCACTTTAACTCTTTTTAACATTAATCTCCATTGGACGTGACACGTTATTGAAAAGATGGTGGGAAGGTGAATATTGTACTGTGTTTCCCCTTGGTGAAAACAAGTAGCAAGGAAGAGGACACAAGACATATCACAATCTTGATTTGTTAAATTCAGTGTCACTTAAAACTATAATAGCACGTTCTAATTTAGGGGGTGTGGACCTACTTGTTCTGTATGGAACTGGTTTGTGATTATAATGTGTTCTCTGTCTCTTCCTTGGGAATTTTTCTCTTAGTGATTTGTTGATGAATGTTATTTGTGTGTCTATGATTATTATCTTCTTGCAGGTCACGTAATGGAAATATCTTGTATTTAAGTACCATATTTTGGACGAAAAGGGAAGTATTTACTTGGTTACTTAGTTATCTATTCACTTTATCCATTCTAATTTATTCGAATTGTGAACTCTAAAATTATACTAGGTGGTTTTTTTGCGAGAGTAGGAGGGTTATACCTACCTTGTTTGGCTTGGAGGTGTCCTCACACCAATTGGGGTTTTAGGGGATCAAAGAAGAATTCACATAGATGTGATTGACTCGCACAGAAAATAAAGGTGATAGAAATATGTGTTCGCATGTTCATGGTTGGTTGAGAGCGCTTCCTAGGTCTTCTCTGTATGTCCGTATTATGCTTATCCTCATGCTAGGAAACTTTGGATGACTATGCTACCGCTCACTCGTGTACTTGATCTTTACAGACTCATCAAAATAACATTGGCCAGACCGAGAGATGAGAACTCTAGACATAAAATTATAGGTATTGCAATGTGACTTTTAAAGTTGCGCCTATTTATTTTACCAGAATCCAATCAATCACACTAAATAAACTCAAATCTTAGTTAAGTATCATTTTGTAAGACATGTTTATTATGAAGGAATAGTAGCTCATTTGGGCGTGGAAAAAGAGGTTAATGATATGTTATAGGAGAGCGAAGATTCATGTAAGCACCATATTGAGATGGAACAATGATTGATGTCTTCAGGGTGAAGAAAATACATCTACTAGGGTTAAATGCCTAGATAGGAAAAGAACTAAATTAATTACTATAGGTTAAAGATTCTTAATTGTGGTGTCTTTCTGTGATCTTCACTCATACGTCGGCTATCATGATTCCGAACAACGGGTTGAAATAAGGGCTTTAGGGCTTCTAAAAGTGATGAAAGGTGAAGTGGATAAGAAAGCCAAGATCTACTTGTGATTTGCATCGTGTGGAGCCAAAATTTGTTTAATGTATTACTAGTGAACATATCAAAGGTTCATTAGAATATATTTGGTTAACCTTTACATAATGGGGTCTTTATTTTCTCAATAGTCTCTGCAAATCTCTCCAGCAGGAGAGCCTTGTGGTAAACAGACATTCCAACCTACTTGGGTAATGCCCTTGGCAAAAATTCCCAAATCCTTTGACAGTTTTTTTGCTCCCAACTTCATTCGAAAGAACAGGAACAAAAGGGATTACAAAATGGGAGACTTCTAAAATCCATATCAACATGCCTTTGATGGTGAATAAGGGAAAGAATAATGAAAAGAAAGAAAGAAAGAAGGACCATGTAAGAAAGAAACCAAGACCACAGACCAACCCAACCACCCACCCCTTTCCCTCTTACAGCCAAGTCCCCCACCCTCACCACAACTACAGATTATGTCTTGTTGAAATGGTTTTAGGGTAGACCCTCAAAGAAATTTTTCTTGAAGGCTGAAGTAGTGAGTAACAGAAGGACAAATTTGCTCTTGAGAAAGATAAGTAGTTCTTCTCTATTCACCGTAAAAGAATTCTAGCCACGATGAGCATCATTTGTTTTTTGGGAACAAATTGATCACTTAACTCATTTGTTTGAGAAGAATAAATAAGTGGTTCCTAAATCCGTAAACAAATGCTCATAAGGGTGAGTCTTTCCAAGAAAAGGAGTCTAAAAATGAAAAGAGGAAGGTAAGGCCCCCTTGTAGGCTAGATTCAGCTCCATCTCAACCATGATATTGATTCTGGTGCTCACACCACATGGCTTCTTCTCAGAGGGTTGAATTCTATAAAGCATTGAACCATGTGGCATGTTCAAATCACATTGGGTGGATGGAACACTCATTGTGTTAGTTTTGGGTACTCGGGACGCATGGGATCAATAGATGAATTAGAAGTGGAACATTTTAAAACAAGTGTTGAATTGTTCCCTGAATCTCTCTACCATCCCTATCGGGGATTTAACTCCCAAATCACCCCACCTTGGTGAAGGAATGTGAGTCGAAGTTTTGGTCTAAACGTCAGTGATCATAGCAAATTTTTATTTTTTTCTTACAGGTGGAGCTTAAGGAAGTTTGACATAAGACTTATTGTGCTAAGGGATAAAGTGTGAATTACTACTCATGTTCACTATGGGGTTCTCGCTTGATGAGGGCGGTTTTTTTCCCACTTGGTCTTCTTTTGAATTTTGTATGTTCAATTTCCACTTTTGTCCTTTGCAAATTTTTTTATAAGCGACAAAATTCATGTAAAACTTTAATACTTTTGCAAATTGGAGGTGTTTAGTTGTTTTAAAATCTAATTGGGCTATAGTGAGGGTTTTTTTAGGGTCAATAATTCTTAATTACATTTACCTTACTTGTAAAATTTTTTTGATCCTATTCTTACAGTAAATAGTCTATGTTGTCATTACAACAAAAAAAATATATGGTCTAATTTTTTACAAATGTTAATTGGTTTTGGTGTTCGTTTTAAAAAAAAAATTCTGCCTCCCGAGTAACTTGAAGAGTTTTTTTCATAAAAGGTTCTTCTGCATAAGAAGGGCCGTCCTGCAATTGGCCCTATAAAGGAATGAATATCTTTTTTTGAAAACCTAAAATGGGATTTTGTTTTTTTTACCCCGCCTTAAAAAACAAACTCAAAGCTCGGATAAAAGTTTTTTTTTTTTTTTTGTTTTTTTTAGCCGACATAAATTTTGGTTAAATTTTTTTCCGTCCTCTTTTTTTGAAAAATGGGTTTTTTAGAATATTATTCTTCATACTTAGTTTTTTTTCTAAATAATTTTTTTTTATTTTAAATTCAAATTTTCCTTTGGTTTATTTTGAATTGGTTTTTAAAGAAAAGTGGGGGTTTTTTCCCTTAACCATTTCATCCCTTGCTAGTTAACTTAGATTTTAACATTCCATTTGTTCCCCTCTCCACCCCTTCTTCAAACGATGAAAGGGGAATTTGAAATTTTTTTTTTCTTGAAAAATTGTCCCAATGTTCCCTCATAAAAGAAAATTACCAATTAAATTTTTTTTTTTGTTTTCCAAAACTCATGCCCCACCCTAGGAAAAAAGGGGAGGAAGATGTTTTAGAAAATTTAAAATTATGTTTGACAAGGTTGAAGATACATCTTAGGGGTTTTCGTTTTGTTTTTTCTTTGTCCCGTCTTAGCTTCTTTCTTCCCCCTCCTTTCATAGTTCTCTCATAATTATCCCGCCCCTAAACGTGCCGACATGTTCCAAAATGTTTTAAAAGCAGGGTGTAGAAAGAATTAAGAAATTGGTTAAAGAATTCAAGTGGTTTTTTTTGCTTAATATGTTCCACTTCCCTTCCCCATGGGGACAAAAAATTGGATTTTTCAAAAACATGGGAAAAAAAAAATCACAACCCTAAAAAATTGATAACGTGCAAAACTCTTCTGGAGAGGATTCTTATTTCATATTCGCCCTTGGATATTGTCTCCATAGTGATGTTTTTATCTCTTTTCAGACGCGCCCTTTACAACTTGTCTCCTAACATAATTTTACTTTCACTTTACTCCGTATTGATAGGAGCATAGGATTTTTTTGTGGGTTATACATTGGGTAATACAAAATTTATCTTAGCTTGTTTAATTCCTGAAGTCTTAGGAGGGTCATTTTTCAAAACTTTTATAGGGCTCCTCATAGTTTTGAGAAATCAAGCGGGATATGTGTCTATCAATGAGTATCATTTGATATCCGATAATGGAGGTGAGTTAGTGAGCAATAGTTTTAGGATTTGGTAGCACTTCAGAGGGGTATCTTTACAAAGCGTACATAGTTGCTTTGTACAACCTCCTATCCCCAATATGGAGTTAATTATGAAAGATAAAGATCTGTAACTCTAAAGGAGATGGCTTACCTTGTTATGGTTCTCTCAAAAGTCCCTTCCGTCCATAAGTAAATGGGTTTTGAAGGTAGTGAATTTGTTGCTTTGTCACATTCAGATTTAATTCGTTTCCACACAAGGGCAGTAAGAGGGATGACACCTCTATTTCAACCTTTCAATGCCTAAGTATTGGACTTAAGCTTGATGTTGAAGTAGATAGGCACTTTTCAAGTCTTGTCAAGAGATCCAAAGGCTTAATGCTTGGGATTCCAGAGAGAACGTAAAGGCATTGTATTTCACAATTACCTAACCTTACGTACTCTCTTATCAGGTTTATAGTTCCTCAATGGTGTGAAGGGATATTGATTTGTTTGAATTTTATACCCTACTACTGTATTTTCAATGGCTGTTATAATTTGAGAGGATGTTGTGAAGTTTTTAAATGAGGTCATATGTCCTCTCCTTTGGATTATTACTAAATTCTCCACTCATGAAAGAAAAGTTCATTATCCCACTCGAATTCTTAAATTTTGACTCATCAGATGATGAGTTGTTGAGCGATGTTCCTCCCTCTTCTACTTGCTTCATTTTATGGTGGTGTCCCCGTTTCCCATTTTTACCTGACCCCACTACCCAATACTTCTCTGATATCTTTAGATTTTGATCAAAAGTAGTAATTGATAGTGCTTTTATGTCCCTTTTTCTCTAATCGGATGTTGAGAAAGAAACCTCTCTCTCTGACTCATAACAGCTTGTAACTCTTTTAGGAAGCCTCTTTGGGTTCGCATAGAATTATTATTTAGACAGAAGAATTTCTGGAGATTTGGACTAGTATTGTATGATTTATACTTTGACCGGCTCCTTTAGATGACGATGAAAGAAGTCAAATTTGGGCTTTGTAGTTTTTTTGGGTTTAGGAGATTCACAAATGAAACCTTTTATTTTAATTTTTTTACAATTCCGACTATTGGGAAAATAACTCTTCAAGGTAATTATTCCTCCATCTTCCTTCTTTCTGCTTCCTGACTGTTTGTTTGTCTATAGATACATTGACACAAAATTTCATCCCCCACCAAGGTCCCATTTCCTGAGGAGAAGCTTTCTATTGTATTTCCTATGTGGTGTTATTTTCCTAATAAATTGAGGGGAGATATTCCTCAACATCATACCTTCTGAAGATATTGGACTAAGTAAAAATATTTGGTCGCCATCAACTCTTAATCCGGGGTTTAAACTTGAACACTTCAACAAGAAAACCACTCCCTAATTCTCATTTAACCAACCATTTGGCATAGAGCCTCTCTATATTTTTCGGAAAGTAAAAGAGTTGATATGAAATAATAGCAATAATCGGTGATAAGGTGATATGAATAATTGACCAGTCATTGAAAGTATGGAGACGCAATCGGATCAACTCGAAGAAGCTCTATCAAAGTTTGCTGACTTGAAATTTATGATGTAGCTACAGAGGGGTTTGGCTGCCTATTTAGGTTCCCCTCTTTAGCTTTATGTGGAGATTGATATTGGTACTAAGAAGAACTCAGTCACAAGTGACCCTTTGGTCTTTTGTTTCCCGGGTTTTGTGAGTAGATACTTTTGACTTCCATTTGTGTAATGTAACCGTTCCATAATCGCTATCCACTTAACATAGAATTGGGAAGTCTTATACCCAGACCCGCTGTACGTTATGTAGTGCCTTTTCTCTTAATTTGGGTTTGTTTTGGGTAGTGACCCGTTAGAAGGAACAGATCCTATATTGAGAACACCTCCAGGGTTATGTCGCATTTCGAATTCCCATCCCCCGTCATTTTTCAAGCTTAAGAAGTCCTCTCTAACTACCCTTTAAATAAGGCCCCTCTGAAGGCTTGGTTAAGGGATGCTCAGTAGGGGGCATGGACTGCATTTATATTTCCTTTGCATTCCCACTACTGACTCAACAATGTGATATAATTCTATTGTAGCCTATGAATTAAGACAGAAATCCACACAATAGGCTAAGCACATGCCATGAGCCCTTCACTATAAACTTGTTGTGTTTCTCTTTATAGTTTATGTGACTTGTTGATATCACATAGTGGTGTAGCTCCTTCCTTCTCCCTTCTTATTAATTGATTCCGTCTGTGAAGCATTGATGCCGTTGGCGCAAACTAAGTTATGGCATGTTTTCGGACCTTTATGTGATTTTTCGCGTTCTCTCATTAATGTTCTTTAGGATCGGAATTTTTTCTATCTCGAATCGGAACTACAGAGAATTATTTATTGAATCTCACAGCCTGAGTACTTACGACTTCTTGATTTTTTGCTAGAAGATTTCATTCACAGTCAACAAGTTTTACACATGTCGTAGACTAAAGATACAAAGTCTTCACCTATAGGAGGGACTTTCTTTTGTTTTGACGCAACTTTTTACGGTTAATCTTCCCTTTCTTTGTATACTGAGGACGTGCAAGAACTATAAGGTTATTGGTCTTGGATGTAGCCTCAAGTTCTTTCCTCCCTGGTCTAACGTGTAACCTTGATAATTTGTCTTTTATTTCCCTGGTTTCTATGTTTTGGTAGGAAAGAGTCCGGTGATCTATACCACAGCTACACCAGGGGATGAAATTAAAGTTTGTTTCTCGCCAGTATCTTTCATATTGCTATCTCAAAGGATCATGTCCATCGCAGATTTAATGCAATTTGTGGAGCTCTTACATAGGGCGGTTTCCATTTAAAAATAAAATAAAACAAAGCGAAAGGAGATGTCAATTTAAGTGGAAAGAATTCTTTAGAACTAGATTGCGGTTCATTCCATACCCGGACTCAACACATAAGAGTTTGTGATCTCATCATCCCTACCTCTAGAAGGAGTGACTTTGAACTTGTGGAGCTGAGGGTTGGATACTTACAGTGATGACGCAAAACATGGCGTGATGATCTCAATGATCAATTTGGAGACAGAAGGTCAAAGAAGCCACTCAGTGTCGTTTATATCTTACAGTTTCAATACTCTTGTTCAACAAGTCCTTGTTCAGTTGGTTCAGACAGCGCAAAATCAGAATGCATCTGCCCTAATATCATCAATAGAAGTCAGAATAATTAATTATTTGGTGAGTTATTTTCAACACACACTCTTCCAACATGATGAGATCTATTTGAGCTATATTAAGAATTCGCATATTGGGGGGTCAAAATCACAATTGGACTAGAAAAGGTTTCTGACATTCTGCTCTACCTTTTTTTAGAGCGGCCCTAACCATTATCTACTATGATAACATGAGCACTATCTTGATTTGTAGAAATCCAAATCAACATCATCGGATGAAGCACATTAAGATTCACATGCACTTCATACGGGAGCTGAAACATGAAAACAACATTGACATATAGTATGTTCAGACAATTGATCAGGTTGTAGACATATTCACCAAGCCCTTCACTGAGGTGAAATTTCTTCACTTGTGGTCTCTTCTTTGGGTGAGGTCTCCTGCAACCGCCCATCTTCTTTGGGCTATATAGTCCTCCTTATTCTCCTCTTCTTCTTTCCAGAAAGATGTTGTTTGTATATGGGCACCTTATCTAGCCTTTAGTTGTCGGGCCCCATTGAAAAATCTTTCTTACTTGTCTAGGGGAGTCTTCTTCTCTATTCTCACTTACCTTGACCTCTTCCTCGACTTTGATGAAGGGGGAAGTTGGTGTGTGTGACATGCCTATTCATCGTCCACATCACTTGGTGAGTCATCTCACCTCACGAGAGTCATAGGTCTTAGGAAGTCAAATGACAAGTGTCATATTCTGTCATAGAATCTTTCATTGTCATTTGCGTCAATGCGTCATAGGAGTTACATTCCTTATTTGTAATTATATCTCCTCCTTTAGTGGCATCATATGCATCAATCATGTCATATGCATCATTGGTGTCATTGAGGTATTTCCTTGTTTAGGCATGGGGGTTACACATCACCCCTAATTGTATTTCCTTTTTTTGATCTATGAGCATGAGCAGACCTGTTTTCTTAATTACATATTCCTTCCATTATTTGAATCTCGATTATTACTTTGGAGCTTGACGTTACCATCGGAGTGCAAATTTGTTTTGGTGTATTGTTTTTGACATCAGTTGTCACAAATACCTCTTTCACATAATCACTTTTGAGATATACATGAGTTACGCATCCTCTTCATATAAGTATAATCCTAATATTTTAATTGTTTTGAATTCTAATGATGTGGAACCTAGTTGTTTATTAGGAAGAATTGGAAGATGTGGATAGTGTAAAATGGAAAATGGAAATGTATGACGATATGGATTCCTTGGAAAAGACCATGTCATGGGGCCTGATAGAAATTTTTAAAGGAAGAAAACTTACTGGCTGCAAATGGTTTTACAGATGAAAGATAATTGTCAATTATAAATTTGAAAGGTTTGGGGTTATATTGGTAGAAGAATGATTTTCACATGAAGAAGGTATTGATTTTCATGAAAAAAATTCACCATTTGTTAAAATTGTTTCAATTAGAGTATTCTTACTATTATTTTCTTCACTTGATTTTGTGTTGGAGTAGTTAATGTTAAAAAAAATTCTCTCATGGATAATTTATAAGAGGATATATATGGAACAACATGAAGGTTTTATACAAAATAGCAAAAAAAATGGTTACAAGCTCAAGAAATCATTGTATGACCTAAAATAGTCACCTAGGAAATGGTATATGAAGTTTGATGCTTTCATGAAGATGCAAAAGGAGTTAATATGACCATTGTGCTTATTTCAAGTTCTTAGACAATGAACTAGTGATTATATTTATATTTTATGTTAATTATATGATTATTGCAAGTATGATCATGCTAGAAATCAATAATCTAAAGGCTCGTTTTGATAGGAAATTTTACATGAAACATCTACGAGCTAAAAAAAAAATCTTAGGCATGGTGATACATAGAAACAAATAAAATGGTAAGCTTTGGTTATCATAATATAGGAATTTGGAAAACATACTAACCATATTTTCTATGAAATAGAGGAAATGAGTTAGAATCTCTTTTGCTTCCCATTTCAAACTTTTTTCTAGTTTTATGTCGTAGAGAATAAGAAGAAACTCATGTACCATATTCTAGTGTAGTATGAAATTTAATGTTTAATATGGTATGCACAAGCTGTGACATTTCAAAATTAGCTTGATTCATTAGTAGATATATGGAATATAAAGGAAGATACCATTGGATAGTAGTGAAGTGGGTGTTTCAATATGAGAGAGGCACAAGTTATTATTTCATCTCCTATAATAATCGAGGTAATTCTATTTTTGAATATGTTGATTCATATTTTGCAAGTGATTTGGACGAAAAATATTTACTTTTAGTTAATTTTTTACACTTCCAGGTGGACCTACTTGTTGGATGTCAAATATTCAAAGGATTAATTTTGTGTCAACTACCAAGGAAGAATATGTAGGTACCTATAATGCTTATCAGTAGGAAATTTGGATAAACGACTTATTGGATTAGTCTAGAAGAGATGAATACAAAATTAAGGTATTATGTGACTTTTAAAGTGCTATTTATTTTACCAAGAATCCAATCAATCACACTAAAATAAATCAAATCTTAGTTAAGTATCATTTTGTTAGACATGTTATTGATGAAGGAATAGTAGCTCATTTGAAAAGGTTCATAGCACATAAAATTATGCTCATATGTTCAAAAAAAAATTATTATTATAGAAGCTTTAATGGTTTTTGGATTCTCTTGGCATTCAAAAAAGGTGATAAGTTGAATGCGTAAGCTATCAAGCTTATTTGTTGTCAAGGTGGAGATTGTTAGATATGTGACAACAAAGTTAAATATTTGGTACCTTTACAATGTATTTTGTAGCTCAGTTCCTGAGGGGGAGTGTGGGGGGAGTAACCCATAACACCTACCCCCTCAACCCACCCAACCCCCTTCCCCTCTTACTCCCCCACCCCACCACAACTAAGATTTTCTTGGTATGGTTTTAGGGGTAGAGCCCTCAAAGAAAATTTTAAGGAGTCAATCAACAATTTCTAGAAAGATAAATTTCACCAAATTTTATTTTTAGGAAGGAAATTTTAATGGTGTTTTTCCACTTTATTTTTATAAGGAATCCTAACTATACTTTGTTAATTATGTGTATTTACCTTTGTTGATACTATTAGTAGCTCATAAAATTTTTACATGTAATGTGTTCATCTTGAGTTATTCAAAGCATGATATCTTGAACTATGGATGTTTCCCTAAACACTCAGCTCGAGTTTTACCACATAAATTTGTAATTTCTCTCTTTGATGTTTGATAATTATCTATACATTAGTTTCCCTTTCTATATAATTTTTTATTTTATTCAAATTTCTTGTTATTGATTGTTTTAAAGAACGTGGTTTCCTAACATCATCTTTGCTAGTACTAGATTTACCATTCCTTCCCTACAACACCTCACTGAAGGATTGATTTTCTGAATGTCATGTCCACTCAATAGAAATACCACATTATTTTTTTCACTATGCCCCTAGAAAAAGGGAAAGAGATGTAGATATATGAACAAGTGAAATATGGTTTTTCCTAGCTCTTATCTCCTCTCTAATAGGTCTATCCAGCCCTACGTAAAAAAGCACATGTCCAAAATGTTAAGAGGGTAGAGATTAGATGTAGATTCAGTGGTTTTTGGCTAATATTTCCACTCCTCCATGAATGGATCTCAAAACATGGGGATCATCTTCTTGAAGGCAACTTAAACATCTACCCTTATGCATAGGGAATGTTTATTGTTTTCTTTATTTCAATAGATGGTAAGGATACCATAGTTGAAATCATGAAACCCTAGTTCCCGTCATTTAATCCCACCACCTTATATTTTACTCACTAATCAGTTAAGATTTGATTACTGACCTTACTAGAGTAATTTTTGGATCATACCTATTTTATTCTCATTGGAAATACTAAGGGAAATATTTTAAACATTGACTTCCACACCACTGATTTTACCCATACAACTTGTATTCCAATCATGGTTAAACTTGACACTTCAAAGAACCTCCCTATTAACATTGAGCTCAAAGTTAAAAAAAGGACTTGGACCCATCCTCTTGATTATGAGGGATTTCCTTTTAGATGGAGAAGATGTTTCTTTTTGGTATATATCCTTGATGATTGTGTGATCATAAATTGTAAGAATGAAAAAGCCACTTGGTAGATAAATTCTCTCCTGGATCGTTTCTCTGTTGATGATAAGAGAAATTTATACTCAAAAGAAGATATGGAGGACTTTGTAGACTTGGTTCCTGAAATTGCACTTTGATAAATCTCTGTTGAAGGTACCAATGAAAAATTAAATGTTCAAATTTAGGCTAACAAAATTGTTCAACCAATAGTCAGTGAAGTGGCTGAGGAAAATGTTCATCTTATTTTTCCTATAACCATAAATTCATATTGTACAAGTGAAGCTCTTGAAGTATTTATTGTTGAGGATGTCACATATGGTTGGAAAACACTGCATAGTAGGAAAAAATCGTAGCACAAGAAATCCCTTTCTCTATCCTAGTTTCTTCTTTTCGATGTTGGGTAATTGTTCCTCTTTTGTTTCTTGTTGAGTTTAATGCTTTATCTAGACTTTCAGGCCTTCAATGTTCTTGGGTAGAATGAGGTGGTCAAAATATAAAATTTTACCCTTTATTTAAAAAATCTCTAAGTTGCCTTTAAAGCAAATATGAATTGCAGCTTGTGATTCAATGTGCACTCTTATTTTTCTTATATCCGTAGTTATCTTCCTCATTGGAACTTCTATTTATCGGTAAGAATTTAAAAGGGCATCACATTCACTAAAATTCCACAAGTGTTCATGGCATCCATCAAGAAGAGATATTTATTGTTGCCATCTCATCCAGCATTAGGTTGTTTAATATTAAAACTAATTTCATGAACAAGGCAACCATACCAATGGAAGGAGACATCCGAGAAGACGGTTTTGTAGCTCACCCCAGGAGACTATCTTCCATCAACATAATCGAGGAGTTGAAACCCGTGATCACCACTCTTATAATTATATCTTGTACAATCACCAATTCAATTATAAATGAATCCTCATTTGACATATTTCATAATGGACTAGATTCTAGGATCTAACAACATCTAAGTGCCCTCCAATTACATCGGTGTAATCACATTTCTTACTGTAATTACAGGGTGCATAACATCTGCATTCAAATATAGCGCCACCTCTAAAAATATGTGTTCTTTTAAATTTATTTTCTCAAATAAAATTACAGTTTCTCTTTTAATGTGTGAAAGCAATTTAAATTTCAACTTTCCTAACCGAGAATAATTTATACTTGTTTTGTTGTAATCATCTTGAGTAACCTTTATATCACAAAAGAAATTAAAAGTGTTTCTCTTTGGAGGCTTTAAATTTGACCCGATCTATGCGGGTCAAGTAAATATTTTTATTTCTTCACATTTATTTAGAAAATTACCTTCTTGATGTTTCATTATTACTTTTTTGCTTTATAAATAAAAGTGAAAATTAATTTTATTAATAATTATAATTTTTTTATTAAAGGTAACGCAGGGTTAAGGGAACTGATGAATTTGGATCAGATTGTAAAAATTAAAAACAATAATAATGATGTATGTATTTCACCGAATGTAGTTTCATACACTATATTGGCTATTAAATAGCCAAGGAAATAGAAAACCAATTTCCTATTAAATAGGAAGGTAAAATAATGAATGTATTATTAATAATATATTGTTTTTTTTAACAACACATATACGACTAAACAATATTTATTAGCTTACTAATTAAACTATGAGTAGTGTTTACTCTACGGTAAATACCGAAAATTAATATGAACACTAGATTTCCTAACATTCCCCCATTAGTGTTTATTGGTGAGAAATCACATCTCAGAAAATGGAAATAGAATCATATGCCTATGCATACTTTTAGGTTTGCATACTACTGGCTTGGATCTTGTTTTCTGGATCTTACTGCACATGACCAATCTCCTTCGCCACAGTGAATCCATTACCGGATGATCACACTTCCATTGATTCACCTATGTACGTGAACTTAACATTTCCTGCTTTCACTTCTAGTGAATGTTAGATTTCACCGGTCGATCGATGGTAGAAGTATGACAGTCGAAGGATCTTTTTAGTCAAACGAACACTCCATTTCAGCTGCCTTCCTATATAATTGTTCTCAACATACAAAATGCACATCCATCTCATTTCAATCATAACAAGGGATGGAAACCACATGCCATTTTATTCTGTACACACCACACAACTGAAATAATATATACAAAGGTGCCACTCGTGTTATACATGACTCCGTCATTTGTGACTGACGAGAGGCGCCAATCTCCCTCCTTCCTCTATTTCCTTGGACCTCCAATTGTCTACTGCTAGGTCAACTGAATATTAATTTGAGGCCTATTTGAGAACGTCCCCCCTCAAGTTCAACTTGGACGTCAGATTCTACCAACAATACATCCCGCTAAAAGTGAGACAATTTTTATTTTTATTTGCAAACTTTTGACTCCACAAGACAACTATACTTGAATAACATGAAAATATGACTATGACAATTTTGACTCTGTAACGTGCACAAATTTGATGTTCCAAAACAATATTAAACCTTAAATAATTCTCTAGAAATTTATGGAAATATATATATATATATATATATATATATATAAGGTTTTAAGGGTGCTAGACCCTTTAATACATTTAATTAACTCCAACAAGTAATCAATTGTATTACACTATGTGGATCAGGTCTAGATTAATAATTAAATATCATTAACCCATTTCTAAATTCGATTCATTTGCAATCCACTAGAAAAGTGTTCATTAATTCTTTCACTTGGTTAAATAGGTTTTACCCCTCACAAACTATCATCCAAATCCATATTTATTAAACCCTTATCCTTACTTACCTTAGTCCCCTTAAATTATTAGCTTTAATGTCCATTGAATCATTTACTAAAATACACTAGGACAGTTACTTTTTTAACTTAATACACTAAGGCACTAAGTGGCCACGTTCACCCATTTTAGCATTCACTTAAATTATTTAAAAGACCATGATATATATTCTCACCTAATAATTGTAGGATTGATTCCTAACCCTTGGATTAAATCAATTGTGGCCACTAGATCCTAGGTTTCCATATTAACCCTAACTATCCTTATGAAATGTTATTAAACCTTTCTCTTTTCCCTAGCCTCCTAATTTGGTCTCTATTCTTTTATTTAATTTACAGGTTGGAGGAGTGGAAGCCATTAAAGTAAGGAGGGAAGGCATGGAAGGACTCATTTGAATCTAGCTTATTTTAGTTTATGGATTGCTATTGCAATGTCTCAATTTGTTGATTATAGAGATTCTTTCCTAAATCTGGAGTAGTTATTTAGTTATTTCAATTTTTGAGTTATCTATTTAGGTAAAACTCTATTTCCATTTAATCTATGAGATTTAATACATTTAAATTCCCATTCAAGGATTGACATGCTTAAAAAAATGATTTTATCCCCTTATGGTTTGTTGGTGGTTTCCTTTTTACATTTTATAGGCTCAACTATTAATTAAAACCAATTCAAATTTTCACAGTCGTGAATTTTATTTTTTGATCGAAAGTGATGAAACTGCCACCTTAAGTAGCTCCGTGGTTATGTGACCACTACCCTACCTGGGTGATGATTTCGTAAAATGTTTCCCTTCTTGGGTGGTGGTTTAGATACTCCCGCTTTGATTAGGCTGGCGGTCTGGAGACCACCACTTTGCACAAGGTCGCCGTCCTATTCTTCAAAAAATAGAACCATTATTTCATTAATTTTTCCAAAATTAAGTTTTACTAGGGTGATTTACAATTTAACTTTATTTTAAATTCATATGCCTAAAGTGACTAGTTGATAGCTGAACCACATTTACTCATTCCAAGACTTAAATCACAAATTACAAAAAGTTTCTATTTGAATAGGATAAGGAAACTATTATAAGGATGATTTTCCAATAGATTGCTTTCAACATCAAATGAAGAATTGAATTTCCATCTATTTCTAAGTATCATTTCTTTTTTTTCCACAGCAAGAATGTAATTCCTTCCGTGAGTTAATTCACTATCAATTAATGCATTTTCCATTACAACTACAATCACTTATTCAAAGAAATCACAAACAACTATATTACATTCCAATTTTTCTAAGAATACATTCTTAATGATTTACAACTTCTAATTTCTTCCTTCATTCTTACGATAATGCAAACTCCTACAAGTAACAATTAAATTTCTTTTATCTTTTGATCATAACTCATTTTCTTACAATACAAAAGATTTCTTTCCAACAATACATTACAACTTGATAAATGAATATGTAATAAAACTTTTCTTGTAAATGCAAGACTGTTATCCTTCCACCTTAAGTGGGAGCTATAAGACAAGTTTCTACAATGAAGGATTTCCTTTTTATCTTCTACAAATGCTTTAAGTCCCAAATCTTCAACAAGAGCTCCACCATTTCCTCACTTCAATCACAACAACAAAAATGGGGGAGTAGATAACACTCTCTACCCAACAAATATTCCAATGTGGAGAAGAAGCCATCCTCCTAATTGGCCCTCGATCCCAAACCAATGTTCAATAAGGAATGTTTACAACTCATGAAAACTAACACAATGCTTCCGCATCACAATACACACTTTCAAAACAATTTAACACACATTAAAACACAATATAAACATCAAAAGAATGTAACTTTCAAAATCATACAAGGCTTGAAAACTTAAAGACAATGGAGCAAGGAACTATGGGAAGATCACTTATGCCTCCAAATGGAATTAGATTCCCACCTTAAAACCCTCGAAAACACAACTCATATTCCTCCCTCAAAATCCTTTTATGCATCCCACATTCTCTTATGCCTCCCTACAATCTATTATATCTTCACCAATGAACCAAGTAAGAAACACAATCAATTTTTTTTTTATCAAAGGTGGGGCACCAAACCCAACTCCCTCCCAAACATGAATAACACTCTTATGCCTCACTAAAATAGAAAATTCCCATATCCTTCTCATACACCATACTTATGCATTCTACCCATGATCCCAACAAGCACAAAAGCCATTCACTTGCATGCAAATACACACATTTAAAAAAAAAGTAAAAGAAGGGTGTAGTTCCTACCTTTACATAGTAAGAAATTGATCAAAGAATCACACTCCAAGATTCCTCAAGCTCAATTTAACTCCAAAATGATCCAAGAATTCAACAATCACTCCAAAAACTCTCTAACTCAAAAAATACAACTGCACAATAAAATGAAGTAACCCCCAAACAAACAATTAAACTTGCATATATAGAAAAAGAGGAGAGGAGGGTGAGGTGGATCCATGTCAGATGCCAAAACACTTATCCTCAACTCCACCTCACAAGTGAAACCTCAACCCCAAGGCACAATAAATTAGTGGTTGAGAGAAATGACAAGCATCTTACACACTCAACACAAACCCACACCCCCTAAGGACATAATTTAAAACCCATGTAAGAAAAGTGCAATAAATGACATATTTTTACTTACAAAACACTTAATGAGGTCTATTTTTGACCCCCCAACCCATATGTATAGTTGATAGATGAAATTAAGAGGTGTGGGACAAGCTTAACTTGTCCCACAAGCCTCCAAAAATGGTCCTTAAGCCCGAATCCGAATTTCATAAGTAAGGTAAGGTGTACAATACTCAAGGTCAAATAAATTCAACAAAAATAACAAGATCCAAATGATAAACTACTCCAATAAATGGGACCTTTTGTCACATCCACAAATAATAAATATTATTCATTTACTTAATTAAGGTACATTAAACAACAATGATTAAATGAATTATATCACAAAAGTAAATCACATACTCCACAATAAATAAAAAAGGGAAAGAATTACACACATAGCCCATGGTAATATTTGGAAGCCACCCCCCCATGGGGACCCCCTAACAAACTAATAACACAACATTAACCATTACACAAGTTTCCATGGTGACCGTCATTATATCCATCCATAATTCTGGTGTGGTTGGTCTACTAACCCCCTTTTGATTTTTATGATACAATTACCTAGAAAATTATGCAATACCCCCTTCAAACTTGTGACCGCATCAAATACATCAAAGATGAATATAGGCACATCCATAAATAATCATCCTCATATAACTGTTATCCCTCGAAAGTGCACCCTATAGAGAGATGGTTGCAGGTCTTCTAAACTTTCTCTAGATCTCTCTCTTTCGCAGATACAATGGAAACACCTTAGGTCTGTGGGTATACATATTGTTGAGGTGAGTCTCCGGTATCAAGGTCGATTCCTTCTTGGTGTATCCTAATTTTTTTTTTAGTTTTGAGGGTATTAAGATGACTGTAAATGAATTGAGAACTTATGTGATACACAAACTGTTGAGGTCTTTGATTGAGTACATGCAAAAATATTTTAGAATGAATTTTGGATGCACAAACCAATAGTTTTCTTCAGAATATTAAGGCAGACACTTTATGTATTGAGGGAAAATTGACAAAAATACTATTATGATACACATGCACACTAATATCATGCAAAAAATATTAAATTTTCAACTAGGTAGGATGATTAACCAAGGAATTCGGAATTCACAAGGATGAATAAGACATACACAAGAATAAAAAATATTGGAAAGGTAGAATATACTTCTCATTCAAAGAGGCAAAAATAGAAAAGAAACTACTTCAACACTCACGTGTCCAAAAAGTCCTCCCCTTATGCTTTGCCAATGCACACAATATATAGAAAAATTATTCATCCCACCCTTCCTAAAAATAGACTAAAAATTGCTCTTGCCCATGCATCTTATTTTGATCCTTTATCATGAATAAATAAAGGAATAAATAAGCATCATAATAAAATGAGGCTTTAATATCCTTGTTTATAAAAATACAACTCAGTCAAAATGTAGTTGACTATTTTATTTATAATTAAGTTGGGTGAATAATTGCCTAATAATAAATCTTGCTTTATGAGCAAGTCTTCTCCAATGTATGCAACCTCTGTCTTCTAGCTAATGATGTGACATCTCGAACTTGATCCACATACCATCTTGGATGCACATGAAAAAATAAACCTCTGTGTCTAGTAAAATAATTTCATTATTTGCAACACGTTTCAAAAAATAATCACCCATGATTTTATACTGATGGGGACCACCTTCAGGCCCTAAAGTTGACAACTCATGTCTTCTTGTGGTCACATGAAAAGATACCCCTGTGTAAGAAAATAATGCTTTTGTTTTCAAAACTTAAAAAAATAAATTTGACCCCAAAGTGGGGACCACCTATGATATTAAGGTATCTTTTAAAAAATTTTAAGTGATTATGAGTTGGTTTTACTTTTTCCCTCCATTGGCCCCTTGTTTGATGGCATATGATATGGTCTTCCCCCTTTTGCAAATATTTGAGGTTTTAGACCCTAGTCTCGACATCTTTGACTATACACTTCGACCCCTCCCTTTTAATATGGTCAGTGTCCTTTTATTATTTCATGGTTTATAGTTGGAAATCATTGCCATTTTGACTTACCATGTATTGTATAGTTTCAAGACCCTCCTTTGATTATTCTTGGAAAACTATAGAAAAAAACACAATAATTAATCCGAAAAGGGAAAAGTCCCCTCCCACGAGACGTTGACCCTTGATTGATTTTTCGGTTATGGCTTAACTGGAACCGAGTTGGGGTTTTCTCGATGATTGACACGTCTATGCATTTTAAACCCTTGTTTGGTTTTGGAATAACTCAAGAGTCTATATGGACTTTCGTGATCGGTTTTTGACCACTCATCTCTGTCCTTGATGATCTTTCACTGTAAATCCTCTAAGCATTTGTGTTCACATTTACAACGAGCTACATGAATTTGTGATTACTTCATGGTTGTTGATCTCATGTAATGTGATCATATCCACTGTGGATCTGTAGCTTGGTGGTTGGTTTGGGTTATCATCTGATACCATCGATTTTTCATAGTTAATTTGGTACCATTCATCATCTACCCAGGTTGAGTTATATTTGAATGTGGTTAAGTTGTGAACATGCTTATTTATAACCTAAAATTTGTTCATTTCTCATGCATCTCCATTTTGGAGTTCGAAGCCCTGGAAACATTTTCTCAGGATTGCCATTTGTCTTTGATTTCGAGCTTGAAAACTCTGTAAAAATGATTATGTGGTTCTCTGTGGTTCATTTCTCCCTTTTTGGGTTATGTCTTTTAGTTTTCACTATTAGAGGAGTATTACCTTACATTTTGTACTTAAAACGTCATTTTTTGTAAGATTTCGAGCTCGTTCTGGCTCATAGATGAGATGGGTATGGCTTTTTCCTCCTTGTGGGTTTGAAATGAAGTTTGGGATTTGGTCATTTAAAGCCATTGTGCTTCGTGATATTTGAGGAACTTTATGATATTCAAATTTCTTGTTTAGGAGTTCTATGGTTTGATGTAACATTTGAATCTGAGCTATGATTCTCCATTGATTTCTCTACTTAGAGGTCGTGGAGGACATGTATATCTACTCAGTTTCACCTCTGAATTTTCTTCTTTCTCTGGAAGGGTGGCGTCCATTATTCTATTCGAGTTCGAGTGGAGGATTTATGTGGAATTTAGGCCTCATTTCCTAGTATTCTGAGTTGTTATAGTTTTCATTATATTTTCATGGAGTTTATATTTGATAAACATAACATAGAGCTTTGGTTTCTAGTTAGAAATGATTATCTCATTAATATATGTCATTTTAAAGGTAAAACCCATTCTGAATTTTTTTGTTTGAGATTATTGTGCTCTGATATTCCATTCTACATTTTCATTGTTTGAGATTCTTGTGCTCCAATATTTTCATCATTCCTACATACTGATGATATAGAAACATACTCTGATTTCTTGGGTAAATACTCATCTCTTTCTATGGATTTTTAGACTCGCCATTTCATAGCTTTAGGTGCTTTCTAGAGAGTTGTGATTTGATTAGAAAACAACTTCTGTGATGATACATATTTGTGTAGTTGTTAATTAATCTTCTTCCTTTTTTCATTCTAACTTTTTACTCCACTAGAAAGTTGATCTATGCCTTCCATTGCTTGATGCTGAATTTATTGAATCTCTTGAAGTTGGGGTTGCTATCTCTATTTTGGCTCATTCATATATTTTCCATAATGGTGAGTTATATTTTACGAAACCCTTGACATGATTGTAATTATCTTGTTACTGTATGAGTATTGTAGGAATATCGTACTTTCTGAGTCTTGTTGTTACTTCTGTGATCCCATTTTTAATTGAGGTCTGTGGATTTTGCTAACTACTGTACTTTTACCTTTGGTGCTCTGACTTAAAACATAGTCAACTGTGGCTCGAATCAGGGACCTTGTGTCTTAAACTGGATTCCAGTATTTTGTTGAGTTACCCATATTTGCTCATATGTTATTGGAATAGTTCCTTGATAGTGTTTAAAATTATTGTGAAACCACCTGCTCTGTCCTTTGCATGATTTATAGCTGTGTTTTCAGGCTCGAGGATTTCTTGTGAATAATGTGAAATTAGATCTACTCCTTGAGCTCTAATTTTCTGGATAAGTATATACTTTGAAAACTTTGTTATTTCAATTACTTGTTTCCTTTTCAAAATAAGCTTTGTACTTAGTATCCTTTAATTCGTGCATTGATTTGTATCTTATTTATTCAAAGCTGGTGGATACTTGGACTACTGTAAGCTTGGATTTGAACTTATTTTAGGAAAGTGACTTCAATACTTCCTAAAATCTAGAACAGTCGACACACAATCATAATTATCCTTTTGATATTATGAGATTATGTTAGTACTTCTATGACGAACCTTAGAAAATGCAAACTAAAAGTCATAAAGAATCATTTACTTCAACTGTATATATGTTCTTTTGGTTGATCATGTTTTGTAACATTTAACCTCTAAAATGTGATAATATTGAACTATGAATTTGATCATTTTCCTTATAAACTAATGAAGAGTTGTACTTACAGAAATAATTAATGATATACTCTTCTTTATTTGAATGAAACCCATTGCCTTCTGAAATTGGAATTTGAGAAATATTGTGCCTTTTATTGCAATCTCATCTTCATTATCAGATTTGGAGCTCTTTTCATATTGAGCTCATATTTGTGCTTTTTCTATTTAATTGCATTGTCTATATGATTTGAGTTCCTTAATAATGCATATATGCAAGTTTTACTTAATTGATGATTGTAACTTGATCTGTATTTTTGCATTTTTAAGACTAAGAGTCTATACTGTACTTATTCTTTTGATATGGAAAAGCACAATTATACATCTGTGCTAGAAAATATTAATATTCTTGATTTATTTTCTATGATTACACTTACTTTGATTTATCTTTACAGAATATGGAACCCTTTGATCTGAATATTTCAAAGTAGGAAGTGTTTAGAACCTTTTTCTTAATATTATGGAAGTTTGTTCCTTGTGATGTCATGATTCTATGAAGTTGATGTTGTAGATGTCCATTAAGTTGATTGCATTGTGTAATGTATCTTTCATCAAGAATTACCCTCTGCATCCTTAGTTATACTGTATCATGAAGTAACTTGTACTTATTTGAATCTGTATCTTTAACTATAACATGCATTATCTACAGCTTACAAGCATGTATTAGTTTGAAACAACATGTAGGCAATATGTAAAATGTTGATTTTACATGGCGAAGCCCTGTCAAAATTTTCTCATATTCCATTTTCCATTTTGTTTCAGCTGCAATTTCTCTTATTCCAGTTATTAGAAATTTCAGCACTAAACTTGCATTATTTTTATCAAATCATAAAAGTATGTCTTTATATACTTTAGCCTTTAGTTTGAATTGAAATACATGTACTTTTATTATTCAAGTTATAGAATGTAATACTTCATTATTCTTACTCATATATGCACATTAAGATAAACTAGTTAGAAAACATTAGGCTTTATGGCCTCTCTTCTATTCCATAGTTTTTGTCTTTGGTTCTTTCTGAGTGAATGAGTCATGTGTGCTACTGCATAATAGTGCTCTTATCACTCATGCCTTTGATCCTCATGTAACTTATACTTCCTAATTCTAGGAGATCCACTTGAATGAAATTAAATAGTATAGGAGTATGGATCAACCCTAAGCTTGTGATTGGCAATATTTCCATTTCTTGTTTTTAGGTACAGTGCCATTGTTAAGAAGTGAGGATGAAGATGGAGCAAAGCTGGGGCTGGAAATGCATCAACCGAAATGAAAGAAAACCCAAGGCAATGATGGGTTATTTCATAGTCCTTTACTTTATTTTTCATGCACATGTACCTCTTACTTCAGTAGTTGTAATTTACTTTTGAGTTACATCCCATGGCGTGTGTGGGAACATTTGAAATTCCTTATGATTAAAACATTGAATTTTGAAACTGAGTTGTTTACTTCCTTCTTCATTTCAACTTTGTATATGGATTGTATAATGAATTAAACAACTCAATAACATAATTCAATGTATTTAATCATGAAGGAAAGAACTTTAAAATACCTATAACCTTAGTAATAAACTTTGATACTATTGTAATCTGTAACTATGATTGTTATTCCAGAACTTAACACTTCATTTATTCTGTGATTTTAGTCTTCATCAAGATTACACAACTGTCCTTTGGTGATTTGTATTCTTTTTTCTGAAGATAATCATGAAATTACAGACTATGTGATCTGTTACGTTTTGTAATAGCACACATAGCTACAAATTACATGTAGTCATTAATTAATCCAACAAAAAAAATATTGAACCGAAAGAATCTCCCCTAGCTTAGGGTCACTTCACCAATGCCATCCATTGTAACAAAGTTCCTGAGTTGCCCATTTTTGCATGAGTGTAAAAATTTTTAACATTTCTAGTGATCCTGCGGGGAAAGCTTTCTGATTAGTTTGTAGACTTGTGCCTTGCTCTTGTCCATTGGGCATGGAGTCAAAAATATGTAATCAAAATATGCCTTCCTAAAGGTCCAACCCTTCCAAAATGAACCGTAAAATTGAGAAGGATCTGGTAAACAAAGACCATGATGTGCATGAATGCACTTTATTGAATTGAAAAACATTGCAATGTGCATGAAGCACTTATTGAAAGGGAAATCCTACACTAACTAAACACTGTGGGATTTTCAATAACATTGTTTGAGAAACATACCATTCATAGGAATGGGGATTTACTCTCCATTCAACCTTGAAAGCTAAAAAGCATTGTGTTCTTTGCAGGATGAAATCATATATGGACCACTCCAAAGTGTGTATCAAACTTATGAGTGGTTTCCTAGCTTTGCATGATCAACATCCCATTTCAACACAATGTCTCCTTCATTGAAGACCCTGAAACTTAGCTTTCTTATCAAAAATTTTATTCATTTGTTTCTTTATTATTTTCCATGTTCACATGAGATTGATCTCTCAGCTCTTGTAATTCCATCAATTCTACATAACGAATCTCCAATTGTTCATTATTAAGAAGTTCCATCTGATGTATCAAATCTAAGGCAGGGAAACTAAACATAAATAGGAATTCTTGCTTCTATTCCATAAACAAGCTTGTATGGTGAGTTTCCAACTGATATTTTAGGAGTCACTCTGGTAGCCCAAAGTGCTAAATTGAATATTAACATTAATTGTCTATCTTTGAAGCTCGATCCTAAGAAGTTATTAGTACTTTCAGCTAACCCATTGCCTTGTGGGTAATAATTAGATGATGTACTTAAATAAATTATCATGTTTGATAGCCTGAATATGTTACCTTTGCACAAAGAAATGCTAAGGCATTATTTAAAATGATAGTTACTGGAACACCAAATCTGCAAACTATACCTTCATAACAGGATAGTATTAAAGTTTCATTAGCATCTTTCAAAGCTATTACTTTATTCCAGCGTGTAATGTAATCTCTGGCTGTCAAAATCCACTTTTTTATCCTTGTGATGAAGGTGGAGTTATCATGCCAATAAAATCAAGACCCCACTACATGAAAGGCTGATCCACTGAAATAGGTTGTAGGGGCGGTGAAGCTAAACGTTCTTTTTACAACAAAGAAAGCACATTTCTTACATTTTCTGATCCATTCAAAGAAATCTTTGAATATGTTGGGCCAATAGTAACTAGCTTTCATAATTTTCAAGGCTGTAGTATGTGCTGAAAAGTGACCTCCTGTAGGTCCTTTATGGAATTTAGATAATAATTGTTGAATTCTATCATAATCAACACATCGCAACAAGATTTTGTTTATATCTCTTTTGAATAACACACCATCAATGAAATCATAAGGTACAACTTGTAACCTGAAATACCTTCATTTGTTCTTGTCCATACCTTCTAGATAAGTGCCATGCATGTAGATAGTTAACTAAATCAATCATCCATCTTGATTCCTTAACTTCTTGAATAAGTCTCAGGTTGCTGATTTTCTGGTTGCACCATGAAATCTATTTGCTGATACGTAACTTCAGCATGATGTTCTGGATCTTTTGATTCTGTAACCTATTATTTTTCCATATCAGCAATCAGGTGTTCACATAAACCTTTGCCCTCGAACTATTTTCGCAACATGATATATCAACGTTCATATTCCATAACTTTTGTTATCCTAGCCACACCTCTCCTCTCATTCAATTCTTTATTTAACAAGAAATATTTCACACTTGGATGAGAAACCAAGAACATGTATCTTATTGTTTGAAAGCATGTACTTAAAATTCTTTAGTCCTCTGACTACTGAAAGTACTTATTTTTCAAGAAATGTGTACCTTGTTTCGTAGTCATGCAAACTTTGTCCAAAGAAAGCAAGTGGCTACTCAATATTTTCATCATTAACCTGAGTTAATATGGCTGAGATTGTTTCAGCTCCTTGCAAGTGCATACATTGTAAAATATTTATCAAAATTAGGATTTGCAAGAGTAGGATCTTGAGAAATGGTTGTTTTAATTGCTTCAAACCCTTCTCTCCCATTCACTGGTCCAAGAGAAAGTCTTCTCTTTCTTTAACATAGTTGTTCAATGGTTTAACCAATGATGCAAAATCTGGAACAAATCTTCTAATAAAGTTGATTTTTCCCATAAAGATTTGTAATGCCTTCTTATGATGAGGTAATGATAGCTATGATATGGCTTCAATTCTGAAAGGGTCAATTGCTAAACCTTGTTTAGAAACAATATGACCAAGTAATTTACCTTGATGTACCGAAAAGATAAATTTTTTGGGATTCAATGATATTCCGAAATTGTCTGCATAACTGAAAAGTCTGCCTTAAATGTATTAGATGTTCATCTAAATTTTTTGAAAATAAGGTAACATCATCCAAATAAACCAGTATGCATTTATTTAATAAGCTACAGAAAATCCATGTCCATTGCACATTGAAACATTGCACCAACATTTGAATGGCCAAAAGACATTCTTTTGTAAGCATAAGTACCCCACTTGGTGGTAAAAGTTGTTTTGTACCTATCTTCTTCTCAGACTAGAATTTGATTGTATCCACTATAACCATCTAAAAGAGATAGTCTATCAGAACCAGAAACTATTCTCAAAGATCTGATCCATGTTAGGTAGTGGATAATGATCTTTCAATGAAGCCTTGTTAAGATCTCTAAAATCCACACATAATCTGATTTCTCCATTCTTTTTCTGAATAGGAACAAGATTGGATACCCAACTTGAATTCTTAACTGAAAAAATGATACCTAATTCGATCAACTTAGATAACTCTTTTCTCATTAAAGGCTCTATCTTGGGATTTACAGGCCTCTTTTTTTCCTAACTGGCTTACAATTTGGTTGTAATTCAATGGTATTGTTGTGCCAAACTTGGATCAAAACCTTTTAGATCTTGGTATTTCCAAGCGAAAACATCCTTAAATTATTTACAAATATTGATAAAGGAATGTTTCTCAGCTAAGGAACATACCTTTCTAAGAAATAAATTTTTCCATCATCAACTGAGATCTTTTCATAATCATCTGCATGTGTTGACATCTAACATGTTTTATCTTTCCTTAACTGATCATCAGTGCTTGAAGATGTCTTCCAATGTGACTAAACCTTGAGGTAGTTTATTGGTCTGATCAATTAACAATTGGTCACCATATTGTGTGCAATTTCTATTGGTTTAATCAAAAGTGTGCAATTTCAGTTTACAAAAAATCTTGCTTGTAAAAACCTACAAATGTGTTCATCATTTTATAAAACTGCCAATTTAAATCATTATCAGGTATAGAATGCCTGACAATCATCTTTATGTGAGGCTGAATCTCGTTGTTTTTAATCTGTTTCAACACTTCAAAACTAGCACCAATTGTTGCAAGTCTATCTCCATGCTTGTTTTTTGTTCTTGGAATGGACTTGATATTAATAGCATTGAAATCTTCCATTAATTTTGATACTCTATGTCTATAAGACTTCATTAATGGATTCTTACAAACATTGAAATTTCTTTTGATTGATAACAACTTTCACCAAAAATTTGTAACATGCTAATACCTCTCTTTCTAGCCCAAAGTAAGCCAAGAATTAACGCTTCGTATTCATACATTACAAGTACATGAAAATTGGAGACTCAAGCTAGGAAATATCTTTCATTGAACTGAAATAAAACACCTTGGAAATCCCTTTCTGTTGAACAATGAGACCAGTAAGGGAATGTCTGGCCCAAAGTAAGCCTGAATTTGTCGCTTCATTTCAGCTTACAAGTACATTCAAAATTGGATCTCAAAGCTAAAAAACCTCATTCCTGGACAAACTGAGCACAAACCTGCTCCTTGTCCTCTTCTTGTTCTTGAAAGAACACTCAAAACATATTTCGAACCCAACTTCATGCTGCAGCCCCGTCGTTGGCATGTTCTTGATGAGTCTTTTCATCCATGAATTAGACACACCATACTATGATTTTCATACTTCTTTGAAAAGTATCCTAGGTTCATGAGAAATGTCCCTTAGACCAGTGAACAGGCTTTAGGAACACCTCAGTTTTATTTTCTAATAAGATCGGTATTACTTTAGGCTTTAGCTGCATGAACCTTTTTCTACCTCAGTTTTACCAGTGAGGCTCCCAGTAGGATTCAAATTCATTTGTCACCTTCACTAATATCTTATTAAATTGAGCATTACTTTACTTGATCTATGACACAGTTTAACCTACCATAGATCTAGACAGGTAAGAAATGATGCATTCCAGTAAGACAACTAGAAAATGCAATATCGTGTATTGTGAGGGAAAGTAATTCGGATGTGAGAAGACTTAAAAATGGAAATGTTTAACCTTTTTCCAAAAATGATTAAGTTGATAGACAGCACATAGATGACACAAATATCCTAAAACGTCACCTATTTGATTGACAATGCTTCAGATCAAGATCTAGACAAACAAAGGGGTTTAGCAAATTGATATTCTGGAACTTCTACAAAATGCTACGAACAACACTTGACACATTTAACATCGTAGATATCCTTCATTTATTCCTTTGCTATGCAGATAATTATCAAAACATGAAACCTATAAGTTAAACTGACATTTGTTTTGAATTTGTACCATTTAAACAACTTGAATCTGGACCCTTCCTAGAGATTCCTCTTTCATGACATGTATGGACTTTAAGTTGAAATAGGAAATTATTTTGATGTCTGACACATATGGAATTTGTAACAAACATGACTAGCAATCTCCCTAGGAGATACTAGAATTATTCTTAATGACATAAGACAACTTCATTTTGCATGTCTGCCACTTGATTCAAGTAAACTATCACTTAATATTTCTCTACTTTGTCGGAGAAACTAAGAGAAAGGAGAAGAAATAGGAAAAGAAATTACCACGTGAAATATGCAATTACTCCCAGTCTTGTTCTTCTTCCATATTCTGCATACAGTTGACTCTTTTTCCCTTAATTCTCACCAAACTAGATCAAGAAGCAGCTGATTGTGATTTTCCTGATGAGGGTGCTACCTCTGACTTGCCTTCCCCTTTCATCCTTGAAACTTTTACAATTCTTTCCAGTATATGTCATGTAGTGTAATGTTTTCTATAAATAATTCAAACAAAACTCATCATGGGTTTTATAGTCAATTGCATATGAATATTTTAAATTCTGGAAAACACTCTGTTGGAATGCAAATGGTAAAATCGATACATTTTAAATGTGAAAAAGTGGAATTTTGGGACAAATCTGGAAAGTCGTTTTTCCTAAAGAAAGATTTTTGCATTGACTTCCACACGGGTTGTCATAGAAATATGAGAGGAAGCTTTGCATTATTCTCAACATTCTGTCAGAATTTTCCATGCATTGACTTTCACGGGTTGCTTTGGAAATAAGAGGATGAATTTTTTCCGGAAGCCTTTAAATCTAGATCTGTCAATTAAATGGTGATAGGTTCAAGCCTATGTCTATATCATTGACTTCAACAAATCTAAGAAGCTATGCATGATTCTCGCTGATCCTTTTCTTTCATCATGCTTTATCATGGCTGGAACAATCTTTGTCTAAGCTCTTTTTCTTTTAATTCTGCAGTAGAATCCCTTGCAATTGGATCAATTTGTGAGATCTGAAAACTTCTTCAGATTTAGAAGATATATTCAATGTACCTGACATTGATTTGAGCACCTGTGATGAATACCTGGGAACATACGTACAACATATAGACACTTCAGAATGAAAAAAATTAGGTTATTCTAAAACCTAAGCAGGTGCCTAAAAGTGGAAGCTTGATGACAGTGAAAAATATTTATTAATGCAACATCCTCATTTTTTGGCGCCAAAACCTATTCACAAGGAGCTGCCAATTTGGGGCCAAAAATTTGAAAACTGCTTCTCCTTAAGAAATAACATGCTTGGCATCCCATGCTATAACCTCCAACATGTTATTTTTAATAATTGCCTCTTCCTATTTCTGGCAGTTTAATTAATTAATACCCATGTCTATTCACCCAATTTTTTACACCAATTATGCATGTTGTTGGTTGTTTTTTATGAATTTATTTTATTTATTCTTAGCATGCATCCTTGAATTCTCTTCAAATTGTCCTTTTTCATTGACTTTCCTTCCACACATGGCGCCAAAATTAGATTAAAAAAATCCATTAATAAAGAACATTAAATGCATTGTTTAATGCCAAGGTGGGTTGCACTTTTTGGTAGGGTAGATATCTAAAAATAGGAAGTCAACTTGATGGGAATTTCCACCCTACACCGTAGCTCCAGAAAATACCCTCTTTCACTTAAGTTGTTTTTTTCATAATGGGAATTTTTACCCTACAAGGCAGGTAAGAAATTCCCAATTTGCCTGCCACTGCCAAAATTCCCACTAGCAAACTAAAACATCTCACAAAAAGTGCGACTTGTATTAAAAATAGCTTCCTTTGATAAAAGTGTGACTTGCATGGGTGAATAAACCTCTTTGGTTAGAAAATTTAGCCTACTAGGTAGGCAAAAAATTCCCATCGTTTCTTTAAGTGAGATTCTTCATATTTTATAATGGGAATTTGTCACCTTAACAAGTGCAGTGTAAGATGTCTTCCTGCTTGCCTGCCAACCTCTAATTTTCCCATTCATCTTCAAGTGAACTTTGAATCATGGGACCATAAAGTACCCTACAATTTCTCTTGAAGGTAAAAATTCAGCGCCTTGCTGTAAAAACTACCAAAAATGTTCATTGCAGCTTCAAAAACCATTCAATTCAAATCAAGTCGGTATAGAAGGCCTAGGAGAATCTTTTTATGCATGACTTCATCTTGTTTTGGTTAATCTGTTCCACATTTCAAGGCTAGACCAATTCTACAAGTCTATCAGTCATGATGATTTTCTATGCTTCAAATGGAATATTAATAGCATCACTATATTGGATTAAGTTTGAAAACCCATGTTTATATTAATTCATTAAAGATTCTTACGTGGAAAACTAGAAATTTCTTACTTGAAATAAATAACCAACTGAAAAATGTTACCAGAAGTCTATAACATGCTAAAGCTCTGGATTCTATTCCAAAGTGAAAATCCTATTGAATTAATGCTTGGATTAATGGCTGCAACAAGTTCATGAAAATTGGAGACTCAATTTACTTCAGAACGGGGCTTTATTTATTTAATGGGGGAATTAGCATAAAAATACTCCTTGTCCAAACAAAACTTGTTCGGAGATCCATCAAAATGAGCTTTCAACATCTGTGTATTTGTTCGAAATTTTCATATGGTTTACTAGGACATATCTTAACATTACATGTGTATTCCTCATGTAATAAATAACATGAAAAAGATGTTATTCGTTATTTGAAAAGAATGAATTTGTTCTTCAAATGGGTGTAGTCTCAGATTTCATGAAAAGCTTAGGACACCACACCATCTAGTGTTAAAACATGAGTTGTATTATTAAAATCAGACTGGTTTATGGCTGCATAATTGGCTAATGCATTAGAAGCATGAGGCTCGATATGAAATATGGCCAACGGTTCAGAATTGATAGTAACTTTGGTCCCATAACATGTAGTAAAGAACAAAAAGGACCAATCTGAAGAGAGATAACCTCCTATTTTTGCTGTGAAATCTCTCGATAAGCATAAAGCAAAGTAAGGAGGTAAATCTACAACAGTAACATCTTGTAAAATGGAAACATTTGGACAAACATGTAATGTTACCTCCAGATTTCTGATGACACCAACTGTATTAGTTACAGTCCCATAAAGTTGCAGCACACTCTTCTCTATAGGCTCATACTGTAGGCCCAACTTTTCTACAATTGCTTTTGGCATAACTGTGCTACTTGCACCACTGTCAACCATGCAATTATGAACAAGATGCTCTCCAATAATTAGAGACAAATAAAATGGTGGTGGTTTCTTGATATCATGAGCATTTAAGACCTTTTGAACCATCCATTTAACTTCTTTAATGCAGTCCTGTTCCATTGTTCCAAGGACCATGTTTGTTTTCTGAACTTCCTTTTCTGCTGTTTTTGAAGAAATCTGCATCTTAGCAAGTTCATGACAAAGTAACTCCTATTGTCCTGGAATACTTAGGGCATCCCACATTGAGATATTAACATTATACTTTTTCATTATATCAATAATGTTAAAAGAAGAAACCATTTTGGAAATAGATTCTATTGTTTTAGCATAGGCTTTAGCAAAGACTGACTCTGCTTCTGCAGCCTTTGAGATCTGAGGTATGAAAATTCTTCTTAGATCAGGTTGTAATGACTTTGGTTGGTCCTTTTGGATTGGAACACTTAATGTTTTCTGAGGAACAGAAGGACTATTAGCTATTTTTTGACATGTATTTGTTGTTTTATCAGTGACTATGGGAAGAACATGCCTATTTTGTTGTTTTCCTCTCTCCTGGGCCTTTTCTTGAGTTCTAGTCGTAACTGCAATAAAATCATCTTCACTAAAACTGACCAAGTTCTGTTCAGGTGCTTTCTGAACATGATTTTCTCACTTCCCACCCTCCATTTGAGGCATGAACAATGTCTCAAGTTGAGGTTGTGTAAAAAGGCTTATATTCAGGAAAACATTTGGGTAACTTGTAGCTAAATGAGGTTGATTACAAGGTTGACACCATTCTTTTGTAGCCATATTAACTGGGACTAAAGTGCTAGATGAACTAGGAGCCTTTGGGTCAAACTACCTCTACTGATATGGTTGTCTATAATTCTGATTCTGTTGATAAGGCTGCCTATTTTGCTGGTTTTACTGATAAGGAGCCTGATAAGGCCTTCTAGGTAATGCAACTCTATTTTCAATCAAATTTATCTTATTTCCCATAGTCTGCAAAGCTTTAAACACATCATCTGATGGGGCTGTAATAGTAGGTTCTATAATGGTGATAGGATGTGGGATAGGTGCCAAGTCTGCTAAAAAAGGCATTGAAGACCTTGGTGCTAACTTTCCATCTTGAATAAGACTGTTTTCAGCTTTTATAGCAATATCATAAGCTACCAGGAGAGTATTACCTCCCATAGACTGAATCATAGTTGAAATATCATTGTTTAAGGCTCTAAGGTAGTATACAAAAGCATGGTCATCTTGAGGCTTGACACTTGCTGGAATTCTTTCCCAAGTTCTAGCAAAAATGGATATTAAAATGGCCATAAATTCATGAGGGGCTCTTTTAATTGTAGAACAACTATTCTATGAGAGATAAATGATCTGAGTTATCTTGAAATTGTTTCAGCAATTTAGCACCTAACTCATCCCAAGTTCTTATACTTCCAATCTCTAAATTTCTATACCATTGCAAGGCTTTCCCTTTAAAGGATGCAGCTATAAGTCTCAAGGCTACATCTTCATGTGTTATATTATGGACTACACATAGGGTTGCAACATCTTTGATATGTTCTCTAGGTGTAACTTGATTTTCACCAGTGAAGGTAGGTAAAATCTTTCATGGCAACATTAGGGATATCATGATAGACTGGAATTACTAATGGGATGCCATTAGTAAAGGTCACAAAATTCCTAGGTGGTTGAATAGCCATTGGAAAAAATGGGATCTGAACAAAGAAATTAATACATGGTGAAGGAAGATTAGGAGGAGGAGGGTTGTTAAAACCAGGCCTATTATAAGGTAGGGTATTACCAACTCTTATTCTTCTTACAGAATTCAAAGGTAAAGAAATAAACTCAGAAGGAATTCCTCTTACTGATGATATTGCATAGTCACTTTAGGCATGGAACATGGTGCAAAAATAGTCTGAAATCAGCCTTACGGAGTCAGCAAATAAATATTTTAATCTTTAGAATAAATTTTGCAGCTTGTTGCTCTAAAAGTAACCTTTCTTGCTATGAATCTGCTATAAATTGTTTGTAATCTGCTCACAGATCTGATTCGTTGTCCCACCTATAATGCCAAAAACTATTATCTCTCGAAAGTGCACCCTATAGAGAGATGGTTGTAGGTTTTGTAAGCTTTCTCTGGATCTCTCTCTTTCGTAGATATAATGGAAACACCTCAAGTCTATGGGTATACCTATTATTGAGGTGAGTCTCTAGTATCAAGGTCGGTTCCTTCTTGATGTATCCTAAACTAATTTTTTGGGGTTTTGAGGGTAATAAGATGACTGTAAATGAATTGAAAACTAGGGTGATACACCAAAATTTTTGAGGGATTTGACTGAGTACATGCACAAATATCTGAGAATGGATTCTGGATGCACAAACCAATAGTTTTCAATAGAATATTAAGGCAGACACTTGATGTATTGAGGGAAAATTCACAACAATACTATGTTAAGATACACATGCACACTAATATCATGTAGAAATTACTAAATTTTCAACAGGGTAGGATGATTAACCAGGGAATTTGACATTCACAAGGATTAATAAGACATACACAAGACTACAAATTATTGGAAAGGAAGAATAATATACTTCTCATTCAAAGGGAAAAACTGGCAAAAATCTGCTTCAGCACTCCTATGTCCAAAAAATTCCTCCTTTGTGATTTGCCAATGCACACAATATATAGAAAAATTATTCATCCCACCCTTCCTAAAAATAGACTAAAAATTGTACTCACCCATGCATCCTATTTTTATCCTTTATCATGAATAAATAAAGGAATAAATAATCATGCTAATACAATGAGGCATTAATAACCTTGTTTACAAAAATACAACTCAGTCAAACTATAGTTGACTGTTCTATTTTTAATGAAGTTGGGTGAATAATTGGCTAATAATAAACTTTGCTTCATGAGAAAGTCTTCTCCAATGCATGCAACCTCTGTCTTCTAGCTTGATGATGTGTAACATCTACTGTGCAATTTGATCCACTTTCCCCCTTGGATGCACATGTAAAATAAATAATCTGTGTGTGAGTAAAATAATTTCTTTATTTGCAACACTTTGCAAAAAATAATCACCCATGTATTTCACATTCTGATGGGGACCACCTTCAAGCTCTAATGTTGACAACTCCTTTGTCTTCTTTGTGGTCACATGAAAAGATACTACTTGTGTAAGAAAATAATACTTTTGTTTTTACCAAAACACTAACAAAGTAAAAATCACCCCAAAGTGGGGACCACTTGTATATTAAGGTATCTTTTAAAAAGTCCCTAAAGTGATCATGAGTTGGCACTTTTGATTTGGCTCTATTGGCCCCTTGTTTGATAAATTATATGGTCTTCCTCCTTTTATAAAATATTTTGAGGTTTTAGACACTAGTCAAAGATCTTTGACTATACACTTCAACCCCTCCCTTTTTATATTTCATCTCATTTTATTATTTCATTGGTTTATAGTTAGAAATCATTGCCATTTTGACTTACCATGCATTGTATAGTTGATTGGCCGCTCCTTTGATTATTCATGGAAAACTATAGTCAAAAAACATAATTGATTAATTTGAAAAGGAAAAAGTACCCTCCCATGAGTGACTTGACCCCTTGATCCCATTTGTCGATGGTGAAAGCTTAACTCCGTTTGAATGATTTAGGGTAGGTTTCTCAATGCTTAATATCATGTGTGTGCATTGATTTAACCCTGGTTCTATCATTGATGAAATAACTAAGGAGGTGTCTATTCATTGAGTTCTGGTGATTGTTTTCAACCACTGATCTCTATCCTTGATGATCTTGCACCATCGATCCTCTGAGCATATGTGTTCACATTTATTATGAGATACATGAATCTTTGATTGGAACTTCGTGGCCATTGATCTCATGTACTGTGATCATCTCCACCGTGGATCTGTAGCTTGGTGGTTGGTTTGGGTTATCATCTGATACCGTCGATTTTGCATGGTTAATTTGGTACCATTGATCATCTACCCAGGTTGAGTTGGATTTGAATGTGGTTAAGTCCTGAACATGCTTATTTATAACCTAAAATTTGATCATTTCTCGTACATCTCCATTCTGGAGGGTGAAGCCCTAGAAAATTTTCTCAGGGATTGACCATTTCTCTGTGATTTCGAGCTCTGAAAAAATATACAAAAATGATTTATTTATTCTCTATGGTTCATTTCTTCCTTTTGGAGTTATGTCCATTGTACTTTTTGAGTTTAGAAGGTGTATTCCCTTTGCATTTTTGTACTTAAAATGACATTTTTTGGAAGCTTTTGAGCTCGTTCTGTAATAGTTGAGATGTTTGTATGGATTTTCCCTCCTTATGGTGCTCGATCTAACTTTGGTATATTGGTTGTTTTAAGCTCATTGTGCTTTGTGATATTTGAGGAAATTGGTATGATATTCAAATTTCTTATTCAAAAGTTCCATCGATTTGAATGTAACCTTCGAATCTGAGCTCTGACTCTCCATTGATTTCTTCTTAGAGCTTGTCGAGGACATGTATATCTACAAGTTCTTTAGTTTCACTATTTGAATCAATGCTTCTTTCTCTGGAAGGGTGGCCATCATTGGTCTATTCGAGATTTACCTCAAAGTGTAGGATTTTTGTGGAATATAGGGCTCATTTCTAGTTATTCTTAAGCACTTTGGTTTCTGGCTATAATTTTCATGAAGTTTGGATTTGCTAAACACAACGTGGAGTTTCTAGTTTCTAGCTTAAAAATGATTAACTCATTAATACATTCGAATTCGAAAGGTAAGACCCATTTTCCACTCTGACTGGTAATGTTGTTTCATGGTATTCTATGTGCATCGAAATCCATTTACATTAAAACAAAAAACCCATATCTGAGGTTCTTGTGCTCTGATATTTTTATCGTTTTCCTACCTTCTGATGATAGAGAGACATACTATCGATTTCTCTGTGTAAATAATCATGTTCTTTTTCTGTGTGTTCTTCTAGACTCTCACCATTTAGAGAGCTTTGGGTGCTTTCCCTAGAGAGTTGTGATTTAATTAGAAAATGACTTCCTTGATATATGATATACATTGTAGCTATATGTATTTATATATTTGTGTAGCCGTTAATTAATCTTCTTCCTTTTTTCATTCTCTATTGTTTACTCCAGTGAGAAAGTTGATCTATGCCTTCCATTGCTTGACAATGAATTTATTGAAGCTCTTGAAACTGGGGTTGGTATCTCTTTTGGGTCATGTATATTCACCATTATGGAGAGTTGGATTATGGGGTATCCCTTGATATTGACTATAATTATCTTGTTTGGCAGTATGAGCTATTTTGTAGTGAATATCACACTCTATGATTCTTGATGTTACTTCTTAGAGATTTTGGTGAATTGAGGCTGTGGATTTTTCTAACTACTTATATTTTACCTCTAGGTACGAAAACACTTTAAATTTCTAGTCAACCGTTGAATAATGCCCAATCAGGGACCTTGTCATATACTGAAAAATGGCTATCATACTTTTGTTGAGTTATCCATAATTGTCTCAAATGGCTTCTTTGAATAGTTCCGAAAAAAATACTTCTTGATTTAAAAGTATTCTTGAAACAACCTGTTTCTATCTTTTGCACTGATTTATTATATTTTTGCCATGTTTTTGGCTCAATTAGGAAAAAAATTTTAAACAATTGTGAGCTTAAGCTTGTTTTTACTCCTTGAGCTTCTAATTTTCTAGCTATGAAGTATACTGACTAAATTTGAAATACCATTGGTTTTTATTTTCAAATACTTGTTTCCTTTTCAAAATAAGCATGTCCATACTCAGTATCCTTTTATTCAATTTGCATTGAGTTGTATCTTATTTATTCAAAGCTGATGCCATTACTTGGTATACTTGCAAGCTCCTACATTTGAGCTATTTTAGGAAAGTGACTTCCAAACTTCCTCAAATCTAGAATGGCTTGAAAGACACAATCATAGTGCATCCTCATTTTGATCTTATGAGATTTCTGTTAGTTTTCTATGATGAACCTTAGAAAATGCAGCTTTACTAACGCTGTTGTCATAAATAATCATTTACTACAAGCTATAGATGTTTGTTAATGGTTGATCATGCTTTTGTAACATTTGACCTCTAAAATGTGATAATATTGAGCTTTCATTTAATGGTTTGATCATTTTCCTTGTAACCTGATGAAGACATCCTACTTACTGAAATAATTAATGATATACTCTTCCTTTTTGTTTGAAAATCATTTATCTTCTGTACTATTCCATGCATGGCTTTGAAGCTAATTGTAGCTCATTTTATTTCATTATATGCTCTGAATTTTAAGGTTCTATGATCTGTTACTTTGGCCATGTTACCATTTACATTGATTCTCATATACCTTGTGACTTGATTCCGTTTGAAATTGTGGTAATCTTTTTAGTACATGATTTCATTCCCCATCCTTATTGATACATGCATAAGAATCTGCAAAATTTACTCAATTGATGATTGTAACTTGATCTGTATTTTTACATTTTTAAGACTGAGAGTCTATATTGTACTTTCTTCTTTTGATTTGGAAAAGAACAAGTATACTTGAATGTGTTAGAAAATATAAATATTCTTGATTTATTTGCAATGATTACACTTACTTTGATTTATATTTATAGAATATGGAACCCTCTGATCTAAATGTTTCAAAGTAGGCAGTGTTTGGAACCTTTTTCTTGAGACTATGGAAGTTTTTTCTTTGTGATGTCATGATTCTCTGAAGTTGATCATGTAGATGTCCATTAAGCTGATTGCATTATGTACTGTATGGTTTCATCATGAATTACCCTCTTCATCCTTAGTTGTATTGTATCATGAAGTAACTTTTACTTATCTGAATTTGTATCTTTGACTATACCATGCATTATCTCCTTTCTGTATTACTATTTGATTTATCTACAACTTTGCAAGCATGTATTAGTTTGAAATAGCATGATGGAAAGATGTAAAATTTCCATTTTACATGGAAAATCCCTGTCAATTTGTATTTTCTCAGATTCCCTTTTCCATTTTGTTTCAATTTACAATTTCTCTTATTCCAGTTGTTAGAAATTGCAGCACTAAACTTGCATTTCTTTTATCAATTAGTACAAGCATGTCTTTGTATACTTTAGCCTTTAGTTTGAACTGAAATAAATGTACTTTTCTGATTCAAGTTACATAATAGCAACACTTCTTTCTTCTTACTCGTACCTACACATTTAGATAAACTAGTTAGAAAACATTAGGCCTTTTGGCCTCTCTTTTATTCCATATTTTTTCTCTTTGGTTATTTCTGAGTGAATGAGTCATGTATGCTGCTACAGAATAGTGATTTTATCATTTATGCCTTTGATCTTCATGTAACTTATACCTCTTGATGCTAGGAGATCCACTTGCATGAAATTAGATAGTATAGGAATATGAATCAACCCTGAGCTGATGATTGACAATCTTTCCTTTTCTTGTTTTCAGGTACAGTGCCATTGCTAAGAAGCGAGGATGAAGATGGAGCAAAATTTGGAGCTGGAAATGCATCAACCGAAATGAAAGAAACCCAAGGCAATGATGGGTTCTTTCATACTCCTCTACTTTCCTTTTTCATGCATATGTACCTCTTACTTCAGTAGTTGTAATTTACTTTTGAGTTACATCCCATGAACTTGTGTGGGAACATTTGAAATTCCTTATGAATAAAACATTGAATTCTGAAACTGAGTTGTGTATTTCTTTCTTGCATTTCATCTTTGTATATGGATTGTATAATGAATTAAACAACTCAATAACATAATTGAATGTATTTAATCATAAAGGAAAGAACTTTAAAATACCTGTAACTTTAGCAATGAACTTTGACTGTCTGTAATCTGCAACTATGATTGTTGTTCCAAAACTTAACACTTCATCTATTATTATATTTTCAGTCTTCATCAAGATTACACATCTGTTCCTTCAGGGATTTGTGTTCTTTTGTCTGAAGACAATCATGAAATTGTAGACTATGTGATCTATTACGTTTTGTAATAGCACACATAGCTGCAAATTACATGTAGTCCTTAATTAATCTAGCAGAAAATAATATTGAAGTCGAAATAATATCCCCTAGCTTAAGGTCACTTCACCAATGCCATGCATCATAATGAAGTTTCGAGGTGCCCATTTTGGCATGAGTGTAAAAAATTTCAGTAATAACTAAATCATCATCTAAAACTAAATAATGTTATCATTGCTTTATAATTTCAACAACATCTCAATTCTACCATTTCATCTATATCATTTTGATCACTAGATTAGTTCAAAAACTACATCATAGTCAATTTGACAAGAATTCCAAATGTCAATAAATATATATGCTTACAACACATTATCATCATCAATATAAAATGTCTCTTTATGTCTCTAAGAATCCACACAAATCCTACTATGAATCATGATCCATCAATAGTAAAAATATCTCTATCATCTAACATCATGTTAAGCCAAAATGATATGATAATATCCATGTCTATAGTCAACAGTTATCGAACTCAAAATATAATAAGTGTCGAAGAGGAGAGGAAACTACATTTCCCTCCCCTTAGACTCAACTTCCACCTGGATGTCACTGAAATAGGTGATGAAATTAGGCTCATAAAAACATACCATCCTCCCATGTAGCAGAATTCTCATCATTCATGTTCCACTGGAATCACATGTGATCAATATTTTGGCCTCGAGGGCCCAGGGTCCTATGCTCTAAAATACGCATGGGATCCACCATCATTGTCCCTTGCTCTTGCACCTGCAATGCGGTCCAATCCAATACATGATAAGGATATGGGATATATCTACAAAGAAAAGATACATTGAACACATAATTCTTACAAGACAAGCTAGGTGATAAGGCTAGATGATAAGCTAAGGGAATGATCCACTCCAGAATCTCAAATGAATCCATAAATCTAAGAGATAACTTAAATCCTTTTCCGTAATAGATAGTACTCTTATGAGGTGTGACATGAAGGAATACCTTCATGCCCACCTCATAACTATGGTCAACTCTCTTGTTATCAGCATACTTATGTTATCATCGAATCACAATAACCTAGATGTTTTGAAAAGGTGTGTGATTGAGCTCATGATGTGACTAGATAACATGGGTACTAGATAGAACTCCAGAGAAAGTTGTTTCTTGCTCCTAAACTACATTCCACAATCTACTCTAATGTAGGAAAAACTATCTTTTCCTAATCTAACTTTCCAAGGGACAAGGGAGAGAGAGTGCGTGAAAACAAAGCTTACACTAAAGTGGTGATACACTAGAAAAGGAGGGTGTGACAATAGTCTTCCAATATGTGAAGAGTAGAAGTAATGTGCATACTAGAAGGGGTGATAACAGTTCTCCAAATTGTAGCAAATGCATTCACAACAATGTTTCAAACATACAAAATGATAATGAATCCCTGTAAGAGTGTAAATAGACATAATATATATGTAATGAGATTGAAGAGGCAAGGAGAATGTAAACAAACACAACAAAGGAAGATACATCCACAAAATCATATTTATTTCTTCATTGATATGCATAGCCTAATTTTTTAAAAGATAATGGCCTAGATCACCATGCAAGGAGTCCACTACAAGGGCATACAGCACATTAACTTCACAAAAAAATATGACAAAGTTTTTCTTGTCAAAAAAATATCTCCCCTTTACAATGAGCCTAACACAACAATTTAAAGAATTCTCAGAGGAGAGAGAGAGAGAGAGAGAGAGAGAGAGAGAGAGAAATGAAAATTCTGAAATTTGTCCTTCAACCACTTGCAAGATGTCATAAATGGATTAAAATGATGGTATGTTCCTTGCTAAAGGCCCCCCATGCTGTCCTATAACTTGCATCAATGAGAAATGTTTTTCCATGCTTCATTGAATACATCCCATCTACTGAATAAAACACTATTCGGAACTTATCCACGTTTTCAGAAAACTCTGCATAGATTCCTCATCAAATTCTATATTTCTTGATCTTTATTCATTGGGCTTAGAACCACAATTCCAATGGTACAAATTTTGTACATTTTTATTGAGAAATGCAAAAGATATGGCAATACGAGTGTAGATTGTTGTTTTGGGTATGCCAGGCATTTTTGTCATTTAACGGGACTGGGCTTTTAATTTATCAAAGCTGGAGATGTTTCCTTTATTTTCAGCAAGCCAAATTTTGTGAAAAATGGAGCTTTGGGTAAAAATTTATGACCATTTGAAGTTCAGGGGTTGGGCATTCACTTTTCCTTTGTTATGCAGCTATTGCAGGTTTTCACGGAACTCATGTCCCATGTGTACTCAGACGGTTCAGGCATCCTTTTTCCACATCACCCAATTTGTGCTTTCCTATCCAAACTATCCCACCATTGACTCGCCTATTGGGGCCATTGACCTTCACTTTTACCACATCCAACTCACCTGCCCCTTTGTGCAGTGATTTCACCTTTTCATGTCTTGTGCATGTTGAGGTCCCAAATTTCTCATGGACCACGTGGGACAAAAACTCTCATATTTTCTGATTCCATTGTAAATTGGGAAAATCAGGTTTTTGGGTCCCAACTATCTCGACATCCCACGGATCACCTGGGACATTTTTTTTGACTTAACCGATTCTTTCTTCTTGTAGTGATTTCAGCTATGGGGGTCCTGACTATCCCTGTTGAACTTGTGTGGCCTGGGAAACAAACTTCCATTTTTTACGCAATACACTATAACAAGCCATTTTTTTTGCATTTTTTTGTTATTTTTCTAATTTTTTTTAATAGAGTCAGATGGAAATCTCATATACAGAGGATAGATCTATATACCTATAGTGTAAATTCCTTTTTACCTAGGTACACTATAAGAAGCCTTAAGGGGTGTCTGAGACTCAACCTCTGATCTAGTTGTAAGGTAGAAACTGTTATGTGGAAGTTTTCACAAAATCCTGCTCTACAAATTTGTACCCACTAAAGTAGCCATAACCAAATGTCTCCATCTATTCATAGCGTTAAGAAAAAAATTCTCCTTTCCCTTTATATGCTCTATCTACATGTCATACTCACATAGAAACTCCATCCAACACCTTTGACGAGCGTTGAAATTAGGTTGCGTGAAAAGGTGACGTAAGATCAAATGGTCTATCCTGAGAGTAAATCTCTTGCAAAGAAGAAAACATCTCCATTGAACTAAAGCATGTATAACTTCTATAAGCTAAAGGTCATGATATAGATAATTAAGCTCATGATCCTTGAGTTTGTGAGACTCGAATGAAACTACACGGCCATTCTGCTTCAATACATCACCCAATCCTGCCAAGGAAGCATCTGTAAAAACAAATAAATCCCTCTGAGGGTCTGACACAAAAAGAATTAGTGCTAACTTAAGGCATCCCTTCAGTGTACTGAAGGCCTTCTCACATCCATCACACCAAACAAACTTCTTCCCTTTCTGCTGAAGGGAAGTGATGGGGTGTACAATCTGAGAAGATTCCCAAACAAATCTCTTATAGTAAGCTACCAACCCCATGAAACTACACACTAGGGTCACACTATTTTACACAAAGCAATCCAAAATCTTGGAAGGATCGATAGTGATACATTCCATATAAATTATGTGACCTATGTACTGCACCTCTGACTAAAAGAATGCACACTTCTCCATGTTCCTGTAAGTATGTTGCTCTCTAACATAGTGCAAAACCGGGTGAAGGTGCTCCTTGTGCTCCTCATGTGTGCGTGAGTAAATGAAAATGTTATCAATAAACATGATCACAAAGTGATATTAAAATGTCCATAATACCAATTCATCAAACTCATGAATACTATGGGAAAATTGGTTAGACTAAAAGGAACTACTATGAACTCGTAGTGGCCATATCTCGTACGGAAGGCTATCTTATGTATATATTCCTCCATGACCCTCATCTAATGATATAAAAACTTAAGATCTATCTTAGAAAATATTGTGGACCCTTCATTTTATCAAATAAATCATCAATCTATGGAAGGAGGTAACGATTCTTGATCATTACTTTATTCAATTGACGATAATCAATACACAATCAAAAAGTTCCATCCTTCTTCTCTACAAAAATAACCAGTGTACCCTAAGGGGATACACTAGGATGGATTAGGTCTTTCCCAGGAAGGTCCTCTAGTTGTAACTTGAGCTCATAAAGCTCAGGGGTAGTCATCGCATAAGGTGCTCGTGAGATAGGCTCTACTCCAAGAACCAAATCAATGTAAAAATCTATCTCATGTTGGGGAGGTAACCTTGGTATCTCCCCTCGAAAGACATATGAAAACTCCCTCAAAATATGATCATCATCAAGTGACAGTCCACTAGACTCATCATCTTATCTATCGCTAACTATGACAAAATACAACTAGTAACCTCATCGTGCACACCTCTTAAGTTGCATAGCGGATATGGTATGAATTGAGATGGGTCTCCTAACTACCGCTATCATTGTCTCCACTCCCAAAAAATATGCACATAATATTACCTTACTGTAACAGTCAACTCTAGCCCTATGTGTATATAACAAATAATTGACCAAAATAATCCCATAGGAAACCAAACGAAGGATACAAAGATCCAAGGTCAAGGAAAAAGGTCTTAGGTTAACTCTGCACTCCTTCACTAAGGATTGCACTGTGAGCTTAGCTCCAGAAGCCATCTACACATCCCAACTACGACTCTACCTAAATTTCACCAGCGTGCATTGCTCTACTACAAATGGAGAAACAAAAGAATCTGAGGAGCCTGAATCAAATAAAACAGAAATAGAAATTCCATCAATATTACCTACAGTCTCAATCACAGTGCCATGGTGCTCTTCTTGGCAGTTCTCGACTACTGAATATATCATATGGCTCCTAGCCATATAGCTTACTATAGGATGTGAAATTGGTGCCTTACCATTGTTAGTAGGGTTCTAAGGGAACTCTCTCTAATGATGCCCAAGTACACTGCACCCGTAGCAACTAATAGGTCCCCTCCAATGATAAGTGGATCTTGAAATTACTCTAGTGGTCTATGTCATGGATCCTAATGATCTTGCTACAGAATTTTCTGGTCACTGTTGACAACCTCCTATGGAATGAGCTCTCGGTAGTTCCTGAGTCCTAACTGGTCCCCTGGGAGGAGGTCTCGTACTGCATCCACTCTAAGCTTTGAATATTTTTGGAGGCCTAAATATAGGATGAGTATTCTACTACTGTTGAGGTGTTTTGAATGAAGACGATGAAAAACCATGTCTGCCACGATAAGGAGGATTTGATCCCTTCAAGATGCCAACATCTATTGGATGCAGCTCCACACTTGATCTCTGGCATGCTATACATTCCCCCTTGTCTCCTTTATAATGTAGGCCTTGTCACCAACCTCTACTAACATCTATGGATGATAAATGCACACTTCCCCTCATAAATATAGGTTCAGGACCCTAATGAACTTTTGAATCCTCACCTACTCATCCTTCATGTAGTCAATGTACTGAAGAAATTCTTGAAACTGAATCTCATACTTTGCCACTGTCATGGATGCCTGATGTAGGTCATGGAACTCATCTATCCTCTATTGAATGAACCTCCTTGAAAAGTATCTTCTCATGAAACACTCCTCAAAGAGTTCCCATGTAACTATCTTAGAATCCACATGGAGCTTCTCCTCCTTGGTCGTCCACAATACCCCAGATTTTCCTCTTAGAATTTGGATGAAAACATGAGCATTCATGTTGTTGGTGCATGGACATAGCTTGAAGCATCCACTAAAGTTGATCAACCATGCCTCTTCCTAAAATCCCCTAATTTCCCCAAGGGATTGAGATGGATGGAGTTTCAAAATCTCTCTAATATGATCTGTAGATGTATATTTCTTTTCTTTAGGTCTCTCAATGTGATCATCACACTTCCTATGGCTCCTAGAACTGTCTTTATGTCCTATATCATTGTTTCCATGACCTCTCTGTTGTGACTCACATTTGACTGACTCCACTTGGGATTTCTTTTCCCTATACTCATCACTATGTCGGGAAGGTGCAAAAGCCTCTATTGATCGCTCCATTTCTTTCTTGTTAGGTATCCCTCATAAAGATCCTCCGCATATAGTGGCATTAACATCATGTAGTTTCTGAAGTATCTGAGGCACTATGGCTGCTACTACCTGATCTGAGTGTGGTAATTATAGGTCCACATACAAGAAACCATTGTCTATCCCACACCTCATGCATATACCAAGACGAGAGTTAGTTTATCATTTTATGTTTTATAGTGTGTGATCTAGGTTTAGAGTTGTGCTAGGTTTTCTTATTATGTCTTATGCTTCCAAGTGTTCTTGGGGTCTTAGCATTGAACCCACAGGTAATTCCCACAAATTTGACATTCCAAAACCCTATTAAACCTTAAATAATTCTCTAGAAATTTGCAACAATTTTTGTTTGTTTTAAAAGTTTTCAAGGGTGTCAAACCCTATAATATGTTTAATTAACTCCTACAAGTGATCAACTATATTACACTAGGTGGATTAGGTCTATATTAATAATTAAATATTCTTAACCCTTTTCTAAAGTGAATTCAATTACAATCCACTAGAAAAGTGTCCATTAATTCCTTTTACTTCACTAAATTATCTTTCCTCCTCACAAAATAACATCCACATCCATATTTATTAAACCCTTATCCTTAGTTACCTTATTCCCCTTAAATTATTGGCTTTAATGTCCATTGAATCATTAACGAAAACTTACAAGGTCAGTTAAATTTTTAACTTAATACACTAGGGCACTAAGTGGCCCCATTCACCCATTTTCACATGCACTTAATTTTTTAAAATCCCATGATATATATTCTCACCTAACAATTGTAGGATTGATTCCTAACCCTTGTATTAAATCAATTGTGGCCACTAGATTCTAGGGTTTCATACTAACCCTAACTATCCTTATGAAATTTTATTCAACCATTTTCTTTTCCCTAACCTCCTCATTTGGTCTCTTTTCTATTCTTTGATTCGTAGGTTGGAGGAGTGGAAGCTATGAAATCAAGGAGGGAAGTAATAGAAGGAATGTCATTTGGATCTAGCTTATTTTAGTTTAGTTTATGGATTGTTATTGAAATGTCTTCCATTTATTGAATTTAGAGATTCTTCCCTAAATATGGAGTACTAATTTAGTTATTTCAATTTTTGAGTTAACTATTTGTCAAAAACTCTATTTCCATTTAATCTATATGACTTAATACATTTAAATGCCCATTCAAGGATTGGCATACTTAAAACAATGAGTTTATCCCCTTTTGGTTTTCTGGTGGTTTCCTTTTTACATTTTATAGGCTAAGATTTTAATTAAATCAAGTTCAAATTTTTTACATTCGTTGATTTTACTTTTCCATCGAAAGTGATCGAACTGCCACCCTGAGTAGGTTGGCAGTCTTGTGACCATCATGCTACCTACATGATGATTCATAAATTTCTGCCCTACCTAGGTGGCGGTTTAGATACCCCTACTCTAATTAGGTCGGCAGTCTGGAGACCACCGCTCTTCACAGGGCGGTGTTCATGTTCTTCAAAAAATAGAACCATCATTTCATCATGTTTTCCAAAAAAAAAATTACTAGGGTGTTTCACAGTTCAACCTTAGCTTAAATTTATATTCCTAAAGTCACTAGTTTATAGATGAACTACATTTATTCATTCCAAGGCTTAAATAACTAATTACATAAATTTTCTATTTCAATAGGATAAGGAAATAACTACAAGGATGTTTTTCCAAAAGATTGCTTTCAAGCTCAAATGAAGAGCTGAATTTCCATCTATTTCAAAGTATCATTGCTTTCTTTTCCACATCAAGAATGTAATTCCTTGAATGAGTTAATTCACTATAACTTAGTGCATTTTTCCATTACAACTACAATCACTTATTCAAAGAAATCACAAACAACTATATTACATTCCAAATTTGATAAGAATACATTCTTAATGATTTACAATTTCTAATTTCTTCCTTTATTCTAACAATAATGTAAAATCCTACAAGTAACAATGAACTTTCTTTTATCTTTTCAGTATAACTCATTTTCTTAAAATGAAAAAGCTTACTTTAAAACAATATAGTACAACTTGATAAATAACATATGTAATATAACTTGTCTTTTAAATGCAAGACTACTAGCCTTCCAACTTAAGTTGGAACTATAAGAAAAGTTTCTATAATGAAGGAATTCCTTTTTGTCATCTACAAATGCTCTAAGTCCCATATCTTCAAAAGAGATCCACCATTTACTCAATTCAATAACAAAAAATGGGGAAGTAGGAAACACTCTCCACCCAACCAATAATCCAATGAGGAGAAGAATCCATCCTCCTCATTGACCCCTGAGCCCCAACCAAAGTGTAATAAGGAATGTATACAACTCATGAAAAATAACACATTGCTTCCACATAACAATGCACACTTTAAAAACCATTTAACACACATTCAAACACAAGATAAAAATCACAAGAATGTAACTTTCAAAAATACACAAGGCTTGAAAACTCAAAGCTAATGGAGCAAGGAATTGTGGGGAGATAACTTATGCCTCCCAATAAGATTAGGTTCCCTCCAAAAAATCCTCCAAAACAAAAATAAAAACCTTACTTGACTCTTATTCCTTTCTCAAGATCCTCTTATGCCTCTCATAGTCTCTTATTCCTCCCTATAATATCTTATGTCTCCCTCAATGAGCCAAGTAGGAAAAGAAAGAATTTTCTTACCAAAGGTGGGGCACCAAACCCAACTCCCTCGCAAATATGAAATATACTCTTATGCCTCGCTACAATATAAAATACCCATAGCCTTCTCCTATACAATACTTAGGCATTCTACCCATGATCCCAACAAGAACAAAAATCATTCACTTGCATGCAAATACACACATATCAACGAAATGTAAAACAAGCGTGTAGTTCCTACCTTTCCATAGTAATAACTTGATTAAATAATCACACTCCAATCTCCTTCAATATCAATCCAACTCCAAAAAGATTCAATAATTCAAAAAGCACTCAAAAAACTCTCTAACTCGAAAAATACAAGTGCACAATAAAATGAAGTAACCCCCACAAAAAACAATTAAACTCGCATATATAGAAAAAGAAGAGAGGAGGGTGAGGTGGCTCTATGTAGGATGCCACAACACTTATTCTCAACTAAAAATTACAATTCGAACCTCAACCCAAAGGCACAATAAATTGGTGGTTGAGAGAAATGACAAGCCTCTTACGCACTTAACATAAATCCACACCCCAACAGGACATACTTTAAAACTCATGTAAGCAAAGTGCAATAAATGTCACCTTTTTCCTTACAAAACACATAATGTGGTCTATTTTTGACCCCTTAACCCATAGGTATAGTTGGTAGATGAAATTAAGAGGTGTGGGACAAGCTTAACTTGTCCCAAAAACCTCAAAAAATGGCCCTTAAGCCCAAATACGAATTTTCCAAGGTAGGGTGTACAACACTCAAAGTCAAATACACTCAACTAAAATCACAAGATCCAAATGACCAACTACTCTAATAAACGGGCCATTTTTCACTTCCCCAAATAACTTAATAAATATGATTAATTTACTTAATTAAGGAACATTAAAGAACAATGATTAAATTAATTCCATCACAAAAATAAATCACATAATCCACAATAAATAAAAACAAAAGGGAGAGAATTACAAACATAGCCCATGATCACATTTGGAAGTCATCCCCCCCATGAGGACCCCCTAACAAACTAATAACACAACATCAAACATTACACAAGTTTCTATGGTGATTGTCCTTGTATCCATTCAGTATTTCATTGTGGTTGGTCTGTTAACCCCCTTATGATCGTTGTGATTCAATTACCTGTAAAATCAGACAATACCCCCTTCAGCCTCATGGCCCCATGAAATACATCAAATAGAAACATACGCACATCCATCAATATAAATCCTAATATAACTAAATCATCATGTAAAACTAAACAATGATATCTTTTGTTTATAATTTCAACACCATCTCAATTTTATAATTTCATCAATATCAGTAAGATTACTTGATTAGTTCAAATGCTACATCATAGTCAATGTGACCAGAATTCTAAATGTCTGTAAATATATATGCTAGAAAAACATCATAATCATCAATATAAAATGTATTTCTATGTCTCTAAGAATCCGTACAAATCATACTCTGAATCATAAACCAGCAATAAATAGAATATATCTATCATGTAACATCATGCTAAGCCAAAATGATATGATAATATCCATGTCTATAGTCAAAAGTAATCAAAATAAAATTATAATAAATGTTAAAGAGTAGTGGGAACTAAATTCCCATCCTCTTAGACTCGAATTCCTCCTAAAATTCACTAAATTAGGTGTGGAAAGTGGTCTTGTACCAAGGTAGCATCCTCCAATGTAGAAATAATCTCATCATTCCTATCCCACTAGACTCACACCTTATCAATAACTTGGCCTTGAAGTCCCAGGGTTCTGCGCTCTAAAATACACATAGGCTCTAACATGATTTTCACATGATCCTAGACCTAAAATACGGTCCAATCCAATGAATTATAAGGATATAGGATATATCTCCTAACAACAGATACATGGAACACATCATGCACATGAGACAAGGTGGGTGGAAAGACTAGTTGATAAGCTAAGTGGCCAAACCACTCCAGAATCTTGAATGGACCCAAAAATCTAGGAGATATTTTAGGTCCTTTTCCAAAATGGATAAAACTCTTATGAGGTCTGACATGAAGGAACACCTTCGCATCCACCTAATAACTATGGTTAACTCTCCTTTGATCTACACACTAATTCTGCCTATCCTAAGCCTCCTACTACCTCTGTCGGATCAAAATAACATGCTAATCCATGTCTTCTAACATATCTGGCCCAACAGATACTCTTTCCTTAAGTCTATCCCAACTCAAACGTGTCATGCACTCCCTACCATAAAGTTCCGAAAATGGTGCCATCCCAATAGAACTATTGAAGTTATTCTCATATACAAACTCAACCAAGTACAACTACTCCTACTAGCTCGATTGATGGTCTATGACATACATCCAAAGAATTTCCTCTATAATCTATCTCACCCACTCTCTCTAACCATCTATCTTTGTATGATATGTTATACTGAAATTTATACTCATCCAAAGGGCCTATTGCATAGTAGTCCAAAAGTATGATGTGTATAAGGGATCACAGTCGTAAATGACCTACTGCAGAATCTCATGCATTCTAACAATATCATCCAAGTACACTCTTGTTACTACACTAGTTGTATAGGTGGTCCTCCCTGGATAAAAAATAGTCAATTTTGTTAATCTATCCACCATGACCATGATGGCATCGTGGTGGTATCTCGATGTTTGTAGCCCTACTATGAAATGAATGGAAATTGTGTCCCATTTCCACTGTGATATAACATGTGGGTAAAGAAAGCCAGATGGATGTTCATGCTTGGCCTTAACCCTTTGACACTCTAAACAACATGAAAAAAACTAAGCTACATATATTTGAACACTTATCCGATGGTATAGTTGTCTCAAGGTGGTGTGCATCTTCCTCACCCCTGAATGGGTTGAATAAGATGCACGATGATCCTCTACTAAGATAGCATGTCTCAAACCTCCATCCCTAGGTACATAGATCTGGCCTCTGTGTCTGAGAAGTCCATCTGACTCTAATGTAGAACCATGAAACTTCCCCTCAAGGGGTCTCTAAGATTCAATCTTTGATCTAGGTCCAAGGTAGAAACTGTCATGTGGAAGCTAACACAAAATGCTCCTCCACAAATATGTACCCACTGAAGTAGCCATATTCAAATTTCTCCATCTACTAAGAGCATCTACAAAAACATTCTCCTTCCCCTTCACACTATCTATCTCCATGTTGTACTCACATAATAACTCCATCTAAAACCACTAACGAGTTTTCAGATTGGGTCTGCATGAAGAGGTGATGTAAGCTCAAATGGTATGTCTTGAGAATAAACATCCAACATAGAAGGAAATATCTCCATCAAACTAAAGCATGCACAACTACTATAAGCTCAAGCTCATGATTTGGATAATTGAGCTAATGATCCTTGAGTTTCTAATATTTAAACGTAACTACACATGGTCCATCCTACAACAATACACCACCTAATCCTACAAAGGAAGCATCTTTACACATAAAGAAATACCTCTGAGGGTGTAGCACAACAAGAATCAGTGTTGACGTAAGGAATCCCTTTAGTGTACTCAAGGCATGCTCACATCTATCTGATCAAAACAACTTTTTCACTTTCCTCTGAAGGGAAGGGATGGGGTGCACAATTTGAGAAAATTCCTGAAAAAATATTTTGTAGTAACCTGACAACCCCATGAAACTACAAACTTCGATCACAATAGTTGTTGTGGGCCAATCCATAATAGCTCTAATATTATAAGGATCAATGGGGATATGTTCCCTAGAAATGATGTGACCTAAGTACTTTACGTATGACTAAAATAATTCACACTTCTCCAAGTTCCCGTAAAGTTTCTGCTCTCTAAGACACTAAAAAAATTGGCAAAGGTTCTCCTCGTGCTCCTCACGCATGTGTGAGTAAATAAAAATTTCATCAAGAAATATTATTATGAAGCAATCTAAAAATTTCTAGAATACCCCATTCACCAAACCCATGAATACTATCGGGGGCATTTCTCAAACCAAAAGGCACTGGTGTGAACTCGTAGTGGCCATATCTCATATAAAAGGTTGTCTTATGAATATATGCCTCCATGATCCTTAGATGATGGTATCTAAACTTAATATATATCTTAGAAATATGGTGTGCCCACTCATATGATAAAAAAAATCATCAATACGTGGTAGGGGATAACAATTCTTAATCGTTACTTTCTTTAGCTAATGATAATCGATACATAATAACAAAGATCCATCCTTCTACTTTACAAAAATGAGTAGTGTACCCTAAGGGGATACTCTAGGATGGATTAAGCCTTTATTGAGAAGGTCCTCTAGCTATAACTTGAGCTCATAGAGCTTAGGGGTAGTCAGCCTATAGGGCGCTCGTGAGATAGGCTCTACTTTAGGAACCAAATCAATATGAAAATATTTCTCACGTGGGGGAGGTAACCCTGGTATCTCCAATAGAAATACATCTGAAAAGTCCCTCAAAATATGATGATCATCAAGGGATGGCCCACTAGACTCATCCTCTAATCTGTCATTAACCATTATAACATACAACTTGAAACCTCATTGTTCACACTAATTAAGCTGCATAGTGGATATCATGTGATTTAAGGTTGGTCTCCTAACTCCCACTGCCACTGTCTCCACTCCCAAATCATCTAGACATGATATTACCTGACTATCACAATCAACTCTAGCACTATGTGACGATAACCAATCCATTCCCAATATTATCCCATAGGAACCCAAAGGAACGATATGAAGATTCAAGGTCATTGAAAAAGGTCCTAGGTCAACTATGAACTCCTTCACTAAGAAGTACACTGTGAGCTTGGCTCCAGAAGTCATCTCCACATCCCAACTATGGATCTATGTAACTTCCACTATCCTGCATCACTCTACTATAAATGGAAAAATAAAACAAATTTGAGGAGCATGAATCAAATAAAATAGAAATAGAAATGTGATCAATGCTACCTGTAGTCTCAATCACCATGCCCTGGTGCTCTTCCTGGTGGTTCTTGACCTCCATATATATCATGTGGTTCTTATCCATATTACCTATTGTAGGCTATGAAACCGGTGCCTTACCATTTTTATTATGCTTCTAAGGGCACTCTCGCCAATGTTACCCAAGTACACCATACCTCTAGCAACTACCAGGTCCCCTCCAATGAGAAGCAGATCTTGAAGATACTCTAGTGTTTTGTGTCATGGATCCTAATGATCTTGCAATAGACTATTGTGGTTACTACTGATGATCCCTTATGGACTGAGATCTAAGCAGTTCCTAAGTCCTAATTGTTCCCCTAGGAGGAGGCCCCATATTGTGTCCCCTCTGAGCATCAAAACTTTGTGGAGGCCTAAATGGAGAATGAGTCTGCTGCTACTACTAAGGTGGTCTAGATGAAGAATGTGTAGAAATATGTCTATTAGGAGGAGGAGGATCTGATCCCCTCAATCTTCCATCCTACATCTTTTTGAATGTTTCTCTGCACTCTATCTTTGGTCTACTACATCTCCCCCCTTGTCTTGTCTGTAATATAGGCCTTATCAACGGCCTCTTCTAATTTCTACAAATAATGAATGCACACTACCTCTCCTAAGTCTAGGTTTATACCCCTGATGAACATGTGGATCCTCATTTGCTCGTCCTGCATGTAGTCGATGTATTGAAGTAATAACTTAAAATAAATCTCATACTTTGTCATTGTCGTGGATTCCTGATGTAGGTCATTGAACTCATATATGCTCTGCTGAATGAACCTCCTGGTCAAGTATCTTCTCTTAAAACTCTCCTCAAGAGCTCCCATGTAATTGTGTTAGAGATTCTACTCCTTAGTCCTCCACCAATTTCTGGCTTCATCTCTTATAAGGTGGATTGTAACAAAATCATTCATGATGTTGGTGCAGGGACATAGCTTGAATCATCCACTCAAGCTAACCAGCCATGTCTCTAGCAAAAATTCCCCAGTGTCCCCAAAAAAATGAGATGGATGGAGTTTCATAATCTCTCTGAATTTATATTCCTTTGTAGATTGTCTGCATCTAGGTATCTCAATGCAATCATCACACTGCTTAGGGCTCTTACATGTGTCTCTATGTCATGTAGCGTTGTATCCATGACCTCTCTACGGCGACTCATGTCTGACTGAATCCACATGGGATTTATCTTCCCTATACTCATGACTATGTCAGAAAGGTACACGAGCCTCTACTAATGGCTCTCTATCCTTCCTACTAGGTCTCCCTCCTAGTATGCAGAAACCCCCGTTAAGCTACATGTGAAAGAACCCATCATTTATCTCGCGCCTCTTGCACAAACCAAGACGAGAGTTAGTTTATCATTCTAGGTTTTGTTTCATTTTTCTATATTTTCTACTTTTTAAAATATCATGCGAATTTGTGTGATCTAGGTTTAGAGTTGCGCTAGGTTTTCTTGTTATGTCTTATGCTTCCAAGTGTGTTACCGGGGTCAAATATTTGAACCCACAACCCTGATACCAAATGAAACATCCAAAAACATGATGTTCGAAAACCACATTAAACCTTAAATAATTCTCTAGAAATTTGCGGAATTTTTTTTTTTTTAAGGTTTCAAGGGTGTCAAACCCTATAATACATTTAATTAACTCCTACAAGCAATCAACTACATTACTCTAGGTGGACCAGGTCTAGATTACTAATTAAATATTCTTAGCCCTTTTCTAAATTCAATTCAATTACAATCCACTAGAAAAGTTTCCATTTATTCTTTTACTTGATTAAATAGTTTTTCCCCTCACAAACTAACATCCAAATCCATATTTATTAAACCCTTACCCTTAGTTACCTTGGTCCCCTTAAATTATTATATTTAATGTCCATTGATTCATTTACTAAAACATACTAGCAGATTTACATTTATAAATTAATACACTAGGGAACTAAGTGGCCCCATTCACCCATTTTCACATGCACTTAAATTATTTGAAAACCCATGATATATATTCTCACCTAACAATTGTAGGATTGATTCCTATCCCTTGGATTAAATTAATTGTGGCCACTAGATCCTAGGGCTCCATACTAACCCTAACTATCCTTATGAAATTTTATTAAACCTTTCTCTTTTCCCTAGCCTCCTCATTTGGTTTCTTTTATTTTCTTTGATTTGTAGGTTGGAGGAGTTGAAGCCATAAAAGAAAGGAGGCAAGCCATGGAATGATTCATTTTGAACTAGCTTATTTTAGTTTCGTTTATGGATTTTTATTGTAACATCTTCCATTTGTTAATTATATATATTCTTCCCTAAATCTAGAGTAGTTATTTACTTATTTCCATTTTTGAGTTCTCTATTTGAGAAAAAATCTATTTCCATTTAATCTATGAGATTTAATACGTTTAAATTCCCATTCAAGGATTTGAATGATTAAAAAATTAGTTTATCCCATTAAGTTTTGTTGGTGGTTTCCTTTTTCCATTTTATAGGCTCATATTTTAATTAAATCAAGTTCAAATTTACATAGTCACGTATTTTACTTTTCCGCTAAAAGTGATGAAACTGCCACCCTGAGAAGGTCAGAGGTCTTGTAACCACCACCCTACCTAGGTGACGATTCATAAACTACCATCTTGTTTGGGTGGTGGTTCAGAGAATTCCGCTCTGATCAGGCCGGCACTCTGGAGACCACCACTCTAGATAGGGCAACGGTCCTATTCTTCAAAAAACTTAACCATCATTTCATCAATTTTTCCAAAAACTAATTTTACTAGAGTGATTTAGATTTTAACCTTAGCATCTTTGTTGGGTTTTAGTTATTGTATTTGTTTCATCTGAGGCTAGTTTGGCCTTGTTCCTTTTTGTTTCTCCTTTGGTATTTGATGCTTATCTTTCAGTTTTGTACATGGTTCCTGATTCCTTCAAAATCCCTGTTTTACCTAATCTAATAAAAAATAATTTAACCTTAGCTTAAATGCATGAACATTTAAAATCCACATGGAAAAGTTTGGATTAATATGAAAGTGACATACCCAAATAAACATATCTCTTTTATGAGAACTTGTATGCAAAGTTTGATTCAGCCAACCACAAATGTGATAAGTCCAGTTGATGTGATCGATCCACATAGATCATCATTATCAATGCGTGAACATTGCTAGATGGTAATGTATAAGACCATGATAACTATAAGATTTAGCAAGTCATCTCCACATGTAGTAGAATGAAAAAATATATTATGGCACACATGGAATAAACTAAAAGTTGTAGAGGATGGTGCATATGTATGCTAATAAGAGCTGAGGATAACAACTAGAGATGTCAGTGCAAAGGTTTTGAATAACTGATAGAAATATTCTTGGAAAGTAACAGTTTCCAAAGCTCCAACGTTTTCTTATTCAATAAATAGGAACCTATAATACATACAAATCCATGGAGACCTAGATCACAAAAAAAACTTTGACACATGCAAAACTCAAGAAAAATCTGATGATAGTCTATCTCTACTGTATTGTGTTGGGCATCTTTGTAGAGTACGAAAATATTCAATATCCAATAGAAAATCACGTCAGAAGCATGAGAATATTACAATGCGGGACATGCTAATCTAAGACTCTCATTCTGATTAAAGTTTTTACATCCCAATAACATAAATAGACATTAATTACTCACATGACTCTCATCGACTTGGATAACCACATCAATCAACTGATTTTACCTATACAATACTCATGATCTCATTTCATTCTAACACCAGATGATGAATTTGAATCAGATTGTAACAATTAAACAAAAACAATAATGATTTCTTTATTTCACCAAATGTAGTTTTATACACTATATTGGCTATTAAATAGCCAAGGAAATAGAAAACCAACTTCTTATTAAATAGGACGGTAAAATAGCAAATGCACTATTCATAATGTATTTTTTGTTATAACAATATATACACGACTAAACAATATTTAACATCTTACTAATTAAACTACAAGTAATATTTGTGCTACGGTCAATACCAAAAGCTAATGTGAACACTAGAATTCCTAACATGAACCCTACCCCGTACAATAAGATGAGAAAAATATGTAGTAGTGAGAAACAAATGAGGAAGCCTCCTCCTGCAACATAGAGAAAAAACAAACAACACATCCAAAACCAATAGTATAACCAAACCAACAACACAAAAGATCAAAACAAACATAGAGCTTATCCCAACAAATAATTATAATATATCACAAAAAAAAACTATCTCTTAAGTTTCCCTTTTATTCTTTGTTTTTCATATTTCCCTGCATTTGCATAGGTTGTTTTATAGGGAATAAAGTGGAGGCCATGAGAGTATATGGAGAACTATGTTTATTTTATTTGTTCTGGATGTGTAACGAGGGGAAATTTCTTCCCATGTAATCCTTTTATTTTATTTTTACATTCCCTTCCTACGGTTTGCAATATGTAGTTCATTTACTCTTGGGTGTCATTTCCCAGATTCTTTTGGTTATGGGTATATATTTACCCTTATTAATATTACTACAGAGATTCATTCATTTTGGGAATATATATATATATATATATATATATATATATATATATGTATGTATGTCTGTATGTGTGTATGTGTGTATGTGTGTATGTGTATGTGTATATGTATGTATGTATGTATGTATGTATATGTATATAGACACAAACACACACACATAGATCTATAAATATTTCAAATCCAATATATATATTTGAAATATTTATAGATTTGTGTATATATATACACATTTTAGTTTTTTCATATTTATTTATCTACAGGGGGTGGCCCAAAATTGTTGCACAGAGGTTAAGGTTTAAGGTGACAAGGTCTGTCCGTGGGTAAAGAAGAGGGGATGATAGTGATGTGGCATTACCACACCAGTCATGGTGGTGTGGCAATGCCACACCACCCTAATTCATCAAACATGGCTGTGGGGAGGGGCTACGGAACACATTTCACAATATATATTTTATATTTAAAACTTCAAACATAAAAAATTGATTCACATTCCATTTAAAATTTTATATTATTTCTTTCTGTTGCATTTTATAAATCTACTCCATTTCAATAATAAATAACAGTACACACACACACACACACACACACACACACACACACACACACACACACACACACACACACACACACACACACACACACACACACACACACACACACATATGTATGTATGTATGTAATTGGTGGTTATGATTTATTTTATCTAAAGAAATGTAGGTATAAGCAGATTTTTCAATTATACTTAATTGTATTGAAAAATCTGCTTATACCCACATTTCTTTAGATAAATTAAATCATAACCACGAGTTTATATATATATATATATATATATATATATATATATTATATATATATATATATATATATATATTAGTCCATATATTTGCATAATATAATACACAGGTTAATGATAGATTTCTTTTTTTTAATTTAAAAGGGGAAATATTTCATCACAATACAAAGCATACAATGCTAGTTTAATTCTGAAATCTGCTACGAAAAAATCAGAAGGAAAATATACATTACAAATCAAAGATTCCACCATTCACAAAAGTAAAATTAATTCAAGGATTTCACATTTAATTGAAGGGGAAATTGCAGCTAATCCAATTTTCCACCACGTTACATAACCATTCCCGAAAATAAAAGGGAAAACAAGTAAATACAACAACTATACTCTATCTTAGCAAATAAAGTATTAACAGATTCAAATAATATCCATATTTTTACTAAGCTACAAATTTATATAATGAAGATGGTTTTGGTAATCCTTAGGTACTTAAAATACATATAAAATCATATTGAAGCACTAAAAGGGGGGAAAATGTTGTTAGTTGACCAAAATTAAGGATGAGCTTATTTTGGACAACAATTTGGTAACTCATAGTGGACATCTTCCTACAAGATGAGATGATCAATGGCCTTAGAGCATTAATTGGGAATGGATTCTACCTATTAATCTCATATTTGAACTAGAACTACCTTTCGATGCTTACACTCTCATCTTTTTTAAGAGAACCTTGTAGTCAAGGTCTATGAGAGTAGAAAATTGCCTGAAACTTGGAAGCTTTTCCCTCATTTGATTTTCTACAAATATGATCTATTAGAGTGCAATTAAAACATCCAAACCTACTCTAAGTTGGATACTATGTTGATTTAATTCTCTTGTGGCTACAAGTGTCTTTCGGGAGTGAGATGAATTGTATACAAGCATACACTAGGAGTAATAGAACATGTGCACCAACACTTAGGGAAATGAAACCTATTCTAACGATAACAACAATACACACAAGCACTTGGAGAAACTGGAAATCCTAGACTAATATGAATAAAGGTGAGAAATTCTCCTTTTAGTAGCAATTTTTGAGATGGATCCCTTTCACTGAAATATGCAATTCTTCACCATCCAATTTAACTAGCTGGAAGGCATTTCTACCTTTGCATTTGGTGACCATGTATGGGCCACTCCATACGGTATCGAACTTAGAATACTTTTCTGGCTTTGCACGATCAACATCCCACTTCAGTACCAAGTCTCCAACTTGGAATGTCCTGGCCTTAGCTTTCTTGTCAAAGCTCTTTTTGATCAATGCTTGATCCTTCTCCATAGTCTACACTGCATGTTCTCTTACTTCTTCTAGTTCCATTAGCTCTACATACCTAATTTCCATGGGTCCAAATTCATCTAGTTCCAACTATTTCATGAGTTCTAATGCCGGAATCTCAAGTGATATAGGTAGATATGCTTCTTTTCCATATACAAGATTGAATGGAGAGTTGCCTTTAGACCTCTTAGGTGTGATCCTATCAGCCCATTGAGTTGATTTGAGCTTTGTGTGCCAAGTTCTCTGATTCTCATCAAGAGTCCTTCTGATGATTCTTAGTATGTTTTTGTTTCTGGAATCTACTTTTCCATTACCTTGAGGGTAATATTTTCATGAAGTGTTGAGGTATACACCATTCTTGTTAGCCCATTTGGTGATCTTTATGCCAAGAAATGCCAATGCATTATTTGATATGATAGTGGCACAGACTCCAAACCTAGTGACTATCCCTTCATATAAATATAAGATTTAGATTCATTTCCCTCATTAAGTGTCACTGATTCATTCCACTTAGTGAAATAGTATTTTGCCATAAGTATCCACTTATGGCCTTGACTTGAATTTGGGTTGATCACTCCAATGAAGCATAATCCCCATTGTATGAATAGTTGATCTACTTAAATTAAATAAAGGAAGAGGGCTGTTAACCTTTCTTTCCTTGTGAAGAATGTACACTTATTGTATTTCTTGATCCATGAGTAGTAATCACTAAACACCATAACCCAATAGTAACAAGCCTTAATGATTTTGAGAGTTGTTACTCGAGGAGAAAAGTGGCCTACCACCTCTCCGTCATGGAACTCATGTAATATCTTCTCAACATGACATGTTTCAATACATCTCAACAAAACACTATTGATATCTTTCTTGAACATGACACCATCAATAAGCTCATATGGGATGGATTACAGTTTGAAGTATCTCCTCTTTGCTCTACTCATTTCTGGAGGGAAAAAACCTGTTTGGACATAATGCACTAAGTTCTGAGTCCAAAATGGAATGGGTACATCATTAGTTGGTTTTTCTTGATCATTTTGCAGTAGTAGGACAACATCTTCTTCTCCTTTTGACTCATCATGTGGTTTAGAAGAAAGCTGCTCACACAAACCTTTTCCACGAACCAGGTTGGCTACCTTGATTTCAATATCATATTCCATTATTCGAGTGATCCAACCTGGTCTCTTCTAATTCAAGTCCTTGTTTAGGATAAATTCCTTGACACCAGCATGAGATACCAACAATTGAATCTTATTGCTCGAGACCAAGTGTCTGAACTTCTTCAAACTCCTAATGACAGCAATGACATTCTTTTCAATAAAAGAACACTTTACTTTGTAATCTTCCAAGGTCTGACTGAAGAAGGTTAAGCACTGTTCTGAACCTTCTCTATTCGGTTGAACTAAGATAGCAGATATTTTGTTTGATCCTCCAAAATCATACAACATGAAGTCCTTTGATAATTTTGGGTTGATAAGAGTTGGATATTTTGATATTGCATGCTTGATGGCATCAAAATGCTCTTTTCCTTCTGTTTTCCATTTGAATTCAAGACTCTTCTTAAACATCATTGTCAAAGGCTTCATAAGAGTGGAAAAATCAGTCACAAATATGCGGACAAAATTTATCCTTCCCAAGAAGCTTTGAAGGGATTTCTTTTGATGTGGTAATGAAAGTGTTTGGATGGCTTCAAATCTTTCAGGATCAATTGTAAACCCTTCCCTTGGGACAATGTGGCCCAACTATTTTCCCTCATGCGCCAAGAATACACACTTCTTTGGATTAAATGACACTCTGAATCTTCTACATATTTGAAATACTTTAATGAGGTGAAAGAGGTGGTCTGTTGCATTCTTTGAGAAGATGGTGATATCATCTAGATACACCAGCACTATCTTATTCATTAAGCCTTTGAATTCCATAAATATAGCTCACTGAAATGTTGCTCCAACATTTGACAATCCAAATAGCATATTCGTGTAAGCATATGTAGCCTATTTCATATTTAAGGATGTCTATAACAAATATTCATCTTCTACCATTATCTAATTATAACCTGAGTAGTGATCTAAAGATTAAAACCTTTAAGAACAAGTGACAACCTATAAGATTTGTTCCATTGAAGGAAGTGGATAGTGATCCTTGAGTGATGCTCTATTTAGAAAATGGAAGTCTACATACAATTTGATTTCTCCATTTCTTTTCCTCGTTGGCACCAAGTTTGTAACCCAACTTGAATGATTGATAGGGAAGACGATGCTAGCCTCAATCAGCTTTTTCAACTCCTTCCTCATAAGAGGTTCAATGTGAGGATTCACTGGCCTTTGCTTTTTTCTGATAGGCTTAGATTCACAATTTAATTAAATTGTATAGTCAGCCAATCTTGGGTTGAAACCTCTTAAATCCTTATAAGTCCATGGAAAAACATCTGGGAATTCTTGACAAAGTTGAACAAATTCATATTTCTCTTATGGGTGTTTACTTTGCCAATTTGCAATGTCTTGCCTTCATCTACTAAAATGGGCTCTTAATCTTCACCATTTACATGAATGTTTTCCTTCTCCTTCAAGAACTAATTACTTGGGTTGAATATTGACTCCAAAGTTATGAGACCCTTTGGTAATTTGTTAGTCCTCAGCTACACAACTTGGTCACCATATTGCTGCTCCAACTTATCTTGGTTTCTAGTAGAGAAATGAGCTTCTTGTTGTAGAAAATTTATAATTTACTAATCATTCTCGAAGACTTTCCAAATTTTGTTGTTATCTAGAATAGTTTTTCTTACAATAACTTTGATATGGGGATGAGATTTATCACTTTTGATACTTTTTACAACATTGAATGCTTCCCTGATTGCTACTAACTTGTCTTTTGGTTCATTCTTCTTTCTTGGGATGGACGTGATGCTAAAATCTTCAAAATCTTCAATTAGATCCCATACCCAAGTTGTTTTTCTTCAACAGATCGTTCTTAGTAGCATTTTGTCCTCTGACTTGATTCACAATTAGCTCACTATCATCAAATACTTGCAAGTTTTTAATAATTCTCTTCCTTACCCAATGTAATCCATGAATTAAGGCTTCATACTCAGCTGTGTTTTTTGAGCAAGAAAACTAGAAATGAAAAGCTAAGTAATAATTTGTGCCTTGAGGTGAAACAAGCATATCTCCTCCTCCTGCACCTTGTCTACTTCTTGAGCCATCAAAGAATAAATTCCATACCTCATTATCATCCTTGTGGTCTAGCTTAGTGATGTTAGGAAGAGGATGATTATTTTCATGCAAACAATAAAATCCTGGCTCGGATTTCCATTTCTTTGTAAGGGTCAAAAGCTTGTATTTTATTTTCTCTTTCATCAAGAGTCAAGTCTTGTATGCATTTGAATTTGGTATCTACTTCATAATTTCTTGGGAGATCTTCCTGATCAAAAGTTGAACAGTTTTAATTGGTTAGACTTGGTGTATGAGGTTCTATGTGCAAGTTTTCAATGGGCTCAGATCTGATTATAGCCTTAGCTCCATACCTTATTCTAAACAACATATGTGAACAATTAGTAGACAAATAGCCTCCAATTTTGGAAGTGAAGTCTCTTAACTAGAACAATGTAAAGAGTAATGGCAGGTCTATGATTGATACATCTTGCAAAATGGTTGCATTAGGACATGCATGCAATGTGAGGCTCAAATATTTGATTACTCCAACTATTGTTACTGTTGTCTCATCTAATTACACCACATTTTTAGAGATGACTTCATATTGAAGGCCCAATTGATCAGCTGTCTATTTTGGCATAGCTGAGCTATTTGCTCCTGAATTAATCATGCAATTATGTACCAACTTATCTCCTATGATTAATGAGATATAGAATGGTGGTGGATTCCTTGATTTTCTCTTTGTTGAGTTGTATTGGCAAGCACCTTTTCTTGTTGATTACGTGGTTGATTTGATGCTGACCAATTTTCCATAGTAGTTTTCAATAGGTCTTTTTATCCTGGGATAGCCAATGATTCCCACATTGAGATGTTTACATTTGTTTTCTTCATTTTCTCAATGATTTTTTATGAAGATGAGCTATCTCTCTACTACCCCTTTCCTGGCACATTCTTCTCTTGCACATGGGATTTTACAACGGGCACTTGAGCTGATATAGAAGGTTGCTTGGGATGACCATGCACATTAGGAGCTGTACTTTGATTGCTAACACTTTTTGGAGTGATGGAGGGCTATGAATCATTCGAATTTGATGAGTTTCCTTCTCTAATATTTCTTTTCTTGGACCGTGTATTGGAAGCTACACTTTCAGAAGGTGCTTGATTCATACCACATAAGTCTTCAACCTGCCAATTGACAATTTTGGTCTTATTTGGAGGTGCCTCTACCTGAGATTCTCCTTGTTGTTGATTTCCTTCTTGGCATACCTCTTGTTCTACATAATTTTTTGTCACCATAAGAGCTTCATTCAAAGCACCATTGAAACACATTGACTAGTTATGATGTTGATTACACGAAAAGAACCAATCATACTCTTGAACCATGTTATTTTGTACTAGTACAAAAGGTCTAGATGTGGACGTGGTATTGGGATTATAAGGCTGGAATGGTCTATTAGTAGTAGGCCTGACTTGATTCTGATTTACAACTTGGATGGGTGTACTATTAGGATGGTATGGAGGTCTATTGGGTTGAGTTCGAGGCTGATATGATCCGAAATTTTGAGCGTGCTTCTTCTTAAGTGTCACTAACTCATTACACAACTTTTTTAGTTGCTTCATGACTTCTTGGAGCTCATTTGAGGTACTAGAGGATGAAGTAGAAGCTTCAGCCAAATTTTGATTCCTTGGATCAGGAATGGGAGCTAATGCGGGTGCTTGACTAGTGCTTGGAGCTCCTAGTTCTAGATATAGAGGCATAGGTGGCCTAGGTGCAAGTTTACCATCTTGGATTAAGAAATTTTCAGCTCTAATAGCAATGGTATAGGATGTAGGTAAAGTTATACCTCCCATGGATTGAATCACCATAGCAATATCAGAATTTAAAGCTTTAAGAAAGTATAAAAAATCATCTTCAGCTGCTGGTCTCGCAACCAATGGCATCCTACCCCACATCCTCTTAAATATGAAGTTTATGTTGGTTAGCTACTCATTAGGAGCCCTCTTGATTGTTGTGAATTGTTCCAATAAAGACAGATTATCCTCTTTTCTCCAAATTGATTACGAAGAGTTGTGCATAAATGGTCCCAATTCTAGATAGACCCTATTGTTAGACTTCTAAACCATTAAAAATCTTCACCTTTAAATGAAGATGCTAATAATTTAAAATCAATGTCCATTTCAGTAATTTCATGAATTACATAGACAATTACAATATCTTGGATGTGGTCGATCAGAGTTGTCTAGTTCTCTCAAGTGAAATATGGGATGTTCTTCAATGTTGCAGATGGAACTGACTTTTGTGCATTGAGAGAAAGTAGGCTACTACCACTGAAGTTGAAATAGGGATTGGGTTGTTCCATCCTGATTCGTTGAAGAACTCTAGTTGATTGAATGAAAGCTCTATCAAGTGGAGGTGTTGACAAAGTCCTATTTGGTGGAGATGGAGACCTTTGACCTATTCTTCCCCTTCTTCCTCTATCTGGGGACAAGTATAGATAGAAAAACAATTATTCTTATCTTGTTGTTGATATTGTCTGTATTCTTCTCATAAATATGCCACATCTAGACTAATAAAACTAGTGGATTTTACTTCTTTTGGAGTCACCAAATGTGTAATTCAAATCTTCTCACAAACTCTTACTGTAATTAAAATAAAAACATTTTGGTCCCACCGGGTGTTCCAGAACTGTTATCACCAAATCACAACACCTTATGGTTTACACAAGTGTGTTTTATTGAGCTCACAGTGTGATTGGATAACATGGGTACTATCTCTAAGTTGTGGGACTTGCTTTTTGAGATAAACCTCCAGAGAAAGTTGGTTCTTACTCCTAAACTACCTACCACAATCTACTCTAATGGAGGAAAAACTATCTAATCCTAATATAAATTTCCAAGGGACCAAATAGGAATATTGCATGGAAATAAAGCCTAGACTAAAGCGGTGATACACTAGAAAATGAGGGAATGAGGATAGTTTTCCAATGTGTGAAAAACAGAAGTAAAATACATACTAGAAGGGGTGATATAAGTCCTTCACAATCTGGAAAATGCATTCACAATCATAGTTCATACATGCACAATATTAATCAATCCCTACAATAGCATAGATTAGATAGAGTATGAATGTAATGAGATTGAATGATAAAAAAAATGCAAACTAAACAAAGCAAGGGAAGAGATATCCACAAACTTGCATCTAGTGTTGCATATTGAAAATACACAGTCAAATCCTTTACAAAATACAGACCTAGATCACCATGCAAGGAGTCCACTACAAGGGCCTATAGCACATTAGATTCACAAAAAAAATTTGACAGAGTTTTGCTACTTAAAAAATATCTCCCCTTTACAATGAGCTTAACACTCCAATTTATAGAATTCTGAGAGAAGAGAGAGAGAGAGAGAGAGAGAGAGAGAGAGAGAGAGAGGAAAAATGGAAATCCCAAAATATGTCTTCCAATCACTTGCGAAAGGTAGTAAATGGAATGAAATGATGTTCTGTTACTTGAAAAAGGTCCCTCATACTGTCCCATAACTTGCAGCAGTGAAATATGTTAACACATGCTCCATTGAATGCATCCCAATCACCAATGAAATAATTGTTCTGAACCTGATCACTTTTTTTGTAAAATCTCTATCGATCCTTCGTCAAATTATGAATATCTTAATTTTTGTGTTTTGGGATTGGAAACATGATTCCATTGGTACTAATTTTCTTTTTTTTTTCCTAAGAATCGCAAAAGTTATGGATTTCTGAGTGTGTGCAGCTATTTTGAGTTTGTCAGGGATTTCTTGCCTTTTACAAGACTGAATATTTAAATTTTGGAACTGGATAATTTTCCTTCCTTTTCACCCACCTACCCTCACCAAAATTAATATTTTGGGTTTCCATAGTGTAGAGGATATCGATATCTTTCCAATGATATAAAATTTATTAAATTTCGAGCACCGGGTCAAAAGTTATGCCCATTTGGAAATTTGCAATAATCCACACAAGAAATGGTGAAAATGTAAATTTGCAAAACAGACCCTAGAGCCCGAAATTTAAAATTACACCATTTGAAAAATTGAAAAAATTCTCAAAAATTCACCCAGGCACCCAAGCCCAAAATTGGCAAAATTCTCAAAAAATTCCCCTAGGCCCCCAAGCCCGAAATTGGAAAATTTTGCAAAAAAGCCCCCCCTTGCTCATAACTTGCAAAATATGAAGAGTTAGAAGGTCTTCTCTATATTTTTTTAGAAATGAAAAGAAATTTCTAATCTGATGAACATGATTTTAGGAATCTTTAAGTACTTAAAATATGTAAAAAATCAGATTGAAGCACTAAAAGGGGGGAAAATTGTGTTAGTTGACCAAGATTAAGCATGAGCTTATTTTGGACAACAATTTGGCGACTCATACTGGACATCTGCCTACTAGATGAGATGATCAGTGGCCTTGGAGCATCCATTTGGCATGGAGTCTACCTGGTAATCTCATATTTGATCTAGAACTACCTTTCGATGCTTGCACTCTTGTCTTTTGTAAGATAACCTTGTAGTCAAGGTTTGTGAGAGTAGAAAATTGCCTGAAACTTGGATGATTTTCCCTCCTTTGATTTTCTACAAATTTGATCTGGTGGAGTGCAATAAAAACATCCAAACCTATTCCAACATGGATACTCTTCTTATTTAATTCTCTTTTGGATGTAAGTGTCTTCCGGGAGTGAGATGAACTGTATACAAGCATAAACAAAGAGAAATAGAGCATGTGCACTAGCACTTAGGGAAATGAAACTTATTCTAACAAAAAAAAACAATGTACACAAGCACTTAGAGAAACTAGATATCCTAGACTAATATGTACAAAGGTGAGAAATTATCCTTTTTTTAGGAATTTTTGAGATAGATTCCAGTCACTAGAATCTAAAATTCTTTACCATCTAATTCATCCAGATGGAAGGCATTGCTAACATTGCATTTAGTGATCATGTATGGGCCACTCCATATGGAATTGAACTTAGAAATCTTTCCTAGCTTTGCATGATCAACATCCCACTTCAGTACCAAGTCTTCAACTTGTAATTTCTCAGTCTTAGCTTTCTTTTCAAAGCTCTTTTTGATTAATGCTTGATCCTTCTCCTTAGTATGCATTGCATGTTCTCTTTCTTCTTCTAGTTCCATTTTCTTTGTATACCTGATTTCCATGGGTCTAAATAAATCTAGTTCCAACTATTTCATGAGTTCCAATGCTGAAAACTCAAGTGATATAGGTAGAACTGCTTCTTTTTTGTATACAAGCTTGAATGGAGAGCTTCCTTTAGACCTCTTGGGTGTGATCCAATCAGCCCATTGAGATGATTTGAGCTTTGTGTGCCAAGTTCTCTAATTATCATCAAGATTCCTTATGATGATTATTAGTAAGTTTTTTTTTGTTGAATCTACTCTACCATTACCTTGAGGGTAATAGTTTGATGAAGTGCTGAGGTATACACCATTCTTGACAGCCCATTCACTAATCTTTATACCAAGAAATGCCAATGCATTATCTGATATGATAGTGGCATAGACTCCAAACCTGGTGACTATCACTTCATATAAATCTAAGATATTAGATTCATTTGCCTCATTAAGTGTCACTGCTTCAGTCCACTTGGTGAAATATTCTATTACCATAAGTATCCACTTATGGCCTTGACTTGAATTTGGGTTGATCACTCTAATGAAGTATAATCCCCATTGCATGAATGGTTGATCTAATTAAATTGGATGAAGGGGGGGTTGTTAACTTTTAACCACTTCTTGTATTTCGTGGTCCATGAGTAGCAATCACTAAAAACCATAGGCTAATAGTAACCAACCTTAATGATTTTGAGAGTTGTTACTCGAGGAGCAAAGTGGCCTCCTACTTCTCCATCATATAACTCATGTAATATCTTCCCAACATGACATGTTTCAATGCATCTCAACAAAACACTATTGATATCTTTCTTGAACAAGACACCATCAATAAGCACATATGGGATGGATTACAATCTGAAGTATCTCCTCTTTTTTTTACTCATTTCTGGAGGGCACAAACCTATTTGGAGATAATGCACTGAGTCCTGATTCTAACATGGAATGGGTGCATCATTAGCTAGTTGTTCTTGATCATTCTACATTAGTAGGAAAACATATTCTTCTCCTTTTGACTCATCATGTAGCTTAGAATAAATATTCTCATGAAAACCTTTGCCACGAACTAGGTTGGTTACCTTGATTTCAATATCATATTCCATTACATGAGTGATCCAGCCTTCTCTCTTCTCGTTCAAGTCCTTGTTTAGGAGAAAGTCGTTGACACCAGCATGAGACACCAATAGTTGAATCTTATTATTCGAGACCAAGTGTTTGAACTTATTCAAAGTCCTAATGACAGAAAGGACATTATTTTCAATAAAATAATACTTTACTTCATAATATTCTAAGCTCTGACTAAAGAACGCTATGGGTTGTTCTGAATCTTATCTATTCAGCTGCACTAAGATAGTTGAGGTTGTGTTTTATCATCAAAAAGCATACAACATGAATACCTTTGAGAAGTCTAAGTTGATAAGAGTTGGAGATTGTGAAATTTCATGCTTGATTGCATAAAAACTCTCTTTTCTTTCTATTGTCCATTTGAATGCAAGACTCTTCTTCAACATCTGATGCACCAAAATTAGCAAGAACTTGACAAGGTCATAACTTGAGCTCCCGGTGTCTGTTTGAGTCCATTTTTTTAAACCACATGTTTTGATGAGGCAAATGTAGTGGAAACCTACCCTACCAGTTGGGGCAAGTTTTCAACACATTTTCAGGCCCTAAATCTACCATCTTGAGGCTGAAAATTAGGATTTAAGTTATAGTTTGGTTCTTTCCTATTTTTGGGGCATTAGTTAATTTTAGTCTATGAGTTGCATTATGAGTTAGAAAGTTTGCAATTCCTCTAATTTAGGGATGTAGAATATGCTTGGAAATTTTTTGCCCATACGAATAAGCATGCGAACTTACTAAGAATATCAATTTCAAGTAAACTACTAAAAATAGTAATATCTGCCACCTAGAGTAGATTTAGTCAGAGTTAGTTAGAGTTTTCTTGGAAACTCAAGTTGGGAGTTGTTTTCCTATTTAGGAAACATTGTAATTCATTATTCAGAAACAAAGAAAGATATCTATTTTCTTTTGGAGTTCATATTATTTGCAGTATATCATGTTTGTTCATAATTTGGCTACATTATCTGGTATCAAAGTTGGTTTGAAGTACTTTTTAAAATAATGGCAGGAAGAGGAAGAGGAAGATGAGGCGGTATTTCCCAGATGAATAGAAATATGCAAGATCTGTAGAGACAAGTTTTTCCACTTGCTACAATGATAACCTAAAGAGGAAATCAAGGTGGAGATGACACATATGAAAAAGAAGTTTTTGAAGAGGAGGAAACACAGCCACCACCATTAACTTTTAAAGAAAGGATGCTTCGAGCATTTGAAGGAAAGAATGATGGGATAAGAGTTGATGTTTCAGAGTATGATGGCATTCTAAAACCAAAGGAGCTGATAGACTGGTTGACTAGCATGGGAATTTTTTTTGAGTGGAAGGCTATGTCAGAAGAAAATAAGGTAAAATTTACATGTACAAAATTGAAAGGTCATGCTATGTTATAGTGGGATCACCTACAGAAAGAGTAGTCATGAAATAGGAAAGAAAGAATTAGGACGTGGAGTAAGATGGAGAAGAAGTTGAAAGATAAATTTCTCCTTGTGGATTATGCATAAACCCTTTACAAGAGGTTTTAGAATCTCTGATAGAACTTACAAATAGTGCAAGAATACACAGATGAGTTCTACAAGTTGTCCATTCATGCAGAGCATGAAGAAACTGAGGAAAAAATGGCTGCAAGGTATGTTAATGGATTAAAATTTTCTATTCAAGATGAGATAAGTATGCATAGTATTAAAAGAATGGAGGATTCCTATTGATTAGCCTTAAAGGCCGAGGAAAAAAAAAATTGTCAAAATTTTAGGAGATCACTTGGAATGAATTGGGGGCCTCATCTTCCTTTCAGGGATGAGCTGGTTTCAGCCAAGGTAGGGGAGAGGATATGATGGCGATAGAGGATGGGAGGCTCCACGAAGACCATTTGTTTGTTACAGATGTGGTGAAGAATGGCATCGGGATTTTAAATGCCCACATACTTATACACATGACAAAAGGCAAAGAGATGTTCCAATAGTAAATCTTATTGAAGCTGAACAAGTAGAAGATGAACAGGACCTAGAAATTCCACCAAATGTTGAAGAAAATCTGATGGTCAAGAGGACGATGATTTCTCCAAGAAAGGAGGTCAAGGGGGATGCATGGCTGCGTACAAATATTTACATAACAAGATGCACTTAAGAAGGAAAGGTATGTAATGTTATTATTGATGGTAGTAGTTGTGAGAACATGGTTTCAAATGAGATGGTTGATAAATTGGGTCTGCATTGTGTGAAGAATCCTAACCCTTATTGTATTGCATGGTTTAAGAAGGGTAATGAAGTTACTGTTGATAAGAGATGTTTAATAATCTTTTCTATTGGGAATAGTTATAAGGATGAGATTTGGTGTGATGTTATTCCTATGGATGTATGTCATATACTGCTAAGAAGACCATGGTAATTTGATAGAAAAGTTATTCATGATGGGGGAAAGAATACTTATACTTTCTAGAAGGGTGGCACAAAAATAGTTTTGCTACCTCTTAAAGAAGAGAGGAAGGCTGAAAATATGCTTTTTGCAAAGGAATTTGTGAAGGAGGCAAAGGCAACCAGCTTTTGTTACGAACTAGTTACAAATAAGGATGAACCTGTAAGTGCATAAATACCAATAGAAACAACAGAATTAATAGAAGAACTTTTGGATGTTATTCCTAATGAGCTACCAGATGAATTACCACCCAAAAGAGATATTCAACACCATATTGATTTGATTCTAGGGTCTTCACTCCCAAATCAAGCGGCTTATAGGATGAGCTTGACATTGCATGTAGAGTTGAATAGGCAAGTGGCAGAGCTCATGCGAAAGGGAGTTGTAAGGGAGAGCATGAGTCCATGTACAACAACAGCTTTATTAACACCAAAGAAGGATGGAACATGGATAATGGGCATGGATAGCAGAGTAATCGATAAAGTTACAATCAAGTATAGGTTTCCAATACCTCGCCTTGATGATATGATGGATGTGCTTGCTGGATCTAATTATTTCACCAAGATTGATCTTCGAAGTGGTTATCATAAGATTTGGATCAGACAAGGAGATGAGTGGAAAACAAAATTCAATACAAGAAATGGATTATATGAGTGGTTGGTGATGCCATTTGGGTTATCCAATACTACTAATACTTTTACGAGATTGATGAACACCATGCTACGGGAGTATAATGGTAAGTTTGTTGTGGTTTATTTTGATGATATCTTGATCTTTAGTAAAACTAAAGAAGAAAATTTGAGGCATCTAAGGTTGGTATTTGAAGTGTTAAGGAAAGAGTAACTCTATGCAAATATGAAGAAGTGCACATTTATGCAATAGATTTTGGTATTCTTGGGCTTTATTATTTCAGCAGATGGGGTATTGATGGACTCAGAAAAGATAAAGGTAATTATTGAATGGCCTACTCCATGGAGTATAACAGAGATAAGAAGCTTTCATGGTCTAGCAACATTTTACAGAATTTTTTTTTTAAATTTCAGTAGTATTATAGCACCTATAATAGATTGCACAAAACGAAAGTAGTTTTTGTGGACAAAGGCAGCTGAGGATAGTTTTCAATTCTTGAAGAAGAAGGTGACAGAGGAACCCATTTTGGCACTACCATATTTTGATAAAGTGTTTGAGGTTGATTGTGATGCCTCACATGTGGGTATTGGAGCTGTTCTAAGTCAAGGAGGAAAACCAGTAGCTTTCTTTAGTGAGAAAATGAATGAGGTAAGAAAGAACTACTCTACTTATGATGTGGATTTTTATGCAATTATACAAGCATTAAGGCATTAGAGGCATTACTTAGTGCCTAAGGAGTTTGTGTTATTTACAAACCACATAGCCCTGAAGTATGTGAATAACCAAAAGAATTTGAATAGTAGGCATGCAAAGTGGGTATCATTTTTGTAGGGTTATAATTTTTCTCTAAAACATAAATCTGGAAAATAGAATCAAGTTGCAGATGCATTGAGTAAGCGTGTGACTTTGTTTACCACTATGTAAAATGAGGTGGTGGGTTTTGAAGCAATAAAGGGTTTGTATTCTTTTGATTCTGATTTCAAGGATATTGTTGAAAGACTAATTAGTCCATTGGCAGACAATGCAAGAGATGTCCTAAATGAGTATATTTTACAGGATGGCTACCTATTCAAGGGACACCGACTATGTATTCCAGTTGGGTCTATGAGAGAGAATATAGTGAAAGAGTTACATAGCAGAGGGTTGGCTGGGCATTTTGGTAAAGATAAGATGATAGCCTTGATAGTAGACAAATACTATTAGCCAAAGCTGAAAAGATATGTGGTAAGATATGTGGAGAGATGTCAAATTTTCCATGTCTTGAAAGGCCATGCACATAATACAAGGTTGTATATGCCATTGGCTGTTCCTAAAGGGTCATGGCCAGATCTGAGTATGGATTTTGGTTTGGGATTACCCAAAACACAATGAGGTAATGACTCAATTTTTGTGGTTGTTGATGGGTTTTCTAAGATGGTTCATTTTATTGCTTGCAAGAAAACAAGTGATGCAACAGGCGTAATAGATTTCATTTTTAGAGAAGTTGTTCATTTGCACGGTGTTCCAAAAACCATTACTTCAGATAGGAACACAAGGTTCTTAAGTCACTTCTGGTGGACTTTATGGAAGAAATTTGGAAATCAACTACAGTTCAGTAGTGCCTATCATCTACAGACATATGGGCAAACAGAGGTGGTAAATTGGAGTTTGGGAAACTTGTTAAGGTGCATCGTTGGGGAAAAGCCGAAACAATGGGACTTAGCATTACCACAAGCTGAGTTTGTATATAATAGTTCCATAAACAAATCCATGGGAAAGTATCCATTTTTAATTGTGTATGGGAGTAATCCAAAATGGGTGTTAGATTTGGTACAACTACTAGTTGATTGCAGATTCAGTGATGATGCATAAGCATTTGCCGAACATATACAACAATTACAGGAAGAAGTGCAAAAGAAGTTGTAGAATAGTAATGATAAGTATAAGAAAATAGCAGATGTGCACAGAAGGAGAAAGGTATTTACAGTTGGTGAGTTGGTTGTGGTATAACAAACTGAATTACAAGAAGATTGGTCCCTACAAAATCATGAAAATAATAAGTGATAATGATTATGAGGTAGAATTGCCAGGGAATTTTGATATTTCTCCAGTGTTTAATATTTCAGATTTGTATTATTTTCATGGGGATGGTGCAGAAGGGGAATTTATTGATGAATTAGTAGATTGGAGGCAGCAGGTTTTGGTGAAGAAGAAATAAGAAGTGGATCAGATTCTAGATAAGCAAACAATGGACACACGACATGGGAAATACAACAAATATTTGGTACATTGGAAAGGACTGGAACAAGAGGAAAATACTTGGTTCATAGAGTGGGAGATTAATAAGTTGGATGTAGATAAATGGAAGTAGTTTGAAGAAGACAACTTGCAGGAGCTGCATTTTTTTCAAGCAGGGGAGAATGATGCGCCAGAATTAGTAAGAACTTGGCAACGTCATAACTTGACCTCCGGGTGTCCATTTGAGTATATTTTTTTTAAAACCACATTTTTCAATGAGAAGAATGCAACGACATCCAGCCCTGTCGGTTGGGGTAAGTTTTTGACACATTTTTGGGCCCTAAATCTGCCATCTTGAGGCCGAAAAGTAGGATTTAAGTTATAGTTCAGTTTTTTCCTATTTTTTAGGCATTAGTTAATTTTAGTCTATTAGTTTCATTATGAGTTATAAATTTCACAATTCCTCTAATTTAGGGATGTAGAAGATGTGCGGTAAATTTTTTTCCCATACGAATAAGCATGTGAACTTACTAAGAATAGAAAGTTCTAGTAAATTGCTGAAAATAGTAATTTTCACCACCTAGAGTAGATTTAGTCAAAGTTAGTTACATTTTGCGTGGAAAATTGAGTTGGGAGTTGTTTTCCTATTTAGGAAACATTGTAATTCATTAATCAGAAACAAAGAAGGAGATCTATTTTCTTTTGGAGTTCATATTATATATAGTATATCAAGTTTGTTCATAATTTGGCTGCATTAATATCATTGTCAAAGGATTCACAAGAGTTAAAAAATTAAGGCATAAATATGTGGAAAAAAATTATTCTTCCCAAGAAGTTTTGGAGATATTTCTTGTGATGTGGCAATGGAAGTGTTCGGATGGCTTCAACTCTCTCAGGATCAATTGCCAACCGTTCCCTTGAGACAATGTGGCTGAATAATTTTTCCTCACGCACCAAGAATACACACTTCTTTGGATTCAATGACAGTACAAATCTTCTACATATTTGAAATACTTGACTGAGGTGAAAGAGGTGGTCTATTGCATTCTTTGAGAAGATGGTGATATCATCTAGATACACTAGCACTATCTTGTTGATTAAGCCTTTTAATGCCATATCCATAGCTCTCTTAAATGTTACTCCAACATTTGACAGTCCAAATTGCATCTGTTTATAAGCATATGTACCCCATTTCATATTAAAGGCTATCTTGAACTGATCTTAATCTTTTAACATTGTCTGATTATAGCCTGAGTAGCCATCTAACAATGAAAAACTTTTATATCTAGCCACAACCTGCAAGATTTGTTCCATTGAAGGAAGTGGATAGTGATCCTTGAGTGATGCTCTTTTAGATCATGGAAGTCTACACACAATCTGATTTTTCCATTTCTTTTCCTCCCTGGCACCAAGTTTGTAACCCAACTTGAATGTTTGATAGGGAAGATAATGCTAGCCTCTGTCAACTTGTTTAACTCCTTCCTCCTAAGAGGTTCAATGTGAGGATTCACTGGCCTTTAATTCTTTCTGATAGGCTTAGATTCATGATTTAATTCAATTGTATAGTCATCCAATCTTGGGTTGAAACCTCTTAAATCCTTATAAGTCCATGTCAAAACATCTGGGAATTCTTGACAAAGTTGAACAAATTCATATTTCTCTTGTGGGGAGTTTACTTTGCCAATTTGCAATGCCTTTCCTTCATCTACTAAAATGGGCTCTGAATCTTCACCCTTTACCTAAATTTTTTCCTTATCCTTCAAGAACTGATCATTTGGGTTGAATATTGACTCCAAAGTTATGAAACCCTTTGGTAATTTGTTAGTTCTCAGTTGCACCACTTGGTCACCATACTGCTGCTCCAACTTATCTTGGTTTCTAGCAGAGAAATTAGCTTGTTCTTGTAGAAAATTGATAATTTGTTGATCATTCTCAAAGACCTGCCAACTTTTGTTGTTATCTGGAATAGTTGGTCTTATAATAACTTTGATATGGGGCTGAGATTTATCACTTTTGATACTGTCTACAACATCAAATGCTTCCCCGATTACTACTAACCTATCTTCTGGTTCATTCTTCTTTCTTGGGATGGAAGTGATGCTAAAATCTTCAAAATCTTCGATTAGATCCCATACCTAATTTTTTTTCTCCAACAGATCATTTTAGCAGCATTTTGTCCTTTGATTTCATTCACAATCATCTCACTATCATCAAATACTTGCAAGTTTTTTATACTTTTCTTCCTTTCCTAATGCAATCCATGAATTAAGACTTCATACTTAGCTGTGTTATTTGAGCAAGAAAACTGGAAATGGAAAGTTGAGTATTACTTTGTGCCTTGAGGTGAAACAAGCATATCTCCTCCTCTTGCACCTTTTCTACTTCTTGAGCCATCAAAGAATAAATTCCATACCTCATTATCATCCTTGTTGTCTATCTTAGTGATGTTAGCAAGAGGAATATTCTCTTCATACAAACAATAAACTCCTAGCTCATATTCATCCATTTCTTTGTAAGGGTCAAAAGCATGTATTTTATTGTCCCATTCATCAAGAATCAATTCTGGTATGCATTTGAATTTGGTATATGATTCATAAGTGCTTGGGAGATCTTCCTGATCAAAAGCTGAATAGTTTGAATTAATTGGAATTGGTATATGAGGCTCTATGTTGAAGTTTACAATGGGATCAGATCTGATTGTAGCCTTAGCTTCATACCTTGTTCTAAACAACATGTGTGACCAATCAGCAGACAAATAGCCTCCAATTTTGGCAGTGAAGTCTCTTGACAAGCATAATGCAACGAGTAATGGAAGGTCTATGACTGATACATCTTCTAAAATGGTCACATTTAGACATGCATGCAATGTGAGGATCAAATATTTTATTACTCGAACTGTTGTTACTGCTGTCCCATCCAATTGTAACACACTTTTAGAGATGACTTCACATTGAAGGCCCAATTGATCAGCTATCTGTTTTGGCATAAGTGAGCTACTTGCTCCCGAATCAATCATGTAATTATGTACCAACTTATCTCCTATGATCAATGAGATATAGAATGGTGGTGGATTCAAATTCTTACCTTGGTGGCTTCCTTGATTTAATATTTGTTGAGCTGCATTGGTAAGAACCTTTTCTTGTTGATTATGTGGCTGATTTGATGTTGACGAATTTGCCATAGTAGCTTGCAATAGGTCTCTTTGTCCCAGGATAGCCAATGATTCCCACATTGAGATGTTTACACTCATTTTCTTCATCTTCTCAATGATTTTGAATAGAGATGAGCTATCTCTCTGCTGCCCATTGCCTTGCACATTCTTCTCTTCCACATGGGTTGTTATAATGGGCACTTGGGCTGATCTAGAAGGTCGCTTGGGATAACCTTGCACATTGGGAGCTGTACTTTGATTTCTAACATCTTGTGGAGTGATGGAGGGCTATTGATTAATTAAATTTGATGATTGTCCTTATCCAATATTCCTTTTATTGGAACGTGTATTGGAAGCTACATTTTGAGAAGGTGTTTAATTCATACCGTAGAAATCTTCAACATTCTGATTGAAAAGTGTGGTCTCATTTGGAGGTGCCTCTATCTAAGATGCTCCCTGTTACTGATTTTATGTTTGGTCTATCTCTTGTTCCACACAATTTTTTGTCACCATAAGAGCTTGATTCAAAGCACCATTGAAAAACATTAAATGGTTATGATGTTGATTACATGGAAAGAACCAGTCATACTCTTAAGCCATGTTATTTTTTACTAGTACCAAAGCTCTAGATGTGGATGTGGCATTGGGATTGTAAGGCTAGAATAGTCTATTAGTAGGAGGCCTGACTTGAGTCTTATTTGCAAATTGGATGGGTGGCCTATTAGGCTGGTATGGAGGTCTATTGGGTTGAGTTTGAGGTTGATACAATCTGAAATTTTAAGCCTGCTACCTCTTAAGTGTCACCAACTCATTACCTAACTTTTGTAGTAGTTGTGTCATGACTTCTTGGAGCTCATTTGAGGTACTAGAAGATGAAGTATAATATTTAGTTGAATTATGATTCCTTAGAGCAAGAATGGTAGCTAATGTTGGTGCTTGACTAGTGCTTAGAGCTCCTAGTTCTAGATATAGAGGCATAGGTGGCCTAGGTGCAAGTCTACCATATTGGATCAATCAATTTTCAGCTCTAATGGAAATGCTATATGTTGCGGATAAAGTTATATCTCCCATGGATTGAATCATCATAGAAATATTAGAATTTAAAGCTTTAAGAAAGTATAGGAAAGCACATTTAGTTGCTGGTCTCATGGCTAATGGAATCCTATCCCACATCCTCTTAAATATGAAGTTAGAGTTTGTCAGCTTCTCATTAGGATGCCTCTTGATTGTTGTCAATTGTTCCAATAAAGACAGATTATCCCCTTTTTCTCCAAATTTATTATGAAGAGCTATGCATAAATGGTCCCAATTCTAGATAGACCCTGTTGTTAATATTCTAAACCATTACAGAGCTTTACCTTTAAATCAATATGCTAACAATTTAACAACAATGTCCATTTAATTAATTTCATGAATTGCACAGACATTTAAAATATCTTGGATGTGGTCAATCGGATTTGTTTGGTTCTCTCAAGTGAAATATTGGATGTTCTTCAATGATGCAACTGGAACTGGATTCTGTGCATTGAGAAAAGGCAGGCTGCTTCCAGTGAAGTTGGAATAGCGATTGGTCTGTTCCATTTTGATTGGTCGAAGAACTCTAGTTGATTGAATGAAAGGTCTACCAGGTCGAGGTGTTGACAAAGTCATATTTAGTGGAGATGCACACCTTTGATCTCTTCTTCCCCTTCTTCCTCTATTTAGGGACAAGTACAGATAGAAAAACAATCCTTCTTATCTTTTTGTTGATCTTGTCTGAATTCTTCTCGTAAATCTCCAAAGTCTAGACTACTAAAACTATTTTGGATTTTACTTCTTTTGGAGTCACCAGATGTGTAATTCAAATCTTCTCACAAGATGAATAATTAAAATAAGTGCACATCAGTCTTGTTGCGGTTAAAATGAAGACATCTTGGTCCCACCAGGCATTCTAGAACTGTTATCACCAAATCACAACACCCTATGGTTTCCACAAGTGTGTTTTCTTGAGCTCACAGAGTGATTGGATAACATGGGTACTATCTCCAAGTTGTGGGACTTGCTTCTTATGATAGACCTCCAGAGAAAGTTGGTTCTTGCTCCTAAACTACCTGCCACAATCTACTCTAATGCAGGAAAAACTATCTAATCCTAATCTAAATTTCCAAGGGACCAAGGAGGGAGATTGCATGAAAATTAATCCTACACTAAAGTGGTGATACACTAGAAAAGGAGGGAATGAGGATATTTTTCCAATGTGTGAGTAAAATAATCAAAATACATACTAGGAGGGGTGATAACAGTCCTTCATAATCTAGAAAATGCATTCATAATCATAGTTCATACATGCACAATAATAATTTATCCATTCAACATCATATAATAGACATAGTATGTACGTAATGAGATTGAAGGAGAAAAAAAATGCAAACCAAACAAAGCAAGAAAAGTCACATCCACAAACTTGCATCTAGTGCTCCATTTTGAAAATACACATTTCAATCCTTCACAAAATACGGGCCTTGATCACCATGCAAGGAGTCCACTACAAGGGCTTGCAACACAATGGCTTCACAAAGAAAATTTGACAGAGTTTTTCTACTTAAAAACTCTCTCCCCTTTACAATGAGCTTATCACTCTAATTAATAGAATTCTGAGAGAAGAGAGAAAGAAAAAAAAAACTATAAATCCCAAATTTTGTCATTGAATCACTTGCAAAAGGTAGTAGATGGAATGAAATGATGTTTTATTACTTGAAAAAGTCCCCCCATATTGTCCCATAACTTGCAGCAGTTAAATATGTTAGCTCGTGCTTGATTGAATGCATCCCAACCACCACTGAAATAATTCTTCTGAACCTGATCATGTTTTCTATAAAATCTCTATCGATTCTTCATCAAATTTGGAATATCTAGATTGTTTTGCATCAGGATCAGAACTATGATTCGAATGGTATACATTTTGTTGTTTTTCCGTTATAATTGCAAACGTTACGGCCTTCTAAGTGCGTGCAGCTATTTTGAGTTTGCAAGGGATTTCTTGCCTTTTACGGAACTGAATATTTAAATTTGGAAATGGATTATTTTCCTTACTTTTCACACACATACCTTGAAAAAAATTATTATTTCAGGTATCCATGGCGTAGAGGATGTCGAGAGATTTCCAACGATATAAATTTTTTTGAATTTTGAGCACCGGGTCAAAAGTTATGCACATTTGAAAATTTGTATTAAACCGCACAAGAAATGGCAAAAATACAAATTTGCAAAACAGACCGTAGGGCTTGGAATTGAAAATTCCACCATTTGTAAAAATTGGAAAAAAATTCCAAATTCCCCCAGGCCGCCAAGCCCAAAATTTGCAAAATTCTCAAAAATTCCCCCAGATCCCCAAGCATGAAATTGGCAAATTTTGCAAAAAAAACCCTAGGCTCGTAACTTGCAAATTATGAAGAGTTAGAAGGACTTCTTTATATTTTTGGAAAGGGGAATAAATTTCTTATTTGATGAAGATGCTTTCAAGAATCCTTAAGTACTTAAACTATGTAAAAAATCATATTAAAGAACTAAAGGGGGGAAAATGAATCCTCTAATTTTCCCCAACTCAAAGGAGTTCAACACTCTCTACCAGACAATGCATGGAAAGGTGTGTTGTTGATAGAAATATGAAAACCATTATTGTACAAAAACTCTACCAGATACAAGTAATCCTCCCATAATGAATGATGATCCATAAGATACATTCGGAGAATATCCTCTAGTATCTGGTTCACCCGCTCAATCTAACCATATGTCTCAGGGTGATAAGTTGTACTAAAATTGATCCTTGTCCCAATTGAAAACTACATAGTGGTCCAAAAGTATGAAGTGTATAATGGGTGATTGTCATAGATGATCTTCCAAATAATTAAATATAATTGTACTACCTTATCCAAATAAACACATGCAACTACAATGGCTCTTTAGGTGGTCTTAACCGGAGACAAATGAGCCACATTTTTAAAAATTTCAACTGGGACCATGATCACGCTGTGTTGATATCTCGAGATAGGTATCCCAAGTATGAAGTCCATAGAAATGGTGTCCCAGTTCCACTCTAGTATAACATGAGGATAAATAAGGCTATATGGATGTTGATGCTCGACCTTCACCTTCTAGCACTCCAAACACCAAGACACATACTAAGCTATGTCCCTTCAAACTCCAACCCAATGAAATGACTATCTCAGTGTACGGTGCATCTTCTTCACCCCTGGGTGGGCTAAATAAAGTACATGATGAGGCTCTGTTAGAATGTCTTTTCGTAAACCTCCATCTCTAGGCACATATATCCGACCTTTGTGTCTAAGAAGCGCATCTGACTCTAGTTAGAGTCCCTAAAACATCCCCTTAATGGGTATGTGTGACTCAATCTCTTCTCTGGTGGAAAGATAGAATTTTTCCAGTGGAAGCTGCTATAAAATCCTCCCCCAAAAATATGTACCCTTTGAAGTAGCCATGCCAAGATGTTTCCAATGACTCAATGCATCTGCTACCACATTCTCCTTCCCCTTCACTTACTCAATCTCCATATAATACGTGCGCAATAGGTCCATCCAACACCATTGATAGGCATTGAAATTGGGCTATGTGAAGAGATTTCATAGGCTTAAACAATCTATCCTGAGTGTGAATTTGTTTCCCAATAGAAAGTGACATCATCGTATTAATGCATACACAACTGCTGCAAGATCAAGGTCATGAGTGGGGTAATTGAGCTCATAGTCCTTGATGTTTCGAGACTCAAATATAAAAAAGCAACAATGTTGCTTCAATACTCCTCTTATCCCTACCAATGAAGCATATTTACAATCAAATAAGTCCCTTTAAGGATTCAGTACTCCAAGGATAGGTGATATAGTAAGTCATACCTTTAGAGTCTTAAAGGCCTGATCACATCTTTTCGACCATATAAACTTCTTTTCTTTCCACTGCACGGAAGTGATGGGATGAGAAATGCTTGAAAATTCCTTTAAAAACCTCATGTAGTATCCTGTTAATATCATAAAACTATGTACCTTGGTCACGTTGGTAAGTAATAGCGAATCAATGATAGCTCAAATCTTGCAAGGATCAACAGCGATACCTTCCCCATAAATGATGTGACCCAGATACTGAACCTCTGTCTCAAATAACACACACTTCTCTAGGTTCCCATAGAGTTGTTGCTCCCAAAGACACTACAGAACTTGTCGAAGGTGCTCCTAATGCTCCTCACGCATGCATGGTTATATCAATATATAATCCAGGAAAAAGAGAAAAAAATGATCTAAGAACATCCTGAATACAACATTCATCAAGCTCACAAATACTATGGGGCCATTCATTAGTCTAAAAGGCACAACTATGTACTCATAGTGACGATATCTAGTGCGAAAGGTTGTCTTCATCCTTTGTAATCATAAGCTAATAATACCTTGAATTAATATATATCTTTAACAACATAGTATCCCTCTTTATCTGATGGAACAAATCATTAATGCGTGGAAGGGGGCAACATTTCTTGATCATTACTTTTTCCACTTTCTGGTAATCAATGCATAATCTCTGGGACCTGTCCTTCTTCTTCACAAAAACAACATGTGCACCCTAAGGAGATACACTTGGATAGATTAGGCCCTTCTCATGAAAGCCCTCTAGCTATGAATTTAGCTCAAAAAGGTTAGGGGTAGTCATCTTATAGGGTGCATGTGAGATAGGCTCTTCTCTAGGAACTAATTCTATACAGAAATCTATCTCACATGGGGGGGTAGGCTAGGTAACTCACTAAGAAAGACATCTAAAAACTCCCGCATAATGTGATGGTCATCAAGTGAAGGTCCACTAGTCTCATCTTCTAACCTTTCACTGATTATAATGGCATATAACTAGAATCTCTTACGTGCACATCGCTTCAGCTGCATAACGAATACAATGTAAATCGATATAGGCCTCCTAACCACAATAATCACTGACTCCAAACCTAAATCATCTACACTTGAGGTTACCTTCTTGTAGCAATCCACTCTATCCCTATGTGTTGAAAGGCAATCCATACCCAAAATAACTCCATAAGATCCCAAGGGGAGGATGCGATGATCCAAGGTCATGGTGAAGGGTCTTGGGTCTACTACACACTACTTAAGTAAGGAGTCCACTGTGAACTTAGATCCAGAAGCCATCTCTAAGTGCCAACTACGAATTTTCCTAATTTCTAGTAGTGTGCATCTCTCAACTAAATATGGGGAAATGAAGGAATCACAAGATCCTAAAACAAATAGGATAGAGACATGAATACCACTAATGCTACTCAAGGTCTCAATCACAGTTCTATGGTGTTTTGTCTCATGGTTCTCGACTGCTACTTAAATCATATGACTCTGTTCCATGTCTCCAACTATCGACTCAGAAATATGGGCCTTACCCTTGTTATCAATGTTCTACGGAAAATATCTCTAGTGGTTTCCCTGTGCACCACATCCCTAGTAAATTTCTTGTCCCCTCTAATGATAAGAGACTCTTGTAGGTGCTCTAGTAGTCCACATTATGGTACCTAACTATCCATCTCTAGACTATCATGGTTGTTGCGGATTATCTTTGACTGACTCTTTTCTAGGCAGTGTCAATGTCCTGATAGGTCCTCTAGTTGGAGGGCCCATACTCCTCCCTCTCTATACATCATATCTTGGTGGTGTCTTCAATGGGGGGGTAGGTCTGTTGTTGTGGTTACTATTATGGCCATAAGGAGAATTGTATGGGTCCATGCCTACCACAAGGAGGATGGTTTTCCCCGTTTGAATGATTTTCCTGCATCTCTTGAATGTGACTCCTCACTTTGTCTCTCACCTTATGTGTCTTCTCCCTATTCTCCTCCATAATTTATGCCTTCTCAATAGCCTCAAATAGTGTCTGTGGACATTGCATGTTTATTTCCCCTCCAAGATCCAAATTTATGCCCTTTTTGAACTGATGAACCTTGAATCATCCTAAATATAGTCGACATATTATAGAAAGTCCAAAACTCTACTGTCATACTTGCCATCATCATAGAATATTTTCACTGATCATGAAACTCATCAATCCACTTTTAAATGAACCATCTAGAAATATATCTATTCTGGAATCACTCCACAAAGAGCTCCCATGTCACGGTCCCTAAATCTAGGTGGAGATTCTACTTGTATTTCCTCATCCATAATCCTAGCCCATCCCTCTAAACACGTATAACATCATGATCCTTTGTGTTACTAGTGAACGAACATAGCTTGAAGAAACCACTCAAACTAACTAGCTAGGTCTCAGACTGGAACGCTCTTGTGTCTGTGATTAAGTAAGGTAGATGAAGCTTTAGTATCTCACGGATTTGATCTTGCACTTACATTATCTTATCTTGGGTCTCTCCTCATGGCTGTCTCTCTTCATAGGGCTTGTGAATTCTCTCCCTCTGTGTCACAGCGTTATCTCTCTACTCTCTCTATAGTGAGTCCTATCTATCTACCTCCAGATGGGATTTATCTACCCTCTTCTCCTCATTGAGTCATGGAGAGTCACGAGCCTCCTGTGATGGCTCCCTATCATGCTAGGTAGGTCGTCCTCCAAGTGAACCTCTGCGTATGGTGGAATTGACCTCCTATAAGGTCTGTAGAATATGTTGTAATATGACAGTGACTACCTTATCTGGGGATGGCCCTTCTAAATCAACATGCAATAACCCCTCATTTGTTTCGTGCCTCCTGCAAATATGGGAGTTAGTCTATCATTATCTATGTTATTCTATCATTATCTATGTGTGTTTCAATTTACTAAGGTTCTACATTTTAAGTTATCAACCATATCAAGTGTCCTAAGCTTAGGTTGCACTAAGTTTTTTGTTGTGTTTTTATTTTTTTTCATGGTCCAAGTGTTGAACCCACGAATCCAATACCAAAGTGTGATGTGCACATTTCTCCACATCAAAGCCATACCAAAACTATATCACATCACTTAGGAAAATTACAAGAATGTTTTTCTATAAAACATACATGTATTGTGTTTATTAAAATACTAGTACATTTATTTTAATACATCCATTCCTTAAATAATATTATTTTATTATCCATAATTATTATAGATTAAAATCCTTTTCTTATATCCATATTAATTTTAATTAATTAATTCCTAATTTAATATTAATTATTTTTATCCGTTGAGTTTCATATTAAATTTATTAAAAAAGAAATTCCTAAGTTAAATTGAACTTTATTTCCATATGTAAATAATACCCATGCTACACATTTAACTTCAATCATTTTAACCCCCTTAAATAATTTATTTAATTACCTCCATGCTCCAGATTAGTTTATTTAACCCATAATTAAAAATGTCATTTATTTATTTATTTGACCCATAATGAAAATGCCACATAGTAAATTAACCGCACCATATAATTGATAAAGTAAAATAATAACAAAACTCACCCTTTTCCCATGAATAAAACCCCCTAGGTCTCCCACTAATTAAATTTCCCCATACATTATTAAAACAACTAATTCCCATCAATGTTAAGTTGTGAGGATTAAATCTAGGCCTTTGGATAGATTTAATCATCACCCCAGATCCTACATATTCCAAGAAAGCCCTACATATATCTTAAGCTTCCCTTTTATTCTTTTGTTTTCCTTATTTTCCTCCATTTTCAAAGGTTGTTTTGTAGGGAAAAAAATGGAGGCCATATGAGCATATGGATAACTATGGTGATTTTCTTTATTTTATATCTGCACTGAGGGGAAATTTCTTCCCATGTAATCCTTTTATTTTATTTTTTGCATTCCCTTCCTAGGGTTTGTAATCTATAGTTTATTTACTCTTTCGTCTTCTAGTTATGGGTGTATATTTAGCCTTATGCATTCTACACACACACGCACACACGCACACATGCGCGCGCACGCACACACACACACACACACACACACACACACACACACACACACACACACACACACACACACACACACACACATCTGAGTTCTGCGGTATGAGGATTTGGAAAGAGAAAAGAGAAGAGAGGTGAAAAAGGAAAAGGTAACTCATGCAAGCCCTGCTGAGATCGAGAAAGCAGTGGAGGAAGGAGAACCTAGGGGAGCTTCCTCATCCAAACCCCCAAAGATATCTATATTCCCTTGTCTATCCCAAATTGATCGAGGTGATTTGGGAGTTCTTTATATATATATATATATATATATATAATTTCTTTATGTGTAGGGGCAGCCCAAAATTATTGTGCACATGTTAAGGTTATAGGCCACAAGGCCTGGTAGTTCCTAAAGAAGAGGAGGTGAGGGTGATGTGGAAATTCCACACCACCATACTCCATCCAGCTAGGCTACGGGGAGGGGCTACACAGGCACTCCCACCATATGTATTTTTAGATTTAAAACCTCAAACATCACAAACAGATTCCTATTCCATTTAAAATTTTATATTATTTCTTTCTTTTGGATTTTATAAATCTACTTCATTTCAGTAATAAATAACAATGTGTGTGTGTGTGTGTGTAAATATATAAATATATATACCTGTTGTTTATGAATTTTTTTATCAAAAGAAATGTAGGTATAAGCAGATTTTTCAATACAAATAAATACATACAATATATGTTGTATAGATATATACATACATGTGTGTGTGTGTGTGTGTGTGTGTGTGTGTGTGTGTGTGTGTGTGTGTGTGTGTGTGTGTGTGTGTGTGTGTGTGTGTGTGTGTTTGTGTTTTATAGTAAATATATTTTCATAAGATAGTACACAGGTGAAAGGAAGATTGTTTTTCCAATTTAAAAGGGGAAATGTTTCATAACAATATGAAGCATACAATAATATTTTAATTCCGAAATCTGCTATAAAAAATCAAAAGGAAAATATACATTATAAATCAAATTGTCCCCTATTCACAACATTAAAATTAATTCAAGGATTTCATATTTAAGTTAAGGAGAACTTACAGCTAATCAAGTTTTCCACAACTTTACAGAAACATTCCAGAAAAGAAAATGGTAAACAAGCAAATACAATAACTATATTTTGTTTTTACAAATAAAGTATTAAAAGATTCAAATAATATACATATTTTAATTAAGGTACATATTTAAATACATATAAGGTTTTAGAATAACCTCTCCCAACCATTTCTAATATAGGTTTTAACCTTCCATAAAAAAATTTAAATATACATCTAACAAGAGAATAAATTTAAAATTCAAGTATAAAACCCCTCCACCTAAAGGTTGGGACAACATGAATAATTTTGTAAATTTCTCTTAACCTCAACCTACAACTTTATTCACTACAATCTCAACTCTTTTTCTTGTCCATCTTCAACACATCAACAAAAGGGTACATAGCAAGGAAACACTCACCTCCCTTACTAAATCCAATGAGAAGGTGAAGCCAAAATTCTCATTGGCTCCCAAGCCCTAACAATGGGATAATAAGGGGTGTTCACAACCATGGAATCCCTCACAATAATGGCTTCAAACAACAAACACACACACATAAGAATAATGTAATAAAAAAACTTGTAACATATAACAAACACATAGGCTCAAAAGTTGAGTCAAAATGGGATGGGAAACATGAAAAACATCTCTTTATGCCTCCTAAGTGGGATAGGGATCTACCCAAGCCTCCAAGTGCACTATACACACACAAAAAAAACCCTTATCTCTCCATTTTGAAAGATACACAATGATATAGTTTCCTTTTAACTCCACATAGGTTGATATCCCTTCTCGCACTCCCTCCAAAAAACCTCACACACTCCCTTTTACCTCCACAATGGACCCATTTCCCTTTCCCTATACCATCCCTATGGCCAATTCTACCCAAACCCTTACAAAATCACATGTTTTCATACAATTCACAACTCAATACACAAACAAGAAAACCAAAACATGAAGTGTAATATCCTACATTGCCATTGAGAGATACTTCAACCTTCAAGTAACCAATCTCCCACTTTGTTCTGTAATGTAAGCCAAATTCCATGCAAGCTCTAAAAAAATCCCTAGACAAGTAACCCCAAAAACAACTAAAAGACTACAATAAATAGAAAATGGTGGACAGTATGTTGTGGTGGCTCCATGTAGGATGCCACCTAATTTCTCCTCATTCAACCTCACATACTAGGGCTCCACAAATGGGGAAGGTGAGACATGACACATTCATTCTCATACACAATCCCTCACTCATCATTTCAAGAATCAAAATTTAGGGAATTAAGAAAAGGGTGGCATTAATTTCCTATTTTCCCTTAAAATCACATAATAGAGGCTAAATGTGACCCCTCATATCATAGGTTGGGTTGGTGGAAGGGTTTAAAGAGTGTGGGAGAAGTAAAACATGTCCCACAAGTCTCCAAAAATGGGCTCAAAAATATGAGTTTTGGAGATGGGGATGGTCACAAAAATAAAGATAAAATAAAATCCACTCAAGATCATGAAGAAAATTAGGAATATCCAACACATTCATTACCCCCATTGCCACATCACCCAATTGGTATAATCCACATAGTTAATTAACTTAATCAAGGGGCACACTAGTAACAAAAGGACATGGGAAAACATTAGAATTCAATAAAACCACATAATCAACTAAGACAAATAAATGGAAGGACAAATAAAACATTTACACCCATGTCCACTTATGAGGTTCCTCCCTATTATCCAAAATTCACCCCTCAAGGTAATTGTGATAACATGTACCAAATTCTTCAATCACAAGTGAGTAGAATTCATTCAAGGCCCAAAATCATGTTTTGGGGTCTCTTTGGTATCTCTCTAACTTCCCCATCCAAGGAAAAATCCAAAAAGCTAGCAAAAATTTGAAAAAATCCAAAAATAAAGTCACAAGCTTGTTTTAATGCATTGTGGGTCTGGAGGTTGTGGGTCGTACCAAGTGAGGGTCGTACCAAGGTTCTTCGTACCAAGTTTGGGACTTAAATGCAAAGGAATCAGCGAAATCAGACATTTTTGTCCTAGGTGGTCCATGAGACAGTTGGGACGTTGGGATGCGTAGGACACACAAAGCCAAAAATGGCCATAGGCAGGCAGTGAAAATTGGCAAAAGCGGAGGTTTTTGTTCTATGCGGTCTGGGACAACTAGGAAAAAAGTACGCACAGAACATGAATTGGTCGATTTGTTGCAAGTTAGTGTATTGAAGGTAATGCAGAGATTTTGTCCAGGATGGTTGGGACATCAAGACGTGCAGGACGTGTGGGGCGCAAAGAGGTGAAAAGGCCACTAAAGGGACCATGGGATCCGACGAATGTAGAAGTCAACAGCCCTCACGGTCAGATCAATGACAGATGCATAGGGACAAGGAAGCCTGAATCAGCCAATGTGGAAGAATGTATCCAGGACAGCCGGGACACGTGAACCTAATTTTTCTGAAATATCCACAGCACAAAGAAAAGTCAAAGTTTGACCTCCCAAACTTCAAACAGCCATAACTTTTGACTCCGACCTCCGATTTTCATAAAATTGGACTTTTTAGACTGAGCATGACGTCCTCTACATCACAAAAAGTTAATTTCTTAATTTTCTTGAGGGTAGATATATTTAAATAAAATAAACATATTCGGCTCCAGTCAGTTAATGCTCATTCCCATCAAATGACAGAAAACAATTGCCAAACCCAAAATAGTTGCTCGCACTCAGAAGGTCATAACTTTTGTATTTCTCAATGAAATCACATGAAATTAGTACCGTTGGAATCATGGCTCCGAACCTAACACACACCATTCAATAAATTTGGGATTTGATGAGAAATAGATGGATATTTTTCATAAAATGTGTCCAAGCTAATGATAGTGTTTTATTTCGTAGTTAGCAATGTAATTAAGAGGTATGGTCATCATTCTTTCTCTACTACAGCACCTGGGACAGTATGGGGAGCCTTTTGCAAGTAATATAAAATCATTTCACTCAATTTAGTGCCTCTTACAAGTGGTTGAAGGACATATTTTGGGATTTCCATTTTCCCCTTCTCTCTCTCTTCTCATTTTCCTATAAATTGGAGTGTTGGGCTCATTGTAAAGAGGGGGAGTTTTTAGTTGTAGCAAAGCTCTGTAAAAATTACTTTTGTGAAGCCAGTGTGTTGCAGGCCCTTGTAGTGGACTCCTTGCATGGTGATCCAGGCCCTTATCTTGTAATAGATTGAACTGTGCATACCAGGAAGCAATAAAATACAAGTTTGTGGATATATCTTCCCCTGCTGTGTTTCCTTGCATTCTTCTTGCCCCTTTCAATCTTTCATCACAAGTATATTGTGTCTATTTATTATGCTCTTGCAGGAATATCATTATCATTGTGTGTGTGCTTGGAGATATTGCTGTAAATGCATTTTGCTGGATTATGGTGAACTGTCATCACCTGCTTCTAGGTGTGCATTTTGCCTCTGTATTTCACATATTTGGAGATCACTCTCCCATCCTCCTTTTCTGGTGTATCACCGCTTTAGTGTAGGATTTCATTTTATGCATTCTCTCTCTCTGGTCCCTTGGAATTTTAGGTTAGAATAGCTAGTTTCTCTTGCATTAGAGTAGATTGTGGCAGGTAGTTTAGGAGCAAGAACCAGCTTTCTCTGGAGGTCTATCTCAAGTAATAAGTCCCACAAATTGGAGATAGTACCCATGTTATCCAATCACACTGGATGCTTAGAGTGATCAAACTAGAAATCTGATCAACATCCAGGGGTGCTATGATTCGGTGATAATAGCTATCTTTATTGTATAGCTCATATATTATCTACTACACATCACATTATGTGCTTCATGATAAATATTTCCTAGCATCTAAACTTAATCACATGCAATACCTTTCCCACTCGATGACACACTCTTATTATATAGTTCATACTTGAATTTTGAGGGATAAATCCTAAAATGATCCTCATCTCACACAAATCTGTTGGGAGGAAATGTGAAACGCTCTAATCTACAAATTTAATATATTGTAGCACACCATCACATGCACAAGACATCTGCATATCTTGGTTGTCTTTACTCTTGTTATCTCATACTACTTACATGTTACACTTGTTTCATATGCTACTTGGATACTTAATATTTCATTATATTTTTTCTATATACACATGTGAATTCACTTGGTATCTTAAGGTGAATGCATGATTTTTTTTCATATTGTTAGACAATTCATGATGCTTGACACTGCTCTTTACAGTCCCACCGAGGCTCCTCGGAGAATCTACCTTTTCGACTCTCATACTCTACACATCACAGGTCCTATATCAAAATATTTACTACTTTTCATTACTATCACTTACTTTTCAATGATCTATACATGATTTGAAATTCTATTTATCTTTCTAACATGCTAATGGGTGCTTCATGTGTATCATTTTCCTTACAAGATTCGTATACAAACCATGGTTATATGTTACTTATTGTTTTCCATTGTTTGCGGGATATGTCCTATCTTACTTGATCATTTTTTTTTCTTATGATCCCCTCCGGCCCTGATTGTCGTTATAACATTGTGATCAGTGTCCCATGTATGTAACCCGATTTTTGTGGGTACCTCTTGTCTTCATATTTTCTTACTACATTTTTCTTCTATTACATGCTATGTCCTTTACATTAAATTTTTTTATAGCCTACCATGGTTACATGTACCTTGGTTTTATACCATGCACATCCCCTACCCCATGTAGGTATTCAATCCAAAATATACATATTATTTTTAGGTCCTCTTCGTTTTGGCGCCACCTCCTCCTACATTTTTTACATGCACCCCCAAACGATGGGGAGGGAATGTATTGGGTGAACAAATCACATTCGCAATAGCTCAGAGATCCATAAAAAAAATCATAAAACATGAAAATGGAAACAGAACATAATAACAGAGTGGTACTCACAAACTTAGAGTAAACACTAGCTCCTAGTATTAGACATAAATGGTGGGTGCTTGTGTCCCACTTGGGTGGTTGTGTCCTAAATAAGAAAATAAGACAGTTTCTCAGTTCAACACAATTTCCAAAAGTTCATGGTACTGATCTAGAGTATCATTCACTTATCTCCAGTTACATAATTCAATAAATTGGTTACAATTCAATTACAAATTGAGATGTGCCAATCTCTAGTGACATTTATTTGAGAAGCGTTATGGAAGGAGAGAAAAATAGACATCTCTCCCCAACACTCTTCTCTTGGCATGAGATCGCCTGAAAAAATCTCTCCTGGCATGAGATCGCCCAAAAAACTTACTCTTGGTGTGTGATTTCCCTAGGAAAACCACATATCAGAAACATCTCCAAGACAAATAGGTATAGAACTTTCTATCCTATATTAGAAACATCTCCAAGACAAATAGGAAGACTTTCTATCCTATATTATCTTAAACATCAGGTGCACTCTTTACCTAACTGATTACGTTTCTACAAAATTTTTACTTACTTATACATACGTTACATTGATTTTTTCATATATGAGAATTTGGCTACTATTTTTCTCTTTTTTGTAGGTCCGTCCTTATAAGAAACAATATAGCATCTCACATCAACAAGAAAAATCTATAACAACACTATTACACACAGAATTCACCCCTAGGATCTACCTCCATTTTTACTAGTTGTCACACTTCACATTACTTTCATTTCACTGTACTTGTCCACTCATCATGCTATCATATACACTTATCTTTAGTTTACAAGGAACAAATATTCTATCTACTTTATGTTATTGATTATTATACTCCAAAACATAAAGTGGGGGAAAATGTAGACACAAGAATCTATGCACTTGGGTACATTTCTAGGTCCTAAAGCATAATGATGTATACATGATTCCTAAACAAGAAAACTAGTGGTTGGAAAACTCCTTATAATGGAATTTTGATCGCTTTATCATCCTAAACTTAACTCTCTTTTATTTTGATCGACTTTATCTCCTACAACTGGTCTTACACATCTTACAAATTTACCGACACTTAACTGATTTGTCTTTTGATGGCCTCAGACACTAGCACCCCAATTTGGAAAGAAGTGCCCAGTTGCACCTGTCCCTTTTGGGAGATCATGTCCTTCTTTTCCTTCTTATTAATCTTTTGTGTCCTTTTCACCTCTTGGGCATCTTTTAACACTTTGGGTCATCTTTTTAGTTGTTAATTACAATTTTAATTCAAAACAAGGGAATCATATATATACTTAGTTATTGCTCTCAAATAAGGGGACACCTCATTATAAAAATTATATATCATCACCTAAGCTTGCACAAAGTCACAAGAGAATTACAAGGCATACATATATCACACTCATATAAGGGACAAGGGTTGTATTGATTTGCATACATAACATAGAAGGGGAGTTCATTCTATTCGATCACACACATTTTGCATACTTGGAGAAATCTAGACCTATCCTGCTATCATCATGTAACTTGCATCTAGAGGGAGAGAGAAATTTCAAGGCATTATTACACACACAATCATCATGTAACTTGCACAAGGGAAAAACAAATATTACACACACAAGCACAAATTTACATGGATTATGATATATAGTTCAACGCTCATTCATAAGTTCACTCTTTGGGTAACTATCGAGGTTAGTCCGACTCCACATTCTACATCATTTGTATTACATTTGATGTGGTTTGTGTACATGTGTAGGTAGACATCTATCCTTTAGGTTATAGGTACGACTAACGACATTACAATGAAGCTCCTCCAACCTAAAAAATACCATAACGTGAGAATTTGAACAGAAACACATGCCCAATTTAGTCACTAGTGCTTGGGGCACTCTTGTTCTCCCACAGGTGCTACTGTCATACACATTCCTAACGTTCATAAACCCTAAGTGAGCCTCGACTACACTATTTCTAGAATTTTCTAGTAGACAGTGCCAATCACTCCTAGATCACACAAAATCAGCTAAGTCACCTCTCTCTCTCTCTCATTTTCTTAGGGTTTTTACAATGTTAATGCTTATTACATGATACCATCCACTATAATTTATCATATGTATGTCATTTTTTACATTCCGAACATTACTATAAATTATCATGTGTTGTCATTTTTTACATTAACTTTGAAATTAAGGTTTAATTATTTATATTAAATCAATTTCATTATTTTTTCTTGTATTATGAACCTTACTTTTTAAGTTTATGTTTTTTAACTCCCTCAACTTTAGTTTTCTCCCTTGTCCTAGTTGTCTTCCACCTTTTTTCCTTTCCTTTTTTGTTTCCTTTTATAATTTTCATTAAAAGTGGACCACTTATGTTTGGTACATAAGTGTTTGTACTATGATGGAAATGGCCCCTTACTCTTTTTGGCCTTTCACCTCTGACCATAGTTTTTTAAATTTTTTGTGCCCCTTTTACCAACATTTCCTTCATATTTTGTGTTGGCTTACATGTCAATAAAGCCCAAATTTGAATTAAATAACTCTATAAATGTAAAGGTGCATTAAAGCATTTATGATGATACAAACACAAGGACACATGTGATACACAACCACACACACACACAAAAAATGAGCACACATGTTATTTATATTGAAAGTCCCCAAAATCATATCATCAAATTGAATTCATTTTTGGAACACTCTTGTTCTAAGAAACAAACCAAAAGCATATAGAATCATAAGGTCTATGAGAATATTAAAAAAAGTTGTGGCTTCTCACATTCATTAATAAATAAGGGATGGGCTCACTTGCATGGAAATAACTATAGTATCCCTAATTCCCATCATTATATATAGTGTAACCCCCAGTTAAGGGGACTGAGCCAATAACACTACATATTTATTTCCATCTTGAGTGTATTATTAGATTTTGAGGTTTCATCCAAGGAGATTAATTTTCCACTAATCAAAGAGTCGATAAAGATAGTATGAAACTTATTTTTACACTTTAGGTAACTTCATAAGAAATTTTCATATCAATTTATATGTTGTAACATGTGTGCCATTTAGAGTAGAAGATGACCAATTATGGGTTGTAGAGAAGTGGTCATCCATGATGATAGAATTCGTGTTGTATATTTTCATAGTCTTGTTTTTGTGGGGATTTCTTATGGAGATATTTACACTTTTAAGTTCATCTACATGATCATCTAAAACCTATTAATCTCCTTCTAGACCCTACTTTCCTTTCATTGTTATCCTACTTTCTGACATTTTATTTTTCTACATTATTCCCAATTATCCAAATTGACCCTTATCATGTAATTAGATAAATTATACAATTGAAACCAAAATAATTTTCATTATTTTCCTGATGATGGATCATGGGAGCATGATTGAAAAAAATCTTAGATGATTTTAACCAGAAATATGTTCCCTCTCCTATTGTAGACACCAAAATTGGGTCACACTCCCCTTGGTCCCTTGTCAAATAACCAGCTCAAACATACTCACCTAACCATGCCCCCTTCCACCCACATCATTATCAATTTAATTAATTTAATTAAATTAATATACTATACCCTCACAATATTTATTATCTAATTATCTTAATTTCTACCCACCACGTCACTTAGACACCTCATCCAGCCACCTCACCCTAGACCTATTCTTGGCTTGTTTCCATAACTAACAATAACTAAGTCTTACTTGCCTTAATGAGATAAGATTTTGTTTAACCCTAAAATCAATGCCTACAGATTTCTCTAACCAAATTCCCTCTCATTAGAACGTGAATTTTCCATTATAATCCGTGAGGAAAAAACAAATTGGGCCCAATAAATTAGAAAGATCTTCCCATTTTAGTAAACCTAGGGAATCCTTCCTTAACCGACATTGGTCAGGCCACCTAAACCAATGCCGGTCGAGACCCCGAAACCATTCGTCGGTTACCATTTATTCACCTAAGCAATCTTGTTTTGAGGGGTTAGCACTTTTTCTTAGAGGTTGGCACATTCTAAGAGCAAGAAGAGAAGAAAACTGTTACATGTAAGTAGAATGAGAGTGTTTTCACGCATCTAGACATCCATAGCCAACACTAGGACAAATATAGAAGCATTGGAACTCATGGTAACATTATTGGAAGCATCACTATTGCACTAAGTTCCATTCCATCCAACCAATCATCACCACCACCCAACCATTGGACCTGCAACATTGGTAAGTGTTTTATCATTAATCATTTCCATTCCTATTCTGTTCATAGAGTTGTTATCATTTATGTTACCATTCCTTCTATTAACATTCCCATTCCTCCGTAGCCATACTTTCTGAAAAACCCAAAAACCTCACCCATCCTGTTTATCAGATCACCTGTTTTGGGCCTTCCACCTCTCTAAGTTGCACTCATTATTACCATATGACCTCAACATATCCACTTTTTAGCCCCATTTAACCTCACCTAAACTTTACAATAAGGTTTTCATTGAATTACTGTCACCCTGACTATACCGACGCTAGTTACCCATAACTGTCGTCATGGTCTCCACTTAACCTGTCATCGGTTATACCCAGACTGAACATCTGGTCTCTGTAATTTTATACCCTACCCAAGAATAGAGCTAACCTAAACTCCTACCTAGTTGACCTAAACAACGCTAGAACCTAGACCTTGACCAGTTCCTAGTCACCTTGACATACTACCTCATCCTGTCAGATCCAACTATAGCCTAGCCTGTTGTGATTGGATTCTGCTTATTGTACTTGAATGAGATACCTAAATCATATCAACTACAGTAGGAAGGTTTATCTATCACATTGATTTGTTTTAAACAGTGGATTGACAACCATCTAGGATGTATCACACTTCTTGGAACTATGATACGCTAGGTAGTCCACTGTCATATATCATTTAACTTCTCTTTTGTGGTATTGTTTTCTATTACAGGTAGTTCCTCCTAACCAAAAGGAAGCTCTAACAATCGAGCATTTGATCAAGAATTTTTAATGCACGTGCAACAACCATTAACCAACACCATTTAATAGGTATACACCTCCTAGCCCATAACCCTCATCTATTTCATCATTTAAAAATGCAAAGAAAGTGTTGAAACATTTTGGCACGCCCGATGGGACCCATCAGGGGTTCTATTGCATTTTCTTCATTTCTAGGAGAAATTTGTGTATTTTTTTCCCTTTAAAAGGCTTACACATTAATATTTTTTTATCTAGTAATCTTCTCTTCTTTCTAATTTCTCTAAAAGAAACATTTCTATTGGTGCATTTAAAAAGGAACCATTCTTCTTTCTTTCTTTCTGCATTTAGTGAAAGAGCATACCCTCTCCTTTTCATCATTTGCTTCATCGAACGTAACCTTTTCGATTTGGGCTTAAAATAGGTTGTATTACATTCTAATTTTCTATATTTAGATCACCTTAAAATGAGGGCAACCTATATGTTGGAAGTCATGCCCAATTTATGGTTGACACAGAATCGTAGAAAGCACATTTATATATATACTATCTCTCTCTCTCTCTTTGTCTTACCAAAATTGCACAAAATTGAAATATACACATCTTTCTTAAACAACATCTTACCTGGGAACACCTGTCTGCGATCACATGATTAGATTGGCAGGTACTCCCCAGCTCGTTTCCTCTGTCAAGTCATCATCTCAGAGGACGGCTTGCCCTTGCCATAACATACATGAAACCTCTCCTTTTAGATATCCTTCTTCATAGGAATCCTTCCTCACAAAAAATCTATTTTAAAATTCATGAGTCAGTATTCTAAACAACATAATCTCAACAAATTAAAAACCACTTGTTAGGTACGTTTTTTTAGTGTTTGATTGACATGCATTCTGAGGTGTGAGGATACACTTCTTTATTTTTCCATTTTTTTGCCTTACACACTCCATAATCATAGTTGGAGTATTCTAACTTCTTTTGAGTGTGTCAAGACTTCATTGCATCATCTCTAGAACTCTAGGTTTATTATTTATCTCACTAAAATTCATAACAGCCCATTTTTCTACATCCTTCCAATTTTCATAGTAACCATCATCGGTTACCCCTGATCGGCATCAGTTTTTCTTAACTAGCATCGGTTTACTATTCTTTTGAGTTAAATTTTCTAAAGATCCCTTATTTCATTTTTTATTATTGTTGTCAGAGTTCATGTCTCTATACTCTCTCTGCTTTGATAAACAATCATCATATACGTTGTTCATCTGATCATAACCAATCTTTTCCTCATTTTATAAAATTGTTCCTATCTCACAATAACCGACCTCGGTTACCCCTAACCAGCATCGGTCATCCTTAATCGGTGTCGGTTACCCCATATTTAACATCAACTGATATATTACCCAAATCTACCTATAGAAACCTATTTTATTCATTCTTATTGCCCTCTGTGTCATTTGTAGGATACATAATCATCTGATATATACCCATTCACATGATGTTGACTCACAGTCAAACCAACACTCTTATATTTCACTTGAGTCGTCAACCACTCCCGCCAGGTCCTCCACCGCATTTTTTCCTGTCACCCATGGATCCAACCTTACCTACCACCATTTCTACAAGTGATGAGAAATTTGTACGACTCCTTTATCATAATCCCGTGGCCTTATAGTTCTACCTTACCCACTCTTCCACGTGGGACTCCTCAGGTTAGTTGATATACAGCGTGCCTGTACTCATCTCTCCTTCCCTTATTCTTACTTCTACATTAGCCCCTAAAAATGGGGCATTACCTTGACCTACTTCACCCCCAGTTGTTTCCAAACTAGGACCCATACCCACCATGACTACTCCATCTGCAATATCACTCACACCTGTCGTATCTGTTGTCCCTTCATCGACTACCCAGGCCATATCCCCGTCCGCACCCATTGTTTCACAAATACCCATTGCAACACAACCGCCTGTGGTTTCGGTGACCCCTACTCCATTCTAGAATCTTGTCCTCTCTGTCCCACAAACACTTCCCTTGATGGCTACTAGAGTCATGACGACCATCCAACCTACATACACATACTATCAGCAACCCCCTATGTTGTCTATCACCCATTCTAGATCCACACCCTCTATGTTGATTCCGTATTCTCAACCTCCCTATTCAGCATCACCATGTAATGGAGTGCTACCCATGTCATAGGTTAAATACCAGCCCCCTTATTTGATAGGAAGAACCCTTCCACCACAACCTACAAATGACCTTATCAAATTGATGATGGAAAGGATGCAAACACTAGAATCATTGGTTTTCGGCTCACCCAATTCTCTCACCTATGATTAAATCTGTCACGACCCCATTCATCCATCCACCCCTATTTTCCCATACCATGTACATTGGGAAATGCCAAAATTCAACTATTTCAATAGTAAATAAGACCGGAAACAACATTTGTGGTATTTCAAACATGGGTGTTACCTGATCGCCCATGACAATGCTTTACTCCTACAGACCTTCCTGATGTCCCTGATAGGACCTGCATTGGACAGGTACAATGGGCTACCAGGACACTCCATATACTAATTTAATCAAGTAGCCCAAGCCTTCCTAGATCACTTCTCCATCTACACTATTAAGAAGGTTACCATGATTGATCTTTATTCAACATGATAATACGATGATGATTTTATTGCTGACGTAGCCTAATTAACCAGCTCACATTTCAGTTACCTCAGACTTAACTCATAGAGTTGTTTACTCGGGCTTGCACAAGACACATATCACCAACGCTGCAGGTGCGGACCTTTCACACTTTTGATGATGCATTCATCATGGCAATGAAATTAGAAATTCGTGCTAACAAAGAGAAAAAAATTCATCTTCGTAACAAGAACATCGTGTTCAAATCAAATGAACCTTCTTCACTTTTGAAACCCTAAAACAACTATTCAAAACCCAAAGGATCTTCCAATGTCATAGTTCTCAAGGCTGGTCCCCCTCATCAATCAAACCCAGCCAAACCTCCTTCTAATCTCTCTCCTGTCCAAGCTTTCTAGTTCAGACAAGAACAATGAAATTACACTTCGATAGGAGAATCTTACTCTTCTATTTCGGAAAATCTTGTTAAGGTTGGTGCCATTACCCTTCCACCTATAAAGCCACATACTAATTTTGACCCTGAGCGACCCATGCCCGCATGGTATAAGGAACATGACTTTTGTAACTATCATCGTGTCAAAGGTCATAGCGACAATAACTACATCACCTTCAAGAATATCGTCCAAGAAATGTTAGACAATGGAGATCTAGTCTTGGATATCCCGAATTCAGTCGTTAACCAAAACCTACACATCTTCAAGAAACCATTCCCTAATCATGCCCCATATTCCAACCAAGATGGTGACACTTCAAACAATGATAGCAATGTCCTCGAAGTCCATGTTATTTTCAATGACACACCAGTTACTTCCCAATTTCCTCATGTTCCTTCTATAGATGAAATCTTAGCCCGAGCTCCACTACCTACACAAGAGCCAATTTCATCTACTCCTCCAACCACAGGGGAACCCCCTTCATTTTCTCCATCACCTCTGGAATACCCTATAATTAGCATGACAAATTTGACCCCTCAGATTTCTAAGCAGTTGTCAGTGGCACCTCTCTTACTCATAGGAGATGCATGTCCACCACCTATACCATCACAAGGATATTTCAACTTGTCTGGCCCATCCTCTCCCCTACCCATAGAGGATCATGTAGAAATACCATTTCCTTTGGATGACCATTCAGCATCGGACCTTTAGGATCCTGCTGATCTTCTTTCCTCTATCTTACCACAAAGCCCGAGCCTAGCCATTTCCCTATGTCACAAACACATTTTACAGGAATTGCAACTCGATCCACCTCATCCCCACTTATAACAACACCATTTTCACACTTGGTTGATCCATTGGACTATGTCAATAGAGCCTTACTTTGGGGATGCCTTCTACTTCTTGTTTCAACAAAAATGTAATTGTTGCTCACTAACACCTCCACTATCTATGCAAAAAAGTTTTGAGCGACCGAACCAAACACAACCACAACTATTACAACACCTTCCACATTACCATCCATTACCCAACTCACACCTCTGCTCATAACCCTACATACATCTACACCCAAACACCTACCCTCACATATATCATACCCCTTACCTAAACCTATCACTACCTTAGGTGTCATACTGATAGCTAGCCTTACTCACCCACCCATCAAATTAGATTTAGCCACATCTTCCAAAACTAACTCTAAACTTACCCTCACCCCTAAAAAAAATCCAATCTCCTAGATCTCATACACCAACCTTGCCTACCACACCCTTATCACCTTCACCCCTTCCATCCACCCTACGACCTCACCCCTCAATGTTGGCCAAGAAACCCCCATCCATCAATAAACTAAGAATGAAGCCACCCATCTCCTCATCACCCAAGCAATCCACAGAACCTCTGCAGTCACCCATAACCTTCTTACCACCCATACCACCAATATTGTCCATAAATTCTTCACTACCCATGACCCTTTCTTCTCTTCCACTCGCACCTTCTACCCAACCTCTATGAACCACCTCCACAAAATCTTGGTTACCCCCATGGGTAACCCATCCTCTTCCACCATCATATTTTCCCTCCACATCTTGTACACCTATGTCATCATTGCCCAAAAAGATTAAACCTAAATCTAAAAATCTACTACCCTCAAATAAGGTAGTTAAACCAACTGAACCTTCCATCGCTACCTCTTCTACCATGCCCATACCCACGTAGATGCGACCAACACCTAAGACCACACCACACACAAAACGTAGACCACCTTACTCCCCCACCTGTAAAGCCTCTTCCTTCACAATCAACCACACATATACCCAGACCCACATTCAACTCCCATGTGATCCACTAGCAGGATCCTACGCCAAAATCACAGCCAATCTCCTCGAAAATTCCATCATCACATTACAACCTCTTAGACCTTACAGCCCACTCAAACCCAAAATAAAATATTTTGACAAAACCAACATTTGTGCCTACCATCGTGTGCCCGGACATGATGTAGAGAACTGTAAGGCATTAAAAACTGATCTTGTCCAATTATGTCCTCCCGAAGAAAATTTTGATGATGACGATCTTCTTGATGAGGACCCCATTTAGCCTTCACCAATTTCCCTAGACTGTCTCCCGTTACATACTCAACGACGAAAATGTCAACCCCCACAAATCTTTGATCCACCCCCGAGATTCAAGATCAACATGGTTTGTATAAGAGATTTGGCCAAACCACCACCAAAATTCTAATGTGCCCTACTCATTTCACAAAGATCATATCCCCCACTGGGGTTTTTTCCCTCATACCACTATACCTTCCATGACACACCCTCTTCATCCACCTCCCCTCATATTAACATGATCAACATTACCAATTGTGCTCAAAAAGACAAGGGCAAGGAAAAAGCAACTGGCCCATAAACCAACCCTGTACCCAACATACCAGCCATACCCATACCCAAAGTCACCATTTGAAGACCTACATATCCTATTTCCAATGGGGTCATGCATCGCACAATGCTAAAACAACTACACCAATCCCCCTTCAAAATGTCTTTTTATGACCTCATCCATACCTCAGAGTCACATCGTTAAGCCCTCATGGAGGTCCTTCAAACTATTGAATTCTTACCAAATGACCCCACACCCGTATCCTCCATCATTACCCTTCACCACATAACCTCTCTCACTAGGTCTTCACCTTCCTCTATACCTCCACCTACTCGCCAAGTGGCCACCCTCATCTTTTCACATGAAGAGATCACTCCCTTCCATTCTGACAACCCTGACCCCACTCTTTTCAACTCCATATTTATCGATAATATACACATACAACGTGTTATGATCGATGGTGGTGTTAGCCTTAATATCATATCCTCTCATGCATACGACCAAATGCAGATACTTGCCAATTGCATGCATGGTAACCTAGTTATGTTACGCTCCTTCAATGACATCATGACCTCTACCCTGGGTACCGTTGTTCTCCATGTTTGCGTGGGCCCCCGTACTTTCCTAGAACTTTTCTATGTCCTAGAAGGGGAGTTCCAGTATAACTTGTTGCTCGACCAACCTTGGATCTGTGTCATGGGTTGCGTTCCTTCGACTTCTCATCGATGCCTCAAATTTGAACATGAGGGACATAATTACACCATCCCTTCTGACCCATCACCTTTCAAGACCTGTAACATGCTAGATCGGCCCAATGATGTGCTTGTATTGGTCAAGACATCTGCCACTCTAACAACTTCACCCTCACCCACCAGCCCATCCACCAAAACTGCCACTACCTCTACTGCATCTAACCTTGTTATCCCCACTTTAGTCGTAGCCTCTACTGCTGATGCACTTGTTTCCCCATCATCTATCGAGTCATCCATCCCCACTACCCACATATTGAATACTGATCCCTTGAAGGTGTTTTTAAACTCCTCACTCTAGGAGAATACCGCCTATACAATATCGACACCTTCCTCACCCCACAAGAGTATGGGAATTTGTGTCAACACCCCAACTATAAAATCTGCATCAGTGATGTTTTTCCTTATGGCCCTCCCAACATTCACACCCAACTAACATATGGGGTACTTAATATTGCCACCTATAAACCCGAACCTCCATCCCAAGCCCAACCATTTTTTTTCTGACCTACACCCCCTCACTAACCACCACTTTGCTCACACTTTCCTCCACCAGTGCGCGTGGAAAGGATTTGGCTTCGGATTTTACAAACAAAGCCACCATACTATCATTTCCGATACCTCTCGTAAACAAAATAACCATAGTGGCATTGGTTTTGACGCTACACCCTCCAAGAAGGTTCGCGTTGACCTTATCTAGGATGAGAAATATTCTCCTTCTCATGCACCAATATTAACATCTTCATCCACGGAGTCCATAGATCCCAAATCTATTCCTCCTAATTGTTTTTTTGTAAACACCATTTCCCTTGGACTGTTGACCTATCAACGCGATGGTGAGGCTCCCTCTTCTCTCCCATTCCTGTATCCTGACATGATCGATGATGATACGCCTTCTATTAACGTCATTCAATGTTAGGATGATGAGTCCATCCTCACCTACCTTAGTGTGGAAGACTCTTATATTCATCGATTGTTACCCTCTGAGACACAAACCATATTGAACAAATCAACCATCGACATCAACATTAACAATCAAGATGACCCACACATTCTAAAGATCATCCAATCCTTAAACGTTACTAAACAGAAAGCCTTCACCTCTTTCCTTTGGAACCATGACGATATACCTGGTATCGACTCTAAAATATTGGTCAACAATATCGTAACCATTCCTGATGTCAAACCGATCAAACAAAAGATGTGGAAAACAAATCCTCGCATTACTCTTCTTATCAAAGAAGAGCTTTAGAGCCTTCTCTCAGTTTCCTTCATCCTACCCATTGACTATCCCTAATGGATTTCTAACATCGTTCCTTTCACAAAGGTGATAGGGGGACTTTTTATTTGGACAAAATTACATGACCTCAAGCTCACCTATCACAAAGACGATTTTCCACTACCAAGCATTGACCAACTAGTTGATCTCACCACTGGCCATGAAATGTTAGCACTCATAGACATTTTATTAGGCTATAATAAAATATTACTAGCTCTAGAGGATCAACAAAAAAATACCTTCATCACCCCTTGGGGGACCTCCTGCTATTGAGTCATGCCTTTTGGCCTCAAAAACACTGATGCTACATATCAGTGAGCCATGAATCACATCTTCTATGACATCATGCAGCGCATCTTGGAAGATTATGTAGATGATTTGCTTTCCAAATCCAAACATCGAACTGAACACCTTCCCGTCCTTATAGTCATCTTTGATTACCTCATCATGTATTGTGTTCGTATTCAACCAAAGAAGCACATCTTCTTGGTACTTTCCAAAAAACTCCTAGGATTCATTGTTTATTTATGTGGCATAGAAGTCAATCTTGCTAAAGTCAAGGCTGTTTTGGAAATGCCTCCGGCCACTAATCTCCGTAAAATTTGAAGCTTACAAGGTAAGCTATAATTGATTTGTTGTTTTATCTCACATCTTTCTGACCATTGTCAACCATTTCATCATCTTCTCAAGAAATAAGTGTCATTCAAATCGGATGATGAATTCCATATAGCATTTGAGGCCTTAAAAAAAAACCTTATTCAACCACTAGTACTCATTCCTCCTAAATATGACCAACCCTTTTACCTATATATTTCCACCACTGACCATTCTTTAGGTGTCATGCTTTTTCATTGTGACAACCAACTCTGAGAGAAAGTTGTTTATTACATAAGCCGTACCCTTTTGGACTATGAAACTAGATATACCCATGCCAAAAAACTCTCCTTAGCCTTAGTTTTCGTTGCCACCAAACTCCGTCATTACCTACTCAACCAAAAAACCTTCCTCATTACTAATACTGACACATTACACTATATGTATGCCAAACCGTATCAACATCAATGTGTTGCACGTTGGCTTATGCTTCTAGCCGACCTTGACCTCGAATTCATTCATCAAAATTCCATTAAGCGCCAAGCTATTGTTAAGGAATTGTCTGACGCACCTATTTCTGGGAATCAAACATCTAAATTTTATTTCCCAGATGAGTCTATAGCTAACCTTTCCCTAGAGGATCCCGCTTACCAAATGACCCTCTTCTTCGATGGCTCCAAGTGTTAGCATGGGAGAGGGGATATTGTTATTCTCATCCCCTTAAGGGTGAATCTATGCCTTTGTCTTCCAACTCGATTTTGATTCTACAAACAAAATTATGGAATACTAAGCACTCGTATTGGGTCTCCAGGCTGTATATGCCTTAAATGTTAAGAAAATCAATATCTTTGGTGATTCTCATTTGGTCATAAACCAAGTCAACGATTTATACCAATGTCGTAATGAGATCCGTCAAAAGTATAAGCGTCACGTAGATATGATTTTTACCACCTTTGACCATTATACACTTCAAACCACCCAACATTCTACCAATAAATTTGAGGATACCATGGTCTACTTGGCTTCTCAGATACTTGCTTCACCGACTAACTCTAAAATCTTTGTCACCATATAAAGGCTATAATCACCCTCTTATTTACCTCATAAATTGTAGTCTGTCGGAACTATTTCCCCTGACCCACATGACCTTTGGTATAAGCAATATGTAGACCATATTTCCCTTTCCATTCTACCTATTGATCTCACTTGTAATGGACATCAATCCTTTCTTAAAAGTGTCTCCCATTATGTCATCATGGGTGATATTCTTTACAAGCACGATTTTGACAGCATTCTCTTACGTTGCCTTACAAGTTCTTAAATTCCTTACACCATTACGGGAGTCCAAGATGGAATTTGTGGAGGTCACTTTAGTGGTTTTTCTATCACAAAATGCATTCTTCACCTAGGCTATTATTAGCCAACCCTAAACCACAACTTTTGTGCTTATGTCAAACATTGCGTAAAATGCCAACAACATGCTAATATTCATCACACACCTAGTCACAACCTAAAGGTCACACGAGACCTTTTACCTTTCTCTCAATGGGGTTTGGATCTTGTTAGTGAGATCAACCCCCATTCTTCCCAACTCCACCAATGGATTACAACCACTACTGAATATTACACTAAATGGGTAGAGGCCATTCCCCTCATTTCTTGAAAATATGAGAAAATATGTGAATTCATCAACCATCATATCATTTGTCACTTTGGTGTTCCTCACCACCTCATCACTAATAATAGAAAAAAATTCAAAAACAAAACTCTACACAAACTATGTGATGCTTTTGGCATCCAACTCATTTTCTCATCACCTTATTACCTACAAACCAATGGTCAAGCTGAATCAACCAATAAAACCTTGAACAAAACTCTTATGAAGGTAGTCAACGATACTGGGAAAGAATGACATATGCACATTCCTTTCACTTTGTGGGCTTATCGTACTAGTATTCACAATTCGAATGCTGCCATACCCTTTTCTCTAGTCTATAGTATCGAGGTTGTCTTACCTCTTGAAGTCCAGATTCCATCTCTCTACATCTCACTACAAGACATGCTCAACGATGATAAATTTTGCCAAGATAGTTTGGCACAACTTGAGTTATTATATGAGCATCGTCTCAATTTTCTTGACCATCTCCAAATCTACCAAAAATGTATCAAACTTTCCTAGTACAAACGGGTTCACGAGCAAACCTTTCAGGTTGGTGACCTTGTCATAAAGGAAAATCAACATGTAACCAAAGAGGAGAAAGGTAAATAGGAAAAAATTACTCCTAATTAGCTTGGACCCTATATCGATACCCATGCCTATGGATCAAGTGCTTATCATTTGTCTTCACTTAAAGGTAAACTTGAACCTAAGCCTCTTAATGCCTTGTATCCTCAACCATTTTATTATTTATATCAAGTCCTATATCACTTTCTGTCAGTTGATTTCTCATCCCTTGAGCGTTTTTCACCTTGCATATTACCCATTTTGAGGATCCATGAGTAAACAAGAACCATGTGATTATCCATCAAAATTTTAGCCTCGTCTTCAATATGAGTACCACGGCTCTACTCATAACATGATTCTCATAGATACTTTTTGTCTTCTTCAAGATGGAATTGCATGGTTGTTCACCACTCGAAACCACCTCTTTCATAGTTAATAATTGTGTGCTATGGTCTTGTCTTCTAAAAAAGAACCTAATCTTCCTTTATAGTATCGTCCATGACTTAAACATCCAAACACAAAAAGGGATACAAATCCTTGAGTCAAACTTCCAAAAAAAAATGACTCCCTCAAATGGGACATCTCTTCACTTTGATTCCACCACTATAGATATATTGTTGCCTTGAAGGACAACTATATAAGGCCATTACAAAAATGTAACAAATATCTAGAAGCTTCCCGCATCGATCAGCTTCACGAAGACCTCAAGGAGATAATATACTCATCCCATATAGACTTCCCGCATCGATCAGTCTATTAAAAACCAACAAATGAAGGAAAAGGATGAAAAAAATTTCATGGAATTGTGTATTCTTGATCTTGGGTTACTTGTTCCAAAAGACACGCTATCATACACTAATTTATGCTACACCATCTATTCTCACCTCCTTTCCTTTTAGCCTAATTTCCCCTTTACTTAAGGGACTTGCTGCAAACATGATATTTATTTGAGGGTCTTTCTTTGGGTCATGCCTTTGAAGTTTTGTTTATGAGGCACGTGGAGGCTTCCATTGGCCTTTTTATACTTAGCCGATTTGGCCCATTTCTGCCTTATTGGCCCCTAGACACGTGCAAGACCCACACTTATTTGGGACCTACCTCTGGACCTTACCTTTGAAGTTGTGCCAATGAAGCACATGGAGGCTTCCATTGACCCTTTTGTACTTAGCTGATTTAGGCCTCGAGTGAATACTACCTTCTTCGTTCCTTTGGGTGAGTAAACGTCCCCACTATTTATAATGTCAAAAACCCCTTTTTCGGGTGCGACCTTTGTAGCTAGCTCCTGAAGTTGTGACAGTTTCACATTGGCATTGTGCATGGGCTTTCTATGTGCTGAGATCCACATGGGGTTCAAGCGCATCCCTAGGGTCTCCTCTTTTGTTGCACCTTTTGATAGTGCTTTGAGATGACATGTAGAGGCTTTCACGATTATGTTGATTTGCTTCGAGTCATATTGCTCTAGGCCTAATTTTCTTCAAAATTTCCATGGCCATTCATCTTCCGACCCTGCTTCTCCTTTATTGGTCCTACCTACCACTTGATTTTTTGGGATCACATGTGAGCTCAAACAACTGAACCAGCCTCTCCATTTCTCTTGTGTGAGGTTTTGTTCGATCGATTTTTCCTAGGGGGAAAATTTGGATAAAAGTTACCCATGTCTCTTGTATATGAATTTATAAATGGACGTATATACCCTATCATCTACCTTTTCTAACAATTTTCAAAATATTTTCCACCCAATATATTTTTTTTGTAAGGACATAATCCCTCTAGTCTCAAGACAAGTGCCTCCTTGAGTCTTCCCTCTAGATAGTGTAGAGAGACGGCAAACTGTTTCACGTAGAGGGTAAAAGTGAAAAATCCTGAAGAAAGCTACGTGGGGTAGAAGGAGAAAACACTTCCAATGCATTAAACAATACAAAGGCTGCTAAAAAATAAAAGATAAAGAGTGGGAATGATGAAGTGGTAGATGCACGGTGCTTAAAAGAAGAAAAAACAAACAAATACAATACAACTAGATAATACTCCTTAAAGAACACCTTCTAAGCTCAATCTTCTTCTTCTCTTCTACATACCAAAACATAACAACGATAGGAATTATTTTTCTTCCCTCTCAGAGACATAGGATATCTGTATAAAAATATACAAACCTAGATCGATCAGTTTGCATAAACAAAAATGAGGTAAAAGGGTTACAGATTTAGCTCCTCGTGTAATTCTAATTAAACCCACACTGGAAACAGTTTTAGGACAGCTAGGGGTGAGATCTCTCTTCAGCACAATCCCATCACCCTTCCCTCACTACAACTATCCATTTACTACTAAAATTTATAATGTTGACTGGGTTTTAGCATGGTTATTTCCTTTGTATCTCAAGTAAAGTGTTTGGATTACTATACAAGGACAATGACAGGTCAGGAATGGCGGCCATACCTTGTAAAAATTTCCTCCTACATACCTCCACTCTCCTTCATCCAGCCAACCCCCGTCATCACTCTTTTTTTCAAAATTTATTTATTAAATGTGTTGGGCAATACATCTCCCTCCCCTAAGAAAAGAATCTTCTTCGATGAAAAAAAAATGAGGATACAAAGGATGCCAAAGAAATTAAGGCTAGCTGATGATAATAAGTTCCATCTAGGGATAAGTTATTTGTTGTTCGAACAAGACCACATGGAAGAAAAAAAGGTTTTACAACTTCTTAATGTTCTGTAAACATTTCTAGTTATTTTTTACATCATTATGTATTTAATATTTATTATTTTCCCTTAATAGTATTTCTTAATCTCAAGCTCTTAATATTTCATTGTAAGATTTTAGTTTATTTATTTTTTTGGGTTCCCAACATAAACTTATATCACAATACCATATCGTTGCCAAAAACAACACCAATGGTAAACAAGACATAATGATATGTACCTTCACAACTATATCACATCACAAGAGCTCAACCAAACAATTGAAAGAACATACATATCCATCATAACATAGTACTTGTCACACACATACCACTCACACAAAATTACTTGCAATTTAAGTCGACTATAACAACATGGAATTCTAAATAGTACACATTCGAAGGTTTCACAAAACTCAAGACCATAATTTTAGTTACATAGTGTTAAAAGGGGAATAAAAAGTGTACCCTCAATGAGGAGCATCAATCCTCAACATTGAAAAACACAACTAAACCCACATGAGTACGTATAAATCATAATAAAATAACATACACCCCTTAGAAAATCACAAAAAAACTCCATATACCTCCAAAAAAATAACCAAAAAATTAACTAAGTATTCTTGAAGTATACTAAATAGATAGAAGTGGGTTTTCAATCCATAATAAGCTAAGTATTCTTGAAGTATACTAAATAGATAGAAATGGGTTTTCAATCTATATGAGACTCCACTTCCTAACTCATAGTCAACTCAAGATTATGAAAACGTGGTCCATGTCTCCTCTCTCCCCACATAGACGCTTAAGTATATATCCCCTTAGGGTCCTCTAGTGTAAGGTTCAAAACATAACACATAACTACATCACTAACATAATGATGATTCACACACATTAACTATAGCGTATTACGGATGGTGTATATATACAGGGTACAACACAATCATTACTTTCACGAGTTGTGATACATCACATTTCCACATAATGCACCCAAGGTCCAAGTACTTCACAATAGGGGTCATACGATCACCATTTTCCCCTAATTCACGAGATTAACCATCACATATTACAAGAATTATACATAAGATGAACATGCTGACTAACATTGCAAAATATGGTCAATTGTAATATAACATGGTGATACACATGATTCATCACAATACATTTATGACATCGTGATAAAATCCCATTCACTATACACTCAACTTGTCATACAACATGTTAGCACACCAACATATCACAAAATGTCAAAATGACCCAACACTCTATAATCCACAATAGCATTTTTTTCAGACACAATAAGGTGGTACATCACACATGATTTCCTCACTAAATCCATGAAAAGTAGGGTGAATACCCTCATCATGGACACATCAACATGATAACAAATACACACATAGTATCATCCAAAACATGTGCATTCATAATATCATAATTACAACATCAATCACATCGCAACATATATCGTATTATTTTTCCCATCTCCACCACCACCTTGAAGAAATCATCACAACTCCAATCCACCCCATAGATTTGAGAGAATGAACATCCACTGTCATAAAAAATGTAATGCCCATATTTTACACACACAAATACAACACTAAAAATACCATAATAATTTTTTGGAGTTACATTGAAGTTTACATGACACTGCAGGAGATCACTTAGGACAACATACACCACATGATATGTTTGCACAAACATTAACCCACATAGCAAACATAAATACACATAATGCACACCAGGGACACTTTTTTTTGAATGACAAAGCATAGCATAATGATTCAAAACATAATGATTCAACTACAGAATTAACTTGTAGATAGGGTCCTTCCCACATTTATTAAAAACATATTTCAATATTAAATTAAGTTCTAGAAAGACTCATAATATGTGATTCATACATTCCTTTTCCCTTTTCCCATATTTCTTTTATATTGTTTAACATTTAACTTTTAGTGTATCTCATTAAATAAGGATCATCTAATTTATTTCAATCACTTGTTTAATTCTCTTGTTTGTTAATATGGTATTTATTTACACACAATACTAATAGGTCTTATCCCTAGGATTCACTCCTAAGGGAATGCATCTTGATCTTATATCATACCTCCATTACACAACGTGACAAGAGTTATTCCAAAGGAGGTTAATGTGACGCCCAAAAAGTCACCACATGAAACACCAACAAACAAATAATAAAAATATGATAAGAATTATTTTTTTGAAATATTAAATGCATTAATTAAATATCAATTACATTATTCACAAATAAATTAAAGGCTTACTTGATTATTCAATCATTTACCCACTAGATTAATTTTTTTAAACCAAATTGGAATTACCCTATGACAATAATTCCCTTTTGAATTTTAATTTAATTATTTTACTTACTTAGATAACTCAATTAAATAATTAATTACTCCAGAAATTAACTTTGTTAATTTTAATAATCTTTAACACAATGGTTGTTAAACATGTCTCTCATGCGCACCCTAAATGAAGTTTTACTGGCTTGTTGGAAAAAGGTGGTGGAAGATCATAGGTAGTGTTGGGGAAAGGTGGAAGCACCAATGGAAATGACCACTCCTCCTATGTAGGATCCTAGCTGGCAGTGCTTCTTCTGCCATTCAGGGGAAATAGGATGCATACATTGTTTTTGCAAGAACAAATGATTTATCTTGGATTGGCCTTGATTTATTACAAGCATTGTATTTCCGATCAAGAGATCTTTGCTAATAAAGGCAATGAAGGAAAAGAGAATATAAACCCTAACCTTGCATTGGAGGAGCATGGAGGTGGTGAGAATCCAGAGATTGATTGGAAGAAGACTTTGGCTACAGGGGAAGTTGCTTTATCTCAGTCAGGGGATGTTGGTGGCTACAAGGATCACCCACCTAAAAAAAATAAAAAAAAGGGCCCCTTTCCCTCTTCCAAACGTTGTTGAGTACATAAATATGAGCGGTGCTTCTATATTTGAGAGGTAAAACTAGGGGGAACAGGGAAACAAAGTTAACCATTGCAAATCCTATGCTTCTGTGGTTTCCAAACATAAGGTGATTACCAATAATGTTGATAACCTATTAAAATCATCGCAGAACACTCTTGTGATGAAGATAAAATAGGATCTACTAGAACAGGTCCTCAAGGAGGAGGAAAATCTATCCCATCTTAGACTCATTTATAGGTTTCATAAGATTTGGCCTAAGCTTTCTTATCTCCATGATTAGATCTCACAAAGATTGAGAGAAAATATTAAGGATAAGATTGGACTTTACCCATGTGTTAAAGCCTATTTTATTGTTTCTTTTGAAACCCCTGAGGACAAGGATTTAATATTTAATCAATATTGGGTTTGGGTAGAACATGGACTCATGTTCAAGTCATGGGATTAGTCTTTTTACCCCCTAAAGATGTTTTTGATAGCTACCATACCTAGATAAATTTACCAAGACTTTCGTTGCAGCTAAGGAACATATCTTGCCTCATTACCATATGAGATACCCTAGAATCTTCTATGAAATTTGATGATAAAATATCCCATCAAACACATACAACTTACGCTAGAATTCTAGTAGATATTATCACCTCTCAAGACCTCCTAACAAACATATAACTTTAAATATGTGACAATAAGTGGGTGTAGAGGCTAGAACATTCAAAAATAAAGGAAAATCATGCATGGTGGAAGGATTATCTAGTAGATCATTTGAAAATTATCCCCCATTTAAAACTAGTTTTGGAATCCCCTGCAAACTAACTTACCCATCATGGAAAAGCTTTCGAACACTATAGAGAAGAAACCTAAAGATTCCTCTCCTTAGGTTGATGATTCAATGATAGATTATGATTCGAAGCCCCTTGCTGAGGGTCACATCCCTATCAAGTCAATTTAATTTGTTCTTCCAATCTTAATGCAAGATGAAAATGAGGAATGGAAGGTGGTGGATAAGAAAAAGAAGCGATATACTTAATCTAAACCTTTCATTATCTAGGACAAGCCATGATACCTGTCATGTTGTGTGCTCTCATCATTGCATTTGTGATGTACAAATGTTGTGTTTTTGTTGCGTAGTTGTTGCGTAGTTGTTGTTTTTGTGAAGTCAATATCTATTAGTTGTTTTTTAGTTGTATGGTTGTTGGTTATCAGTTGTGTTCTTGGCAGAATGTTTTCTGTTGTTGGGCTGACTTTTTAAATCTAGATTTAGATCTCTTTTTTAAATGTTGAATCTATAAAAACTAGATTTTGAGCCTTGTTGTACAAGGGTATAGTCCCTTTCAAAAAACTATTTGTTAATAATACTATAAAAAACATGGTTAATTTTTTTCCTGCTAAGATTAATAATCAACTTTAAATAAATCATGTTTAAAATATATTTCCTAAGTTAATATTTATAAATTCCTAACATATTAATGTTTTACCCATATCAAACATTAAATTTCCCCTACCTATTTTAATTAAATTCCTAACACCTTTGAATAATCACATACCTCCTTAAAATAATTAAATTTCCATCTAACACTAAACATCCACAACTTTATATTAAAACCCTATTTTTAAAACTCCCCTCATGCATTGATTTCCCACTAGAACTAACCACAACACCCATGCACATACATAAATTAAAACCATTAATTTAATATCCTAAAATAATTAAAAAACCACACCTGTGAACATATCTTATGGCTCCATAAATAAATTATCCAAACATTATAAGGTTCATTCCTACATTATTAAGGGAGGAGGATTGAATCACATCAGTAGGATTGATTCAATCCTCTCCATTAGATCTAGGTCGTTTCCACAAGCTCTAAAATCTATTATACAAACTATATTACTCATTTTTTACCTTAACTGCCTCCATTTTCAAAATTCAAGATGAAAAATGGAGAAAGAATGGAGGCAAGGGGTTCTGGGTTGAAACTATGTTAAAGGGCATATCACACAACCTGTATTGGGATGATTTCTCTTTGCCATTTTAACTTTTTTCAGATTTATCTTAGTTTAGTAGAGTTGATAATATCCTTTCTTTCAAGTTTAAGTTTCTTAAACCAAATTTTTAGGTTCAGGGTGTTTCTCCACCCTTTCATAAATTGTTTTATTGTAGAGATGCAACAAGGTTTCATTGGGGAATTTAATCTATTCAAAAAGATCTGTAATGGTTCAGATATGAAGAATAGACATTTTATTTATATTTAAATTATCTAAATTTTATACACAGGTATATAGATGGATATATACACAAATGTGTGTGTATATCCATGCATATACTTGCTGGTGGATCTCATTTAATCTGTTATTACATTTTTCTATGTTTAAGTTTAGAAATTCTCATTTTTGTGTCGAATTTGGCCCATTTTGAAAAAAAAAACAATTCATAGGGTGACCGATGCCGGTTAGGTTAAGTCTTCCAACGTCGGTAACACTACCCGACGTCGGTCACTTGGAATTCAAGATTTTTATAAAAGATGATATATATATATATATATATATATATATATATATAGTATATATAAAGTATATATATATCACACACACACACACACACACATATATATATATATATACCAGAGTTACAATATGTTTGATATAGAAAGATCTAAAATTTACAAGAAAAATACATTATGTATGAGTTTTAACCAAGTACACAAGAAAAGTACATATTAAGGAACATGTTAGTATTATCTCCTAATTCATATTTTCATACAGTTTTTCTAATTAAAATCAAAATATGACTATTTACTACAGTTGTTCATTTTATAAGGAAAAATACAAAATATAAGAACTCAAATTCCTTAAAAATATTCTAGAATTATTAAGGAAAATCATGATTCTTATACAGTCAAGATAGAGATATATTTCTTCAACAAATTTTTCAGAACTTCCACTAAATCCTAGTTTTACCATCTTGGTTTTTAACTAGATTTCAAGTAATTTGTAATTCTGAAAAAAGGAAGAAAGCTCCAACATGACATAAAATAATTCTTTAAATATCACAACTTCAAGTATGCATATTTATTATAGACCTTTGACATTATAATGTCAGGTATCAACAATGTTATACTAAAATTACAGACTTGCAATGGATTTCACTTTTCTTTCATGATCAAAATTTAAGATAACTATATACATTACATTCTTTACAAAATAGTTTTCCAATAATTAAAATCAAAGCAATTCAAGCCCTCCACCAAAATGGTGGAGAAAATATGTCAAAACATTCTTCCTAAGAAACATGAAACTTCTCCAAAACTGTAACTTCTCATCACATCTTTTGCACACCAACAAATGAGAGAGAGTGATGAAATGCTCTCCTCCCAAAACAATCTCAATGAAGGGGTGAATCCATTCCCTTTTATTGACCCCTAAGCTCTAATCAAGAAGAAATGAAGAAATTTCACAACCATGGCAATTAATAAGGGCTTCAACGTTTCAACAAACACACTCAAGCAATTTCATACAACATTAAAAAAACAACAAGAAACTTGCAATTTTATTTCCTAATTTCACAAAGGCTTATTCTTAGAGCGAAAAGGAGAGAAGAAACATGGGAATCCCACCTTTTACCTCCCTAGTAGGTTTATTTTCCACCTTGAAACCGCCAAAAATCTAATATACAGAACATATTATGCCTTCCTCAAATGCTTATGACTCCCTCTATAATATTTTACAAAAATAATTAAGAATTTTCCCTCATCCCTTCACAAGGTTGAACACTCTAACCAAAAATCCCTCCAAAATTTACATAGCTCTTATACCTCCCTCCAAAATTTACATAACTCTTATGTCTCCCTCATGGATTCCATTAACTTTCTCCCTACATTTTCTTAAGGGAACTACTACCCAACCCAAACAACCACATGTGCATTAAAAAAATTACATTCCATAAACAATAATAAAAGTAGCAATAAAAAGGATCAAAATCCTACCTTCCCATTTTTGGCACCTTCACTTTCCAAGAAACCAAAAACTTCAAATCCTTCACAAAAACAAACACTCCCAAGCAAGAACTCTCCCAATCCAAAAGCCAAGTAATAACCAAGTAAAAAAAAAAAACCCCCAACATAATCTAAAGAATGCAAATAAATAGAAAACAAGGAGGGAGATATGATGTGGCTCTATGTGGGATGCCAACTCATCTCCCTCAAATCCACATCACCATACTCAATGAAAAACCAAGGCATCATTAAGATGTGTTTGATGATATTGCATTGCCAAACTTGCACACAAGCTCAAATTGCACATTTCAAAACCAATTTAGAAGACCAAGAGATAGAGAGAAATGATTTCCTATTTTCAACCAAAAATATCATCATTACAAGCTAGATATGACCCCCCAAGTCATAGGCAAGGTTGGGAGAAGAGATTAAAAAGTGTGGGACAAATTAAACTTGTGGAACAAGTATTCAAAATTGGGTTCAAAGTCCAAATCCGAATTAGACTTCAGGGTGGCACATATACCAAAGGAAGATTCAAATTTCAACCAGAAGAGGAAAGGGATAAATTATATACCAAGGAATCTCTATCCTCCCCATGAAAAATTATCACATTGCACAAACCCCTGCAAATTAATCATAATAAAACTAATGGTACACATAACATTCATAATAATGAGAAGGATACATTAGCTCACACTTAACAATTTACATATATAAATTAGGGGTACTTTTTCTACATAGAAACATAAGGGTATATGGGGTACATAAGGACATAAATAAAATCACAACATGCATATTAACATAACTAACATAACCACATACAAATAAAATAACAGAACTACAAATACCCATGGTCACATGGTGAGGTGTTCCTCCATGGAGATCTTCTAAATAATGACAACATGAACACGACACAACACAAAACATGATAGTTTCCAAGGTGACCATGTTGTGAACTCATGAGATTCCTTCGTGTTTGGATCTCGTAGTCTCTCTTTGTTTGTGTGATCTTTGTTTCCTGCAATCAAAGATAGAACCTCCTTCGGCCTCAAGGCCACATCAGTAAGTCATGGAAATAAAACATACATAGTCCATCAACTACACAATCATCAACTTACATCATAATTAAAACACTATCAGAATTACATAATTAAATATTATTCATTTGTTCACAATAATCAGTAATTACCATATTTGTTATATGAAAACTGTGAAATCCACATCTATGCTTATAATTTAATATCATCATGAAATGTATATACCACAGTATTAATTAACACCAGGTTAATTCAATCATATAAATGTTGTCGCAACTATCATGGAACAAGATGTCAGAACATAATTAGAGCAACGCAAATTATCATGTATACAATTTTAACCAATTTCAGCTAGCATTATAAAATCCATAATAAGAACCACATGTGTCTACCAATATCAGCGATAATCACATAATTCATAACAATCAATGTCCACATAGTCTACACACATTCTATGTGGAATGCTATATCAATATCCATGTCGCTAGGCAGATATCGAGTATGGTTAAAGAAGGAGTAGGTGTTGAAGAGGAGCGACACTATGTTCCTGATTATTTTTTCAAATCTTATAAAACACGCATACACCCCAAATATAGAGTAGTACATTTGACCAATAAGTTTCAATATTATAACAATGAAAAAACCATATCATGTCAACACCCCTATATATGTAATCCTTAATTGTTTACTAACTTATTCAACATTTGTAGTGTCAAATTTTATTTCATTATTTCATTATAATTTAAATTATATTTCAACCTATCCATCCTCATCATCATCATAATCAAAATATATTCTAATCACAACTCCACAACATTATCCATGTGGACTATAAATGCAACAAGATATCCATATGTCATGACATATCCAAAATATTTAGATAACAAGGTTGGCACATCATGCGAAATCAATGTCACTAAAGAGCATAGTTTATATAAATGTAAGTCTATGAACCTCATATTGATACTAATTATGTAATGAGATGAATGTTGTAAACTATAAAATAGAATGGTACAAACTTTTGGTGCTCAATTTAATCTCACCTTGTTTGTTTAAAATTTCTTAGTCCTCATGGTTTTAAGTATTCTTTGTCTCCCTATATGGATGCGTGAAATATTTCTCCTTCATTTGGTTACCATTATCAATCCTTTCCTTGAGTCATGGATCAATTTGATTCTTGGTTTTATTTACAGTCTTCTCTCCATGGGAATTTTTTTTTTGGGCATCTTCCATGATTATGTCTCCTCTGTAAATCCTATCCTAAAATCCGTGGATATGAGCCCTTTTTTATTGGATGTGGCATGATGGGTCTATTTGGTGAACATGTCACTTTTGTCACAATTGTAAAAAACTCCAAATTGGTCCCATGGCCCCAATAGTTTCTAATTGGCTATTAAAAAATGTGAAGTGGCAAATAATTTTTCTTACTTCGACCCGAAAGATGTACACCTGTCATAAATCAAGCGGTTGTGGAAAGGCGGGCCCTTTTTTTGTTTTGAGGCATTATGGTGAAAGGAATGAAAATATAAAAGGAATTCCTAAGGCCCGCAAAAGGACAAGTGGCAGTTTGAAAAGTCAAAGGTAGAGAGGTGAATTGTCAGAGCATTTTGAAGATTTTGGCCTTTATGTGAAAAGGAGAAAAGTTATACAATGAGTCGCGATTCCGCTGGGGACCAAATAATGTAACATGTTTGAGTCATCATTGAAAATTCAAAGTGGGGAGATGAGTCACCAGAGGACTTTGGAACTCTTAGCCTTGTTTTGAAAAAGGGAGTAAGGTATAAAAGTGAAGCGCAACCCTGCAAGTGCTTAGATAAAGCCACGTGTTGGGTCTACATCAAAGATGGAAGGGCAGGTCACCAGAGGTAGTTTAGAAATTTATTCTGGGTGAAATAAAATGCAAAAGGCCCCCCAAGCCTACCTCAAATTAAGATCTTTTCCATGTGGAGGGCCTACACTCATTTGAGGATCCACCTCTAGGTGTTACCTTTGGAGTTGCACCAAGGAGACATGTGGAGGATACTATTGGCTCCTCTTTATATTGAGACTTCTCAATGGCCGAAGTGACTTTCTTTGGCTAAGGACATGTGGAGGGTTCGCGCCTGTTTGGGGACCTGCCCCCAAATTTTACTTTTGAAAGGGTGCCAAAGAGACATTTTGAATTTTCTACTGGATCTTCCCATAATTAGAATTTTCAAATGTCTGATACAACTTTCTCAGACCCTAGGCATGTGGCACCTTCCACTGGTTCTTTAAATTTTTCAATGACTGGTATAATTTTCCTGTGCTAAGACACATGGAGAGCTCAAGATTGTTTAGGGTCTCCGATTTTGGGAACCATATCAAAAGTGCACCAAAGAGACATGGAATTTTCCTCTGAATCCTCTTTATACTATGACTTTTTCAATAGCCAGGGTAATTTTCTTGGGCCCAGGGTATGTGGAGATCCTGCACTCGTTCGAGGTCCCACCTCTAGACTTCATATTTGAAGTTGCACCGAACAGACACGTGGAAGCTTCCGTCAGACCTTCCCATGCTCAGAATTTTCAATGACCAATGTAACTCTCTTGGGTTCTAAACACGTGGAGGGCCTTCACTTGTTTGGTAACCTACCTCTGGACTTCACCTTTGGAGTTACACCTGCTGGTACCCCAGATTTAATCTCCTTCACAAATTTAGTAGCATCATGGATTTTACAAGACAATCAGAGGTAGATAAATGATTTATATGTCATTTTGTAGTCAGGGAAGTAATTTATCTAACTTTGTAGCATTCAGTCTTTGAAGAAGTTGATAGCACCTTAAAAGGATGTGATCTTATCCTAACTATTTTAGGTTGTGTCTTTCAACCAAGGTAAGAGAACCTATCTTGTAACCTTTGTTATTGAAGGAGACACAAATACCTTTCTTTTGCACAAATTTTTTAGAGAAGACCTTGGGGAAAATATGATCAACACACTAAATCTGAGTCTCACGAGTTGTCACTTCTAGATTATGGGGATATTTTCAACACAAGGCAAAGGTTACTAAAGACATTTTGAGATCCTAATCTGTCTTGCATACTTTAGCAAATGGATTTTGTTATTATGTGTATATACAGAGAAAAACAGGTGTAGTTCAGGGTAGGATTCGTTATTTGAATTATTTTTTTGTGGGAGATCAAGAAGATAGATTGGAATTTGCCAGATCCTTGAGAAATTTTCCAACAAATAGAGAACTCAATAATAGAAAGCTTCAAAATAGTTAAAACATTCCTTCAACCAGAAGGTGTGCATCAATGGAGGCCTAGACATGTACTTTTTCACACAATATTTGAGATTTTAGCACGAAGCCTTGTGTTAGAAGACCCAGTAAAACATCAAAATCTAAGAACAGTCATGCCTGAGGTACACCTAGAAGCTTACAAACAATCTTTGTCAACAAATGAAAGAAAAGTGATTTTAAATCATTTATTTCATTCCCAAATGAAAGCTCTTCTGAAAAATGAAATTACAAATTCCACTAAAATATCACAAGGATTGAGATCTATGTGATTGAAAGATATTTTGATACAAGATTGCAATAGGAACAAGAATAACTACTTGTAGACATTCAGAAAGTTTTCTCAGAGGATGAGCTTTTCTCAAAAATTTCTCGTGAAAATGAACCCCTGACAATTTGCATGAAAAATTCAAGCAATATATAAATTTTACTCGCTAAATCACTTTAGCCCTCAAATCTTCCCTCCAAAAGTGGAATATTCGAAGCACCTTTTCTTTTTAATATTTCTGAAAATGACATTTAACAAACTTGCAAAAGGTTGCCAGTTGTTCTTTTAAAAGGTGAATCATCACAAAAATTTCATCATTCTTCAAAGTGGAAGCATGTTTTTCATTTCCCACACACGTAGATCCCTTTCATTTCATCATTTCAACTTTTCCCTTCCCAATTTTTACTTTGCAACTTTGGATCTTGTGATTCACGTTTTTCACGAACCTGAGTAAAAAGGCATTTGAAAAATGCCTTGGATTCACAAATTGAACCCTGAAATTGATTAATTTAGACCCTAAAGACCAAGATGACATGAATTGGTAAAAAATTTGATGAAGATTGATGCAAAAAATGCATCTCCAAATGTCATAGAGCTCAAATGGTAGCCAAATTGGTGAAATGCACAACTACCATTGATCTGTTCCTCAACTTCAAATTTGAGCCCTTCATGTGGAAGATCTAGGTAAAAGTGGGCATCAGAACGTCTTTTTACCTCTTTACTACTTTTGGAAAATTTACACAATTTCTTGATTTCCTCCGGCACTCTGCTGATGAGATTTGGGCCTACCATGTGGCGCAGTATGAGTGGATATGGAGTCATGCCTCAATTTTACACATTTTGCATCTTTCTGGAAAAAGGAAAAAATTTCATTTTTCCTCCATGGCTCCGCCCTCCCATAGGACATGTGTCCTCATATGATTAGCTGAGGGGCAGAGCTCTCATTTCATATTTTAATCATATTTCACAAATGAAAATTTTTAACATTTCCTTTGCCATCCCGCACCTTCGCTATTGACTTCTCAAATGAATTTTGACTTTTTACCCTTGTGCTCATGGGTTAGTTTAATACTTTGAGTCATTTGAATACAAGAGGAAAAAATTTCATGTTGCCCCCGATGGTTTGCGTCCCTACCTCTTTGACTTTTCAAACTGCCACGTGTCACCATGACACACCTTGAGGAAGTCCAAAAAATTTGATACCTTGAACGAGCATAGGCTCACCACGTGTCCTGTTCCAGCAAGTTTTTCTGAATGCTGGAAGCTCAGCGGAAGGCACCATGTGTCATACTCTGAGGTAGTCTCCTTTTGGCCGTTGAAAATTCTAAGTAAAATGTAAAGCAAATGGAGGCCTCCACATGTCATCCTAGCGCTTCTTTAAGATGGTGCCCAAAGTGGAGACCCTGAATGAGCATGAGCTAGCCACGTGCCCTGTTTCGCCAAACTACTCCAACTACATAAAAAAATGTCCAAGTCTGGGCCAAGTAGCACAAGCCTCCACGTGTCCTCTCGGTGCTACTCTAAGGCCAAACCAAAAAGTAAATCTTCAAATGAGTGTCGTTCACCCACGTGAAAAAATTTCTGAGTTGAGGCTTTTTATAGAATTTTTGCAGTGTTTAGCCAAGCCGCATCCAACCAAAAGCTGCCACCTCCCCTATAGATGCAAGGATGCAAATTTGACCAACAAAAATTCTTGTCAGACCGTAAAATATAGAAAAATGACCATTTGAGCTTGGAAATGAAATTTCCTTCAAGGAAAGAGAGTTTAGAAAGTTGTAAGGCTCAAATACATTCCTCCAGGACATATCAACTCATTCTTTTTCAATTATTTAAGGTAGAAATGACAAGAATGAAAAATTATGAGTGTGGCAATAGAGGGAATGGGAAAATGTGAGTTTTTGAAATGACAGAGCATGGGGGACTCAACATATAAACATTTCTATAGGAACAAAGAAACTAGGAGACAAATATGGACCCATACATGATCTTTAACCTAGGGGCAGACTAAAAATGGCAACAAAGACCAGCCAAGCACGACATGGGGAAGGATAAAATGATAGAGGCTTTAAATTAATAAATTTTCAAGGGTAAAAATGGGGCGAGACAATTTTGAGCACCAACTGCGCCAAGGAGACACGTGGAGGCTGCCGTTGACTCCACTTTATACTTTTCTGACTCAAAATCGCAGCGTAGACATGTGTTATAATCCATGTGGGGGACTCATTTCTGAGATGCATGAATGTAGGTACCTATTCCTCAAGGTGTATTCTCAAAGGTTAAAAGGATTGTTTGTTAGATCAATCCATATGGCACCACCTGAGAATTATTAAAAGGGAGATTTCTTGCATGAAAGAATAAAAGAATAATTAAAAAGGCTGTCAAGAATTATGACATAGCGTCCCAGTCATAGTTGAGGGACTGAGAAACGTGATTAGTTCATGATTTATCAACCTGGAAAGAGAGAGTAATATATTTTTAAGGGAATAAACATGATTAAACGGTATGTTGTAAAGAGGAATATTCTCTTGAAGATTTATACTTTTGGGGGGAAATTTTGGGAGGAGTGAGCGAGTGAAATTCTATAAATGCAATGAGAATACTCTTGCATAAGGGGGGTTAATTTTTCTGAGAAAGTTGGAGAGAAAGCATTTTCCCATGAGATCATTTGAGAAACCTGTTTATTTTCCACTATTTTAGATTTAATCACATCAAGATGATTGCAAGTGTACAACCATCGACAAGCTCTGATATTGTTAAAGAAACTCTCCTTTGCTGATAAATCTAATGAACCTTGAAATGAATTTTTGTTGATCATGAGCATAATTGTGTTTGCTTTTATTTCAGAATGTTTTCAAACAATTTTTCTTGTTCCTGTTACAATCTTATGTTAAAATCTCTCTGAGTCACACAAGATCTCATCTATGTGTTAGTATTGTGGCATTTGTAATTTCATTATGAGAAGAGATTTCATCTGGTAATAAAATAAACAATTTAAAATCACTTTACTTTCATTATGTTGATAAATATTGTTTGTAATTCTATGAGTGTATATTAGGTGTGACGAACCAGGGATTTATAACATTTAATTGAGTCTTTAACATGAGCCTTTGTGTTGAATTCTTGACGAATGTGTGAAACCGTGCATCTCTAGGCTTCCATTGCTTCACATCTTCTAGTTGAAGGAATATTTTGGCTATTTTCAAGCATTCTATTCTGTTAGTTCCCAATTTATGTGAAAGGTTCTCAAAGATATGGAATAATCAACTTTATATTGCTTAGTTCCCACAAAAAAATACTCAAACGATGAATCCTACATGAACTACCCCTATTTGGACGGTGTATCCACAAATGAACAAATTCCATTGCCAAAGTATGTAGAGACAATCAAGTTTCAATTATTGTCTTTAGTAACCCAAACCTTCTCCAAGAAACATCTCCACTCTCTATTATGACAACTTGTGAGAGTTAGATTGTGTTGTATTCATCATATTTTCTCATTTTTTTCATGAAAACTATGCAAAGAAGGATCTCTTGATATCTTTCACCAACACGGGTTACAAAACGGGTCCTCTCACCCTGGTTTAAGGAAAAACCTGAAGTAGTGAGGGTAGATCAAACCCTTAGTGAGGTGCTATTCAGTTGTATCCCCTCCTTGGCTAGAAAACGACTCATATCATGATTTGTCTGTCTCTAAACATCCTACCAGTTTCGTGATGCTGCTTAGCCCTCACAGGAGAATCAATTTGGATACCAACACCAAAGTGGCATCATTTATAGGGATTATTTGAATTGTGTAGCAATAACACTCAAGTGGCAGTGTTGTTAGGGACTATTTTAACACCAGGACCTATTTGTGTAGAAAAAACACCAAAGTGGCACCGTTGCCAGGGATTATTTGAATTGTGTGGCAACAACACCCAAGTGGTTCCATTATCGGGGACTATTTTAATACCGGGACCTATTTTTGTGGCAAAAACACCGAAGTGGTGCCGTTTCTAGGGATTATTTGAATTATACAGCAACAACACCAAAGTGGTGCCATTTTCAAGGACTATTTTTACAAATGAATACGCATGTCAACTCAAGTAATTCTTCTTATATGGTTTAAGTACAAATACGTTATTTAAATGTCATTCTTTGCATAGATTTGTAAGATTTGTGCAAGATTACAAGTTCATTGTGTATTATTTCCAATTTCTAGTGGTTATTGCACTAAATTTGCATCAATAGTGATAAATGTGGGTAAAGGAAGGTAAGATATGTTAAGCTTTGTATAAATTAAGCATTGATAGACGCTTAGGAGGTTACTTCTAGTGCATCTGCACAAATAAGGTGAAAATCCTTAGTGGTGACTCCATGTTGAATTGAAAATTTGATGATTACCAGTGTCTTGACCAGTGTCAAGTGAAAGTTTTCATCGATATTTGCAAAGCTGGAGGGAATAAGGTCTTTCTTAGCTAGGGATCCTACTAAAAGGTTATTTCCAGAACTAGTAAAAGTAAATTCAAAAGGAAAATAAGTCTAGAAATTTGTTTGAGATCAAGTGTCAAGAAAGGAGATATCAGTTCTAAAAGGTGATCAATCTATGGTTGAAGATTACCATACGTCTTCAAGTGATTCTGAACCAAGTAATCTTTATATAAATTTGAGTTCTCCAACTAGAGAGAGGCCATCATTTGTGTCTGAAAAGCGTGCCTCTCAATTTTCCTCTGTTTCTTCCAAGGTTGATAGGGTTTTCCAAGAAACTGAGTCATTAGAGGATATTTAGTTTGAGAGTTATACTCATGTACCCCAAAGACCCGTCATTTGTTATTATTTTGATTCTCCTATAAGATCACCTCTTCAAGGCAATATGGCCCAACCTCCACCTAGACCTCCTTTTTTTGTCAACACTTTTGTACCTATAGGTTTCAAAGGTATGGATGGATCCCTGAGTATAGGAAAAGGACATTTGAATATTTGGGATGTAAAGAAGAGAAAATTACCTAGGGAAAGAGTGTGGAAAATGTAGAGGGTCATCCTATGATTGCAGAATCAGAAATACCACAGGTATTGGAGGAACCAAGAGAATCACCTAAGGTGTATTTGGGAACTTCTATGGTTGAATCTTAGCTTAATGTGGATCCATTTTTTACCACTTTTATTAATAAAGATAGGTTGGTACATAACTGCATGTTTGATTCAGGAGCCTCATTTAATGTAATGCCTCTTGAGGTCATGAATGAGTTAAATATCAAGGTAATAACAACTTTAAGGAAATATACTGTTATGGATTCAAGATAAGTGCTAGTAGTTGGGTATGTCAAGGGACTAGTAGTGCAGTTGGTAGCTTTTCCAGGAAAGTGCTTAACCATGAATGTGGTTATTGTGGACTATCCTGCTAAATGGGGGATGTTATTATCTGGAAAGTGGGCAGCTAGTATGGGTGGAAGTGTGCAAATAGACATGTCTTATGCAACCATACCAATAGAGGGCAGCCTTGTGAATTTATATGGTGAGAACAAAATGTTACATCTCATTGAGGACCCTAACAATGATTTTTATGAAGTATTGTATGCAAATGTCAATGTCGACAACTTTGCGGGTTATTCTGATTTTAAGAAGCATAACATTGATGATTGTAAGTATCCCGAGCATATTGTTTCTCCCTGGACTCCGATCTTTAATGGGTTTTTTTTCTAGATTTGGTAAAGGCACAAAAGATAAAGCTTAGAAAATATGGTCGGGTAGTAACTTGGATAGAGAAGAAAAACAAGTATATGTCCAGTTGTTAAAAAAGTATCAAGACTTCTTAGCTTGATCATACTTAGAATCGAAAGCACTTGAAACATTTCCTTTATTGATTGCTCAGAATCAAGGCACACATCATTATACAGTGTATAGTCTTTTAGTTTTATTTCATTTCTACATTTTTTTGTTTTGGTTCATCCTAGTCCTTGGCGGCTAGTTTTTTGTTGGTTTCTTAGTTTGTTCTTAGGAGGTTGGAAATTGTTTTTCTACTTTGCAAGCTTGTTTTTGACTCTGTTTCCCAATAAATTTTTGGTAGATGGTTTGTTGTTCTTGCGGTACTAGCAGGGAGTGCCCATCCTCGAGTTGGTGCTGATGTTGGTGCTCAATTTAATCTCACCCTGTTTTTTAAAAATTTCCCTGTCTGTATGGTTTTAAGTATTCTCTGTCTCCCTGTATGGATGCGTGAAATCATTCTCCTTCATTTTGTTTCCATTTTCAGTTCTTTCTTTGGGTTGTGGATTACTTTGAGTCTTGGTTTTATTTACAGTCTTCTCTCTATGGGGAAATTTTTTTTTGTTGGGCATCTTCCACAATTATGTCTTCTTTGTAAATCATGTCCTAACATTCGTGGATATGTTCCCTTTTCTGTTTGGACATGGTATGGTAGGTCTATTTGGCGAACTTGTCAATTTTCTCACAATTGTAAAAAATGCCAAATTGGTCCCACGGACCTAATAGTTTCTACTTGGCTATTCAACAATGTGAAGCAGCAAAGCAATTTTCTTACTTTGACCCCGAAGATGTACACCTGTCATAAATCAAGCGGTTGCGGAAAGGTGGGCCCTTTTTGTGTTTTGAGGCATTATGAAAAAATGAATGAAAGTATAAAAGGAATGCCTAAATCCCACAAAATGACACGTGGTGGTTTGAAAATTCAAAGGCAGAGAGGAAGATCGTTGGAGGATTTTTAAGATTTTGGCCTTTTTGTGAAAAGGAAAAAAGTTATAAAATGAGCCGCAATTCAACTAGGGACCAAATAGTGTCACATGTTTGAGTCACCAATGAAAATTCAAAGAGGGGAGGTGGGTCACTAGAGGACTTTGGAACTTTTAGCATTATTTTGAAAAGGGAGTAAGGTATAAAAGTGAAGCGCGACCCCGCAAGTGCCCATTTAAAGCCACATGTTGAGTCTACATCAAAGACAAAAAGGCAGGTCACTAGAGGTATTTTAGAAATTACTTCTGAGTGACATAAAATGCAAAATTCCCCCCAGGCCCGCCTAAAATTAAGATCTCTTCCACATGGAGGGCATGTGCTCATTTGAGGATCTGCCTTTGGGTCTTATCTTTGGAGTTGTGCCAAGGAGACACATGGAGGCTTTCGCTGGATCCTCTTTATAGTGAAACTTATCAACGGCTGAAGAAAATTTCTTGGGCCGAAGACATGTGGAGGGCCAGCACTTGTTTGGGGATCTATCCCTAAATTTTACTTTTGAAAGGGTGCTAAAGAGACACGTAGAGGTTTCTGATGGATATTCCCATACTTCAAATTTTCAAGTGTCTAATGTAATTTTCTCAGACCCTAGGCATGTGGCACCTTCCGCCCGCTCTTAAAAATTTTCAATGGCCTATATAATTTTTGAGTGCTGAGACACGTGGAGAGCCCATGCTTGTTTGGGGTCTCCACTTTTGGGCACCATATCAAAAGTGTGCCGAAGAGACACATGGAGGCTTCCGCTGGCTCCTCTTTATACTGAAACTTTTTCAATAGCCCAGGAAATTTTATTGGGCCCAGGGAATGTGGAGATCCTGTGCTCATTTGAAGTCCCACCTCTAGACTTCATCTTTGAAGTTGCATCGAACACACACGTGGAAGATTCCATTAGAGCTTCCCATGCTCAAACTTTTTCAGTGACTAGTGTAACTCTATCAGGTTCTAAACATGTGGAGGGCCCACGCTCATTTGGGAACCTGCCTTTGGACTTCACCTTTGGATTTGTGCCAAGGAGACACATGGAGGCTACTACTGGCTCCTCTTTATACTTTGACAATTCAGACTTACAATTTATATATGTGTTATAATCCATACAGGGGCACTCATTTCTAAGAGGCATGACTAAAGGTACCTATTCCTCAAGGTGTATTCTCAAAGGTGAAAAGGATTTCTTAATAGACCAAGCCATATGGAGCCACCTAAGAATTATTAAAAAGGGTATTTCTTGCATGAAAAAATAAAAGAATTATCAAAAATAATGTCAAGAATTATGACATGGCATCCTAGTCATAGTTGAGGGACTGAGAAACGTGATCAGTTCATGATTTATCCACTTAGCAACAAAAAGTAAGATATTTTCAATGGAATAAACATGATTAAATGGTATTTTTTAAAGACGAATATTGTCTTCAAGATTTAGAATTTTAGGGGGGAAATTTGGGAGGAGTGAGTGAGTGAAAGTGTATAAATGTAACAAGAATACTCTTGGATAAGGGGGGTTAATTTTTTCTAGGAAAGTTGGAGAGAAACCATTTTTCTGTGAGACCATCTGAGAAACCTGTTTATTTTCTTTTGTTTTAGATTTAATCACATCAAGATGGTTGTAAGTGTATAGGCATTTATAAGTTCTGAGATTGTTCAAGAAACTCTCCCCTGTTGATGAATCTAATTAACCTTCAAATGAAAATGTGTTGATCATGAGCATAATTGTGTTTGCTTTTATTTCAAAATGTTTTCAAATATTTTTTCTTGTTCTTGTTGCAATCTTATGTTAAAATATCTCTGAGTCGCACAAGATATCATTCGTGTGTTAGCATTGTGACATTTGCAATTTCATTATGAGAAGAGCTTTCATCTGGTAATGAAATAAACAGATTAAAATAACTTTACTTTCATTAGGTTGATTAAGATTATTTCTAATTCTATTAGGTGTGACGAACTAGTGATTTATAAAATTTAATTGAGTATTTAACATGAGCCTTTGTGTTGAATTCTTGAAGAATGTGTGAAACTGTGCATCTCGGGCTTCCATTGATTCACATCTTCTAGTTAAAGGAATATTTTGGATTTTTTGAAGATTTTTGTTTTGTGAGTTCCCAATTTGTGTTAAAGGTTCTCAAATATCTCGTATACTCAACTTTATCTTTCTTAACTTCCCACAAAAAAATTCTTAAATGATGAATCCTACATGAACTACCGCTATTTGTACTATGTATCCATAAATGAACAAATTCCATTGCCAAAGTATGCACAGAGAATCAGGTTTCAATTATTGTCTTTAGTAACCCAAACCTTCTCCAGGAAACATCTCTAGTCTCTAGTGTGACAACTCGTGAGAGTTAGATTGTGTTCTATTGATCATATTTTCTCAAGGTTTTCATGAAAATTGTCCAAAGAAGGATCACTTGATATCCTTCACCAACATCAGTTACAGAATGGGTCCTCTCACCCTGGTTGAAGTGGCAACCTAAAGTAGAGGGTAGATCAAACCCTTAGTGAGGTGCTATCCATTTATCCAACGCCTGAGTGACAAAGAGTCATCTGAATCCCCTCACCAGCTACATAATGACTCATATCATGATTTTTCTATCTCTAAGCATCTTTCAAGTTTCGTGATGCTTCTCAGCCCTCACAGGAAAATCAATTTGGATACCAACAAAACCTATCTAAAAAATGTCTGAAGGAAGTGCGTAGTACATCCCCCTCCCCTTAGAAAACAAATTCCACATGGAGGTCACAAGGCAGCTCAATTCCCATCACAAAACAAAACAAAACAAATCAAAATAAGATGGTTCTACCATCTCTCACCCTCTAGCTCTCCATACTATTCCTCCAAAGATATCCATCCACCACAAGGTCAGTTCCATCCTGCAACCAAAGATGAAAAGGGTTAGAGACAACCTATTTGAATGGTGAGCTAAGCTATGGTAATCTTCATGCACTTCATGAATATGCAAAAATGGGGTTAAATCAGGTGATATAAGGTGATGTTTCTATGTTAGGGTTCCCACAAGGTCCATTCACTGCTAGGAAAGAGATTCTAAAGCATGCCATCCAAGGTTTGTGATTTTATAAATTCTAATGGGAAAAGTTTTAGCAGTATCGATTTAACATTGATTTCCTAGAGCAAGGACATTTAATTAGCAATATCTCCATGATCAACTCACCTAGGAAAGTGGTGAAGGATAAATTTCTTGAGTTATGGGAAGATAGATAGTTCCTTCTGTTGGTCGCCAAATAGGACCTTTAAGAAGAGCAACAGTCAGGGGACAAGAAGTCCCTCCTCTTTAATGGGAGAGGTTCCCTTATTCAGAAACAAACTTATTTACAAATGTACAGGACATGATTTGTTGGTTAAACTTGGATATCACGAAAGTGTTTTCTATGAAGATCATCAATTACAAAAGGACTGAGGAAATGAGAGTGCGGGACAGAGCAGAAAGGAAACATGCAGAATTATAGATATCAGAGTAATTCTTTATGTATGCGAAGTCACAGTGAATTGAAAACAAGATCATTCGTATAGAACAAATAAGATGTAATTTAAAGACACAAAGTTCTGTAAATAACATCTGCCAGAACACAAAGTTTCTTGACGTAACACAGATTCATTAATCAAGGACACAAAGTTCCTTCTTGGTTATACAAGATCACCAATCGGCAAGACTAACAAACTGGAGACAAATGATCTTCACAAAGAAAATAAATGAAAGCTCAGAGATAACGGAGATCAGATAGACAAAGAAAAGAAAGCCCTTCTGTATTGATTTCTTTATGATCTATTTACACTTTCAGAAAATACGCCAAGTTCTTCCTCCTATTGGAATGGCGTGGAAAGGCCATTATATAGCTTACAAATCAGTTATTCTTTGTAACCGCTTCTTTAACCAAGAATAGTTAAGGACTGCCAATCGTAATGCCTTAACTTCTTACAAAGAAAACGGAAAAAGAAAGGGAAGAAGAGAAAAGAACAAGGAGAAGAAGACAGGTGGCCAGTCACCGAGAGGGACCCACTGACTTCAGAATCCGCTGCCTGAACTTCTTTAACGCCTCAGCTATGTCTCTGCCACGAGGAACTGACGTGTTGGCCGAAGACTGCGTCCAAAATCCAAGACGTTTCTCCATCTCTTTATCAAACTCGACGTGGGTATGATAATCTTCGTTTGGCTTCTTCAATGGCAGACTCGAGCGGTGAAATTTGTTCCTGTTCCTGAAACTGGATCTTCATATTGATAGCAACAGAGCTGCAACCTGAACTCGGGAAGGAATTACAAGTAAAAAGGGATATATGTTCGCAGGGAATTAGGTTGCAAGGGTTCGAGCAAGGGTAGCATGGAAACAATGTAAGAATTGCAAAGGGGGCTTGCTCGTTATATAGCCGTTGAGAATTTCAAATGCGCATTACATTCATGTCCATCAGTTTGAAAAACAGCATATTCGGGTAGAGCGGGAAAAACTAAGTATGAATGGCATTTGGTTCGCTAGGAACATGTGAGACGTGAATGCGCGAAACACGCGGCTCGGTGCGAATAGGGCGAAACAGGGAGAAGATGCACAAATGCATTTTTGGGACATTTGGGACGAAAATGCGCGAAGGACGCGGATTCGGGTGTTTCGGCCGATATTGGAACAACCTGCACTTTTTTGACTTGGGACATTTGGGACAAAAAGTTCCGAAGTACGCGGTTCGGGTGTTTCGGCCGAAAATGGAACAGCTCGCACTTTTGGCTTCGGGACAGTTTGAAACTTGGGAAACAGCTTGCCCGATTTGATTTGGGACACTTGGAACTTGAAAGTGTGAAGTACGCGGTTCGGGTGTTTCGGCCGAAAATGGAACATCTCGCACAATAAGTTTTGGGACACTTGGGACAAAAAGTTCCGACGGGGCCCGAAAATGGAACAACTTCGGGGGTTTCGGTCGATCGGGGAACAGAATGCACTTTCGTACTTGGGACAGAGCGGGACAAAAATGTCCGACAGGCCCGAAATACATACAAAATGACCCAAAACACAAATTTTCTCAATTTTCACGACTTAGGCACTTTAGAGAAGAACACTCATAACTCAAAATTTTGAAATTTTACTTTTATCAGAGCAGGGAGTTTTGAGTGGACAACAGCTGGCTCCTTCTGGGGATGACTTGGCATAAATTCAAGGAATGAGGCAAGGCAAGAACTTAGACAAACTCGGGGAAAGTAGACCAGTGCCTTATTCATTGGGCAACGGAGTCAAAAACAGACCAATACAGAGGGCAACACACCAAAACAACAAAAGGAAAACACACCAAAAGCAGAGAAGCAAAAACACTGTACAGAATATACAAAGGACTTCCTAATCACCTAGGACTTGAACAACTTGAGATACTGCCCACTATAAGGGAGTGGGAGGGGAGAACCATCCATGTAATCAAGATAAAAGGAATTCTCACCAGTAAAGTGTCTGATCTTGAAAGGTCCGAGCCACAGGGAATCAAACTTTCCATGGCTGCCACGAGGTTCATGTCTTTTGTCCCATAACAGCACGGTGTCTCCAACTTGGAAATCTCTGAACCTAGCTTTCTTGTCAAACAGGACCTTTACCTTCTGCTGGTGAACAGATATCCTATCAGCAACCATCAATCTGTCCTCATTCAGTTTGTGCAGGTACATAATTCTCTTGTCCAGAGCATCACTAAATCTAGTATCCTCAATGGCCTTCATTAGGTGCAAGGCCGGCAGTTCCACCGTTACTGGCAGTTGGGCCTCTACTCCATATACCACTTGAAAAGGAGACATTCCAATAGCTCTCTTTGGTGTAATCCTGTCTGCCCAAAGAGCATCATAGAGCTTCTTGTGCCAGTTTCGTTGAGATTCATTGACCAACTTCCTTATGATAGCCACCAAATTTTTGTTAGTAGATTCTGCTTGCCCATTGCCCTGAGGGTAGTAATCTGAAGAGTGAGCCAAAGAAATGCCATACCCATAGCAGAAGTCCATTATCTCAGCTGAAGAGAAATTCGAGGCATTATCTGTTACAATCTTGTTAGGTACACCATACCTTACCAAGATGTTCTCTTTGATGAAGTTGCATACCACTTTAGAAGTAGTGCTCTTGACTGGAATAGCTTCCACCCATTTGCTGAAGTAATCAGTGGCAGTTAGCACATGAGTGTGACCGGCACTAGAAGTAGGATTAAGTGTACCAATGAAGTCCAAACCCCACTGTTGAAATGGCTCCTCAATCACAACTGGCTTGAGAGGCAACGAAGCCAATTTAGGTCTTCCAACAAAAGTCTGACAAGCCTCACATTTGTCAACCCACTTGGATGCATCTCTGAACAAGGAAGGCCAGTAGTATCCTCCACGGAGTATCTTATGAGCTGTAACCGTTGATGAATAGTGCCCTCCACATGCATGATCATGAAAAGCTGAGAGCAACTTTCTCTGCTGTTCCTTGTCCACACATTTCAAAAATCTCCCATCTATTCCTCACTTGAACAGGGCATTTTCCCACAACACATATTGCGCTGACCTCAATTTAACAGTCCTCTTTTCTTTGGTAGTTAAATGAGAGGGGCATTCCCCATAGGTGAGAAAATGGGCGATGTCAGCATACCATTCGTCAACTGAACCAAGGAACATAACAGTAGGAAGGTCAACTTTCTCCTCCAGCAACTCATGCTTAGCTCCTTCAGCAATGAGCTCACAAAGACCTTTTCCACGAATCAGCTTGGTCGGCTTAATGTCAATGTCATACTCTTGGACCTTAGCAACCCAGTTCCCTCTCTTGGATCCAAATTCTTGCTGTGTGAGGATTGACTTAACAGTTGTATCTGGAACCAGCACCATGGAATGAGAGTTGAGGATGTAAAAGCGAAACTGCTTGACTGCTTTAACCACCGCAAAAGCATGTTTCTCCATCATAGTATATTTCAACTCATGATCTTTCAGAATATAGCTCATGAACGCGATTGGTAGCTCATGCTCATTAGAGTCTTCTTGAGTTAACACAACAGCCAAAGTATTATCTGTAGCATAGCAATAGATGATGAAATCTTTGCTGAAATCAGGACATGCTAAAATAGGAGTTTTAGCGATAGCTCTCTTGATACCTTCAAAGGATTCCTTTCCTTTGGAAGACCAACCAAATGTTTGCTTCCCTTTCATCATCTGAGAAATATTCAAAGTTAATTCTGCAAAATCAGGGATGAATCTTCTCAAGAAATTGATCTTACCGAAGAAGGAGTGCACACCCTTTTTACTGGTTGGGAGAGGAATTTGCTGGATGGCTTGAACTCGTTCAGGATCAATCTTAATACCATCCTTGGAAACGATGTGTCCTAATAACTTTCCCTCAGTGACACAAAAGACAGATTTTTTAGGGTTCAGAGAGATCCCATGCTTTCTGCATCTCAGCAGAACTGTCTCTAGGTGATCAAAATGATCCGCTCTTGTCTTGGAAAACACTGTCAGGTCATCAAGATAGATGACAATACACTTCCCTTTTAAGCTTCCAAAAGCCAGATCCATAGCTCTCTGGAAAGTGGCACCAGCATTAATAAGCCCAAAAGGCATTCTCTTGTAAGCAAAGGTGCCCCAAGGAGTAGTGAAAGTTGTTTTATGTTGATCTACAGTATCAACCTCTACCTGATTGTATCCAGAAAATCCATCAAGCATAGATAACATTTCAGAGCCTGTTACTGCTTGCAATACTTGATCCATCATGGGCAAAGGATAATTATCTTTCAGAGAAGCCTGATTCAGGTTCCTGAAATCGACACAGATGCGGATCTCACCATTCTTCTTTCTGACAGGCACAATATTTGCAATCCATGTTGAATGGTGAATGGGAAAAATAATTTTAGCCTTCAACAACTTCTGTATCTCCTGAAAGATGGTGTCAGCTACTTTGGGGTTGTATTGTCTATGTTTCTGCTTGAAAGGCTTAATTCCAGGCTTGAGGGGAATAGAGTGCTGCATATCTTTTGGTTTGAAAGCTTTCAAATCTTCATAAGAGTAAGCGAGAACATCTTTATACCTTTTTAGAAGATCAATTGCTTTTCTCCTCTCATCTGCCGTGCAACATTTTCCAATGTTCACGAGCTTGGGGTCAGTAGAACTCCCAATATCAATCTTATCATACTCAGCTGATTGCTGAGGCCCAGAAGAAGCTCTAGATTTCACATACCTGTCATGCTTATCAAATAGTTCCTCCAAACTCACCAGCCCTTTAGGAATCTTGTTTCCTTTGAGATTGATGCATCCATCTTGATCTGTTTCTTCTCTTTGGGTGACAGCTTTGTCAAAGGGCACACTCTCACGAGGTAGGTTGTCACTTCCCTCAAAATACAACTGTTCGAAATTAACCTTGAGTTCTAGGAAGGAAAGCAAATGTTGATCATTGTTGAAAACTTGCCAGTTATTAGCATTATCAGGTACACTAGGCTGATGGACCATCTCAATGGTGAACTTATCCTGAGAAAAGTCAGGATGAGGAATCAATAGTGATCCTGAGACTGCCAACGAATCAGCCCTGCTGTTCTTTTCCCTAGGTACTGCTTCAATAGAGAAAGCATCAAGGAACTCAATAGAATCCCAAACCTGATTCCGGTAATGCCTTAACCTTCCATTTTTTACTTGAAAAAGGTTTCTGACCTGCTTTACAATCAACTCTGCATCACCACGAGCCAGAAGATTCTTTATACCTTGTTCTTTGGCCACCTGCAATCCGAGAATGAGAGCCTCATATTCTGCTGTGTTATTAGTATTCTCGAACTGCAACTTAAATGAAAAAGGATGAAGGACACCTTCTGGTGACACCAGTAGAACACCAGCTCCAGAACCAGCTGAGGAACAACTTCCATCAAACTCTAAAACCCAAATACCATTAGGGTCTTTAGGTGACATCCTGGGAAGTTGGATTTCATCAGGGGACATAATCATGTAGTTTCCATGACCCATATCCTCATAGAGTATTTGTGCTCTAGGATCATCCGTTTTCTGCACAATATACTCAGACTGCTTTTCAGGCAACAACTTCTTCATTTGTCCATTGACAGGCACATGAGTGCATGCGACCAGTCCATCTAGATTTCCCCACCTACATCTTTACAGAAGTTCCTACTTAGCAACATCCCGTATGAAGGGGGGATATCTGCTACTAGGATGGTAGCCAACACTTTCTTTTCAGGAAAGGCAGCAAAAGCCACTTGCGCATCTTTAATTCTCCTGACCAGGGGCACTTCTTTACTTTCCATGGAGTAACAGGATCCATAAGTGTGAGTGAGGGTCAGGCCTAAAGCATGAGCTACTTTAGCAGGCATTACGTTATCTGAAGCTCCTGAAGTCTATGACACAATTACTGAGCCTATGGCCAGCTATTAGGAGCGTTACATAAAATGGTTTAATTTTGTCACTAGGCGAGGTGACAGCAGCTACCAGACTGGGCTGTGGTGCAGAAGGAGGAGTAGGTAGAAGGCCTTTAGAAGCGGTCTTAGAGTTGGAATTGACAAAGTGAATCATTTTGGCAAAGGCTTTGGGATGGGTTTGATAGTACTCAGCTTCTGAGATTTGGACCTTGGTCTTTTTCAGGTGATCAACAATATCAAAAGACCCAGAAGTGGACGGGCCATCATCATTTGAAATTCTAGGCTTATCAACTTTAGGAGAAAAAGAAGAAGCAACTTTGGTAGCAGGATTGATAGGACTCACCTTTGGTGTAGACGAAGTAGGGATAGGAGATCCTCTTTTTGCAATCACGGGAATAGTTATCGACTGCTCTTTAGATTTCTTGATAGGCTGTGTCACTTTCTCCTTCTGTTTTGTCTGTTCTCGAGTCATGACAGCAAATGATTCGCTATTCATGTCTGCTACCACTTCATCATAATCATCTCCATCATCGATGCCCTCAGTGGTAAAGAAATTAACCCGAGATCCCTCAAGTTCTTCTACCTCATCATCAAATTCTTCCGCATACTCCTCGCAAGCTTCATTGTCTTCATCATCATCTGGTTCTTCAACCTCACAAGTTGCATTCACGGGAACTTTAACGGGAGGTCCTTCAAGTGCTAGTCTTGTTTGAGAAGCCGGCAAACGATTCCTGGGCTGGAAATTTCTTCTTGGAACATCTGCATAAGGGGCATGCTGAGCCAATTGTTTCTTTATAGCAATAAGATCATTCGCAAGTTTCTGAACTAATGGATCGGTGTTAGGTCCAGGGGTGGAAGAGGAAGAAGCAGCGGACCTAGATTTGGGAGGGTCTCTTCTCAACTTCCCTGACATGATCAAGTCATCCTCGATACTAACAGCAAGAGTTTGATCCTCGACCAATGTTGCGAGATTAGCCCTTCTTAGTGCATAACTAACCTTGGGCGTTTGAGCATTTAGGAAGAAACACTTTTGAATTTGATCAACAGGGCGAGTATTTACAGGAATCTTGTTGATCAGTCTGTTGAATCGGGCCACAAACTCTCTCATGGGTTCTTGTGAATCTTTCTTTATCTGAGAAATTTGGGCAAGCAAAGCATGCACATCTTCTGCCGGCTTGAAACGGTTTTCGAACTGAGTTCTCATCGTGTTCCAGTCGGTGATAGCGTTAGCCGGAAGGTGGTAGAACCAATCAGCAGCATTGTCTTGTAACGTCTCAACGAACAGCCTCACGGAGACGTCTTCATGTTCGACTCCCAGAACTCCACAGGCAACAATGAAAGCTGCGATGTGTTCATCAGGATGCACTTTGCCGTCACCTTTGAACTTGGGGAAGTTCTTCCGGTTACCTCTAGGTAACTCATGCAAAGGCTGAGTAAGGGCCAGGGGCCCGACACGATGACCCCATGGTAATGGCGCCGCCATTCTTGGAAAAATGGCTTGGAGAGGAACTTTAACACCAGCGAGGATCAAAGCTCGTAGATTGGGACTAGCAGGCTTTGAAGGAATACCACCCGCAGGACTTCTTTCTTGAACAGGTGGAGTGCTCGTCGAACGAGTTCTTCTATTTCTTGTGGAAGGAAGAGGAAAACCCTGCTGCTCCAAAAGCTGAAACTGAGAGTCTTCAATACCAAGGGTCGTTCTCCCTCGAGTAAAACGCGGAGTCGCCAGATCAAAAGATGATCGAAAAAATTACAGAACTGGAATATGATTTTCCCCAGCAGAGTCGCCAAAAACTGTTGGTCGTCAAATAGGACTTTTAAGAAGAGCAACAGTCAGGGGACAAGAAGTCCCTCCTCTTTAATGGGAGAGGTTCCTTATTCAGAAACAAACTTATTTACAAATGTACAGGACATGATTTTTTGGTTAAACTTGGATATCACGAAAGTGTTTTCTATGAAGATCATCAATTACAAAAGGACTGAGGAAATGAGAGTGCGGGACAGAGCAGAAAGGCAACATGCAGAATTATAGATATCAGAGTAATTCTTTATGTATGCGAAGTCACAGTGAATTGAAAACAAGATCATTCGTATAGAACAAATAAGATGTAATTTAAAGACACAAAGTTCTGTAAATAACATCTGCCAGAACACAAAGTTTCTTGACGTAACACAGATTCATTAATCAAGGACACAAAGTTCCTTCTTGGTTATACAAGATCACTAATCGGCAAGACTAACAAACTAGAGACAAATGATCTTCACAAAGAAAATAAATGAAAGCTCAGAGATAACAGAGATCAGATAGACAAAGAAAAGAAAGCCCTTCTGTATTGATTTCTTTATGATCTATTTACACTTTCAGAAAATACGCCAAGTTCTTCCTCCTTTTGGAATGGCATGGAAAGGCCATTATATAGCTTACAAATCAGTTATTCTTTGTAACCGCTTCTTTAACCGAGAATAGTTAAGGACCGCCAATCGTAACGCCTTAACTTCTTACAAAGAAAACGGAAAAAGAAAGGGAAGAAGAGAAAAGAACAAGGAGAAGAAGACAGGTGGCCAGTCACTGAGAGGGACCCACTGACTTCAGAATCCGCTGCCTGAACTTCTTTAACACCTTCAGCTATGTCTCTGCCACGAGGAACTGACGTGTTGGCCGAAGACTGCGTCCAAAATCCAAGACGTTTCTCCATCTCTTTATCAAACTCGGCGTGGGTATGATAATCTTCGTTTGGCTTCTTCAATGGCAGACTCGAGCGGTGAAATTTGTTCCTGTTCCTGAAACTGGATCTTCATATTGATAGCAACAGAGCTGTAACCTGAACTCGGGAAGGAATTACAGAAAAAGGGATATATGCGCAGGGAATTAGGTTGCAAGGGTTCGAGCAAGGATAGCATGGAAACAATGTAAGAATTGTAAAGGGGGCTTGCTCGTTATATAGCCGTTGAGAATTTCAAATGCGCATTACATTCATGTCCATCAGTTTGAAAAACAACATATTCGGGTAGAGCGGGAAAAACTAAGTATGAATGGCATTTGGTTCGCTAGGAACATGTGAGACGCGAATGCGCGAAACACGCGGCTCGGCCGAATAGGGCGAAACACGGAGAAGACGCACAAATGCATTTTTGGGACATTCGGGATGAAAATGCACGAAGGACGTGATTCGGGTGTTTCGGCCGATATTGGAACAACCTGCACTTTTTTGACTAGGGACATTTGGGACAAGAAAGTGTGAAGTACGGGGTTCGGGTGAATTTCGGCACCTTCGGGAAAATGGAACAAAAGACGCGATTCCATTTGGAACAACTTGCACTTTTTTGATTTGGGACACTTGGGAAGAAAGTGTGAAGTACGCGGTTCGGGTGTTTCGGCCGAAAAAAGAACATCTCGCATAATAAGTTTTGGGACACTTGGGACAAAAAGTTCCGACGGGCCCGAAAATGGAACAACTTCGGGGGTTTCAGCCGATCGGGGAACAGAATGCACTTTCTTACTTGGGACAGGCAGGACAAAAATGTCCGACAGGCCCGAAATACATACAAAATGACCTAAAACACAAATTTTCTCAATTTTCACGACTTAGGCACTTTAGAGAAGAACACTCATAACTCAAAATTTTGAAATTTTACTTTTATCAGAGCAGGGAGTTTTGAGTGGACAACACCTTCTTTCCTTAGGTTTTATTATTATTATTTTGTTTTTTAATTATTCGATGAGGTTCCTAGTCTGCTTATGCATACTTTTATTGTTCAATTTTTGTCTCTATTTGAACATTTTCCCCTTTCTTACAGAAAGGTGATCTTCCATTATTATTGTTTGGGATTTTATCCTATTATTTGGTTCCCTATGCTTTTAAGGTCTTACCATTTCAAACCCCTTATATTAGAAAAAAATAATTACCTCCAACTATCCATCCTAGTTACCTAATATTTGAGTTCTGACTTGTTTTGGATGAATCTCAATTATCCATTAGTTTTACCACCTTCGAATTTCTAGTTCACTATAATTTATTTTACTTTACTCAATCTTATACCCCCACCTTACTCGTTCTCCTCTCCAAGATAGGGGGAAATTCTACATAATGTTGCCCTAAGAGTAAGGTAGTTAGAGTTTAACTTCTTATTATTCACTATTTTCACTAGGACCAAATTTTCACTACCTTCTTAATCCTTTTGCTATTTAAAAAAATCATTCATTCTTGCTTCTTCCCCCCTTGGAATGTTTATGGTAATCTACCTATTTGCCTTACCATTTATATTCAAAATCTTACTCTTTATCGTTATTTTTCCATACCCTTTTATTTAAGTTATATTATCAAAACTTCATTAGGTCACATAAATCCCTATTGAGGTTTACTACTTAGGTATAGACTTATTAAAATTTTCTAAATTTTTCTCATCTTAACACAATAATGTCCAACACTCACATTTCCTTATATTCAGGTTTGTCAAATTTTCTTCTTACTTTGTTTATTCAAATCATGATTGTTCATAATTTTATACATGTTCGGTTTAGTTTAACACATATTTACTCGTATCCTTATATTCTCATCATTTACATGAAAACAACCATTACTTACTAAAAATTCTTGTTGCTTAGATTATAATTCCTAAAAAAATTATTGTTTTCTAAGATATGAAAATATTATTTAGTTTATTTGCAATGCTAAAATAGCCTTCAATCTTATTTGATTCTAGTATTTTCTTCATTATTTCCTTAATGTTTTCAACTAAGTTATCACATTCTTTATCTTATAATTTTCCTATTGGTTCCACCATTTTTGTCACTATCTAGAATTGTTTAGGTGTGGAGGACAAGTCAAAACCAACTAGTATCCTTTTTTTTTAATTTACAAGGAAGACTGAAATCATAACAAGAGTTTACTCTTCTAAAGGTACATAATATTCTCGTAAGAGATGATAGGAAGGATAACACATGTATTTTATAAAAATAATCAATACTATAACACAATTTTCCATTTCGTTAAACTAAATTTCTTAATTACTGAAGAGATCATCCATAAGTATTTATAAGTAAAAAACTAGAGGAATTACTAATGATTTAATCATCTTCCAAACTTGGTGGGTTCTATAGTTCTGATTGTCATGGAGGTGAAATAGTTTGTCAAGGACACATCCTCTCTTTGTGTCTGATAGACCTACAGAGTGGGCATCTCTTAAGCTCATATATCCTATCCACCTTTTTCCCTACATCAATATCATCAGCGCCTTCATACTCCATTCATGCAAGTTTGTGGTCCTGTATAGACTTAAGGTGATGAGACAATGTTCTCTTCCCCTCGTATAATATATCTAGACAAAGGTGAAGGTTTTTGTCCCCCCTAGCATGATCCCTAGGTGTGATATGCCCATGCACCTCTCACTAGACGCATTGGTGATAGTGTAGATGCTACGCGGAAGTGCACCTAGGTCTATGGCAAGTTTCATGTGAGCATCCAAACTATCTCAAGTTTTAAGGTCCCTTCTCAAGTGTGAGATGTTGTAAATATTATCCTCTCAATTCACCTCAAACTTCTCCAAACTCCCCATGTATGTCATGCAATGCCCAAAAGAATTGGGTATTAATCTTTTCTTGGTCTTCTAGTATCTCAGGGGTCCATTGACATGCACTTTGCCACATGCTTTATGTGCTACCTTTTTGAGACATCCTATAAGAAAAAAAAAATTAATTAGTTATGAAAACAAAACAACTCTTCTAGAGGTCTAAGTGTTGTAAAACCTATGCTTTGATATCAACGTTTGATGCTCGAAAAATCACCATGTCAAAACACCAACAAAAAAATAGGAAAAATATGACAATAATTTGTTTTTTGAAAGATTAAATGCATTAATTAAATCTCAATTACATTATGCGTAAATAAATCAAAGGCTTACTTGACTAGTCAATGATTTACCTACTAGATTAATTTTATTTAACCAACCCACAATTACTTTGCGACAATAATTCCCTCTCAAATTTTAATTTTATTAATTAAATACTCCAAAAAATCACTTTATATATTTTTTTCTTCCTAAGGTTGATAATCACCTTGAAATAAATCATGTCTAAAATATATTTCCTAAGTTAATATTTGTAAATTCCTAACATATTAATGTGTTACCCATCTTAAACATTAAATTTCCCCTAACACTTTTAATTAAATTTCTAACACCTTTTAACAGTCACATACCTCCTTAAAATAATTATATTTCCACCTAACACTAAGCATCCAAAAATTTAAATTAAAATCCAATTTTTAAGACTCCCCTCATACATTAATTTCCCACTAGAACTAAACACAACACGCATGTACATACATAAATTAAGACCAGTAATTTAATATCCTAAAATAATTAAAAAGCCACAGACGTGAACATCTCTTATGGCTCCATATATCAATTATTCAAAAATTATAAGGTTCATTCCTACATTTTTAAGGCATGAGGATTGAATCACATATGTGTAATGGATTCAATCCTCTCCCTTAGATCTAGGTCATTTCTACAAGCCCTAAAATTTCTTATACAAACTGTATTACTAATTTGTTACCCTAAGTGTCTCCATTTTCACAGGTAAAGATGAATAAAGGAGAAAGAATGGAGGTAAGGGGTTCTAGGTAGAAAATATGTTGAAGGGGATAGAACAAAGCCTACAATGAGAGAATTTATTTTCCCCATTTTCATTATTTTACAGATTTATCTTAGTTTAGTAGGGTTGAAAAAATCCTTTCTTGAAAGTTTATGTTTCTTCTACCAGATTCTTGGGTTCAGGGTGTTTGTCCACACTTGTATAAATTATATTGTTGCAGAGACGCAACTAGGTTTCATTGGGGAATTTTATCTATTTGAAAGGATCTGTAATGGTTTAGATCTAATAAAATACATTTTCTTTTTAGTTAAATTATAGTAACTTGTAAGCAGAGGTATATAGATCGATATTTACAAAAATGTGTGTATGTATCTATACATATACTTGCTAGTGGATCTCATTTAATATGTTATTATATTTTTTTGATTTTAAGTTTTGAGAATCTCATTGTTTTCGTGGAAATGTACAACAAGGAAATTGACAATTTCTGAGCATAACAACTATACCCCTATGCCAAAATTTTCATGTCCTATCATTCCAGGCACACCAAGTCCACCTAGTCAATATAGTAAGCTCTTGATTGATGTTATCCCATCCCCTTAGGTAAATTATGAAATTCCATTCATTCCTACCTAGGTCATTTTAGGAGTTCTTTAAAACTTGCAAGCTTCATGTAATTATGGGAAGGGCTATCACTAGCCTTCCTAGGGCTAGAGCAACCCCATGGGGAAAAGTAGAAAATATGAAATAAGCATGGAGTTAATTAAAAATCCTTAGGAAATTTTGGAAGTGATTCAAGAAGATTCTGGAAGGACTTGGAGAAGTTGGGGTAGTTTCACCAAAATTTGGGTTCATAGGCCAAGGTAGTGCACAAGCCAAAACAACTTCTAAAATTTTAAAGGTGATTGCAAGAGGTCTGGAAGGATTTAGGAGCAACCAAAAACATAATATTAAAGGGAATTCTAATCCCTACAATATGGTGAAATGATTTTTTCACAACACTTTGGAGCATTGGGTCTACAAGAAGTTTTTCCCATGCACAAGTGGAGTAAAAAATCAAAACTCCTCTTTTTCAAAGACCAAATGGAGGAATAAAGACCCGAGACCCTCAATATTTGATTAAAAATGTCATTTATATTAAGGGTCATATAATCTTTCATTTAAATAGTCCATCAGGAACTCAATTTATCATCCTTTCAAGTTGTCCTCTTGGAGTGAGTTCGGGAGATAGTAAATTTTTTTGAGGACAAGTGTCAACTCTAAGAGCCCAACGGTACATTTTGTCCCTCACATCCATCAAGGTTATGGAAATAAATGATGGAATAATGCACCTAGACCCCATATTACCTTTGGATCCCCATGCGACCTCCAAGATTAGCGGTTCTGCCCCTAGGTGCTTGCGGGAGCTCAAAGCCTTAATTGTCTAATCACTGCCACATGTCATCACTAGAAGCAGCATGGAATTTGATTTCCCTCATGTACCTCATAGGTAGGGGACATAAAACATGTAAAACTATGCCTCTCCCCTAAGGGAGACTTCTGGTCACCCATATGACCAACTTCTAGCCCCTCAGTCCTTTAAAGCTAATTTTTAGCCTTCATTCCCTGCCATCAGATCTCTACCATGTGTTGTCACCTTTCTCACCATAAAATTTGATGTCCCTCCTAGGTTAGGGACATCAAAAAGAGAAAAATTTTCCCATTTCCCTTCTCATATTTATTTAAAGTTTTTTGAAAACCTGCCTATTTCTCACTTCTTACATCTAACTCTCCCGTGCACAGTTCTTTCTACAAACTTCTCTGCAACTTCCTACGACCACTCCCTCATTTCTAATCCTCAAACTAGATCAATAAAATCCATTTTTTCCTACACTCTATCCAAAAATGCAAGTCTCAAAATGATTTTTTTGAAAACAAGGAAGAAGAAGTGAAGAACGAAGAGAAGAAACGGTGAAAATATCCATTTCCGTGAAAAGAAGATTTATAGAAATCTTGATAACCAGTGCACGGAACAACACACAATTTCTTGTTAATTTTTCTCTAAAAATCCATCAGAAACACACCTTCCATCCCTCCTTGTATGGTACAAATCACTCACAACAAAAAAATCCTCTTTCGAACCCAACGAGGAGAAAAGCTCAATTTCCAATCAAATCGACAATCAGATCAAAACATGATTTCACCAGAGGCACAAAAGGAAAAAATCCACAACAGAAATGCAATTTATACTTCAAATGGAGAAGAAAACCATACCTAAATTTTTTGATTTCCATTAATGGTTGTCATGTCCAGAAGCCTTGTTAGGCCAAAAAATTGAAATTTTAAAATATGCCAAATTGTTGAGTGCGTAGGTACAATATTTCAAAGGGGTGATATAAACCATATCATAAATTTTTTTTCCATATCAATTCAACCTCAAGAAGCCCACTTTCTAAAAATAGAATGTCTTCTGCATAGGGGTCTGTTATTTTGGGAAAGTCATCAACAAGAGCATCTGTGAAAGAGGCATTAAACACAGAAGATGTATTGTAAGGAGAGACTTCCAAAATGGTCATTTTGGTCCAAAATTGACACTTCCTAAAAATAGTAAGTGGTCCCACAAGAACTTGTGGAAAAAAATAAAATTGATCTAGAAGGTGAGAGGAACGTAGGGAGAAAGGGAAATCTAAGTTGTAACATTGAGTTGAGGTGCGAGGCAGCTGATTTTTTATACTTACTAAAAATAGTAATTTGTTTTTTTTCTATAGAAATCAAGAAGCATAAATAGACAAGGTGGATGCTAGCACATCCTTTCTCTTTTGAGTAAGATATTGAAAAAAGTGTAGTCTCTATCATCATACTATGCACAGTACGTGAAAATTAGGATGTCAACAATGTCATTAAACACTCATTTCATGCTTCAATTGGTATGTAGGAGGTGGAATTAAAAATTGAAATTGTCACATCATTCATTAGATGCTTCATTAGGATCATGTCCGAATCAGCTGAGTAGTGTGGCAACATTATAGGAAGTTAGGACAAGATTTGATCAAAGTGGGTCTCCATGAGTGATGTCCATGGTCACTGAATGAGTCATGTGACAGTGTATTGAAACATGATGTTCAACAATCATCCAAAGGAATTTGTTCAACATGCACAAGAGTTCTGAGATTCATATTTCATCACATTGGAGCATTTCATCGAGTCATCTGGAAGGATCAGCGGGCCTTATCAGAGGTATAATCTATCATCATCGACATCATCCTTACTTCTTCTTCTTTCTTCTCTCTCCCTCTCTATATTCTCTCCCCCCAACTTTCTCTCTCCTCAATATTCTAATATTACGTCAGAGTTGCACTTTTTCATATGTCTTAATGTTTCTAATGTAATAAGTCACCTTTATATTATAAAAAGGGACTCAATGTTTTCTTAGGAAGTGAAGAGTCTTAAGTCATGTCGAGACATATGAAGAGTCATTGGGGAGTATGTGAAGAGTCATTTCTCTTCCTATAAATTATAAATCCATTCCCATTTGAAAGGGTTGGTGATTGATTTTGTAAACTCAAGAGTGTGTTGTACTTTGAGAGAATAAATGAGATAGCCATTTTCTTCCATTCACACACTATGTATAAATTTATTTTAAGAAATCAATACAAGCAAAATGAGTTTCTAGCCTTTTTTGACCGAGGGATTTATTTATAATTTTTTCTCATAAATTCTAATTGGTCTTATTTCTATTTGTAGAGTTGTTTCTTCTCATAAATGAATGTGTTGAAATATCTATCTAGTGTGTGTAGGAATCCAATTTTCTACCTACAACATTAGTTTTCCTATCTCATTTTTCACTCCCCTTTCTCACTTTATAGACAAATTCCTCCCAAGAAATATATTTCTAGCTTTGCCTCAGGGTCAGTGGAGTTCCCCTGTTGGATCCCTGGTCATAAGGCTACACAGAGAAAACTCACTTTCTCTCGCACATGTATATATGACAACTAAACCAGTTAAGTAGAGGGACTTAAGACTCCCATATTTTTTGCATGAACCCAAAAACTTGTCCTCAATTTTTTTTCTCTCCAACAGTTTTTGGCACCCACTGTGGGGCAGATTTAGTAGCATCTACACCAAAAATAGGACCGCAAGGTCTTAAAATCAACAAAAAAAAAATAACAAATTTCAAATTAAAATAATTTTTCGAAGGTGTCTCCATCAATAAATGAACCCCTTTCACATTCGTTTCTACTTCATGAAGAAATTTCGAGATTGGAGTGAAATACTAATGAGTGATAGTGAATAAGAAGAAGAATATTTGTCTCTAGAAAATAAGATCCTTGATCATCCATGGTTCGAGACTAGTTTTGAAAAAGGAAAGAAGAAATAACCTATCACCGATGAAGAGCAATGGATTCAAAGGAGACATAATATAAGGTGTCAAGCTCAAGAATATGCCAAATTATTACACAATTTGAATGAACAACTTCAAGCATCCCATAGCAAGGAAGAAGAATAGGAGATTTGTCCTATTCAAGAAGATGACGAAAGAGACGACTATGCAAGATCCACTGAAGAACCATTTTCAACCTCACGCATCTCACTGCAAAATTGAGAACATTATCTTTCTTCCACCACTCAATAGATGACTTCTTTGCATACGGTGATGTTGAAATGAACATGTTGAAAAGAGAATATGTGGAAAGACTTCAAAGCATAATTAAAGGAAATTCTAACCCCAAAGTCTTTGATGAAATTTGGAGGTATGCTTTAGCTCTACAGATAAGATATGAACATCTTGAAGAACCACATAAAATGGAAGAAGAAGACGAGATGTGACCTATGGAGGAAGACCCTGATTCTTGCCCATATTATGAGGTTTTCATTCTTGGAATATTCTTCGATGATTCTGAATAATATCTTATCATGGAACCTTCCAATGACATAAAAAGAAACGTTATGGAGGAAGAAGAAGAAGAGACAAAGATAGAATTACCATTCAAAAATTCCAATAGTATCGAGTCATAGCCCATAGGGGGAATAATATATTCAATAAAGGAAGATCATTACTACATAATGGATGATCTAATGATCTCCGAATACTCCACCAATGATGAAGAATATGGGAAATTGAAACTAAACATGGATGATGTCTTTTCAATTTTTGATCTTTCAATTAATGAAGAAATGGAGTGATGTCAAGAAGTACAAGAAAGTCACCCTACATCATGGTCTGAAGATGATGAATTCAATATGGTCATAGATAATATTCTCTCATATTTTGATTCTTCAAGTGATGTAGAAATGTCACATAAATAAATGGAGGAAGTCAAAGAATCAAACTCTCTTCCTGATGCAATCATGAATGATCGAATGGAACAAGCCCACTCTCTTTTCAGATCCGAGGAGAATGAACAATTTAAAAAAAAACCTCTACTTACTCGAGGAGTAAAAGAATCATCATGGTGAAAACAAATCCTTTAATATTTCACCTCAGAAAGAAGATTCAATAATGGATGGTTAAGATGTAGTTGAAATTTTTTCTCATACTACTGCCCTAACACAGTTCTCTACTTCTTACCAAGAAGAAGATGATATGGATTTTGATCTTGAAGGAATGCCCTTCTCATAGAGCTTGGACATATTCTTCTTTTCAATTGGTGTCACGAATCAAGTATGTTTGTGTTTGCAAGAAAGTGAATCTTTGGAAAGACAAAGCATGAAATTAGTGAATAAGAATGTTTCAAATGAATCATGGGCCCATACAGATCAGATTTTTAACCATCTCCAGGAGGCACAACAAGAATATTCCTCCAATGAAGATAAAAATGAGCCTATGGAAATTTCACAAGAACTATCTATATAAGATATATTGAAGGTTGTGGAAGAAAATGAAGATCCTCAACTCAGCCTTGAACTCTTAACTCAGGATATGGAGATACAAGACATGTATGAATCAATTTGTGCTTCCTCTTTTGGTGGATGAATTTTTGATGTTCAGATGGAGTAGTTGGATAATCTTGATGAATTCCCTAATACTTTGGTTAATGACAATGAACATGAAAGCATGCCTTTTTATTCCAAATCGTGCAAAGAAGGTCATGACTGCAAAAGAAGAAAATTTCGTGAATCTCCTTTGGAAATCTCTAGTTTTGAAGACAATTCCTCTGCTATGGAAGAAGATAACAAGGAAAATGTTAACCTGATTTGAATTTAATAAAGTTGTTTGAAACATGGAAAAAATCTATAGAAATGTTGGGAGTATATTCAAAACCAACTTGCTCCCACCATTTTGGAATGGTCCTATTATCCAAAATTCACCCCTCAAGGTAATCTCAAATAACCTGCATCATTTCTTTTAGCTTGAGCAAGTATAATTGGTCTAAAGATAGAAAAAAACATATTTTAGGGGTCCCTTTGGTTTCTCTCTAACTTCCCCATCTAGCGAAAAATCAAAGAAGTTTAAAAATTGTAAAAGATTTATTGGCCTGTGCTAGTGTTCTGTGGCAAAATTGGGTTTTTAGAGCCGAGGCCACACAAGTATGCACGGGACAGTTGGGACCCAGGGTCAAAATGGCCAATTTTCAAAGAAATCAGAAAAATTAGGTTTTAGAGACTAGGCCGCACAAGTACAAGTGGGACATCTGAGACCTGAAAATCCAAAATCACCATAGGTAGTTCAAATCAACAAAGTCAGATATATTTGGTCCACGTAGTCCATGGGACATTGGGACATGTGGGATCCACAAAGATGAAATGACCACATTCCTTTATTGTGTGGAAAATTTGGCTCGAAGCGATCCATGCAACACAAGTACGTACGGGACCCAAAAACCTGAAAAGGCCACAGTCAAAGGGAGATGCGACAAAAGTAGAGGTTAACAACCCTCACGGCCCGGTTAATGCAAGGACATCTGTGACATCAAAACCCAAATTTTCCATGGAAGGAGGCTTGCGGGTGGAGTGGAGATTATTTTCCAGGACAGTTGAGACACCAAGTCTCAAAATGGATGGTATGCCCACATGCAAAGGAAAATTTAATGTCTGACCCTCCCAAAATTCAAACGGACAGAACTTTTGACCTCGAGCTTTGATTTTCACAAAATTTGATTTTCAAATCAGGAATGACGTCCTCTACCTCATGATTTAGTAATTTTGATGAGGGTATATATATAAAAAGTAAATAAACATCTTCATCTCCACTCAATTAAAAACATAGTCCCATCAAATGACAAAAATGCCTGTTAGACCCAAATTAGTCGCCCACACTCAGAAGGCCATAACTTTTGAATTTCTTAACAAAAACACACAAAAATGGTACCGTTGGAATCGTGGTTCCAATTCTGATGCACTTAAATAAATAAATTAATAATTTAATGAATAAATAACTAGGATTATGTAGGAAATGTGCTTGGGATTCGAACAATGTTATATTTGGTAGTTGGGATGCATTAAATGGAGCATGGGCTGACTTTTCTCACTACTGTAAGTCATGGGATAGTATGGGGAGCCTTTTTCAAGAAACATAACATCATTTCACTTAATTTCAGACATCTTACAAGTGGGTGAAGGACATATTTTGAGACTTTCATTTAACCTCTCTCTCTCCTCTTAGAAATCTATAAATCAGAGTGTTGGGCTCACGGTAAAGGGATATAGTTTTAAGTAGCAAATAATATGTCAAAATTTCTTTGTGAAGCCAATGTTCTATAGGCCCTTGTAGTGGACTCCTTGCATGGTGATCCAAGCCCTTATCTTGTAATAGATTGAACTTTGCATACTTATGAAGCAATAAATGTAAGTTTGTGGATGTATCTTCTCTTGTTGTGTTTGTTTACATTCCTCTTGCCCTTTCAATCTCATTGCATATATATCGTCTATATCTTAGACTATTGTAGGGATCCATTATCATTGTGTGTGCATGAAGTATTTTTTTGAATGTAGTTGCTAGATTGTGGAGATATTTTATCACCCCTTATAGTTTTCATTTTGCTTATACTTTTCACACATCAAGAGACTACTCTCACACTCTCCTTTTCTGGTGTATCACTGCTTTAGTGTAGGTTTTGTTTTCATGTGCTCTCTCTCTACCTGGTCCCTTAGAATGTTAGATTAGGATTAGATAGTTTTTCCTTAATTAGAGTAGATTGTGGCAAGTAGCTTAGGAGCAAGAACCAACTTTCTCTGGAGGTATATCTCAAGTAGCAAGTCCCACAACTTTGATATAGTACCCATGTTATCCAATCACACTGTGACCTAAAACACACACATGTTTGCAAACCATAGGGTGCTATGATTCAAAGATAACATATCCATTAGTTCAAAACTAGAATTCATATGGAAAAATCCAATGAAGGGTGAATAATGTTTACATGGCCAAACCAAAAGTTGTAATTTTTAAAATATTATTAAGAGGGACTCCGAACAAATGCATATTGGTGACAATTTCTCTAGACAAAAAAGCATTGAGTATGCATGACTCTTTCCAAATGATCCAAAATAAGACTACACTAACCTTCCTCTAAGCTTTGATTCATTTTGAACATGTTCCCATGCTACAAATATCTCTTAAGAATGATGAAGACCTCTAGTTCAATGATTTAACCTCCATGACTGAAAACACTTGGTCAAAGAATTAAAGCTGGATGTTCAAGGAAGTTCTTGAATGGGAAGAAAACCCATTTTTTCTCACTCCTTCCAAGTGTTTTTCTGATATAGGAGACAATTTGAAGTTGCGATTCAAAGAAGATGAATGTTTTCTTGATAGCAACAATTTTACCACTCTTGAAGACATAGAGGGATGGTGTATCATGATTGTAGGACATCAAGAGGACTCTCCACAATGTACACATTTCAAGAGGTTAACCAAATTTTCAATGGATGAAGGAACATTCTCAATATAGTATGAGTACAAGGATGGAAAATTGATTATTCTTCTTCTTCTAAAGCCATGCAAAGCCATCACAAAAGCATGGTTTGATCAAATAATAGTTTTTGTGCTTCAAAGGTAAGGCATCAATCCACTATCTCATAATGGAATGTACTTTTCTCAACCCATTTTCGGGTATATGTATATTATTTCCCAGCCTCTGTAGTCCCCCCTATTGTATATAATTTCCTTTCTATGGTGTGTGTCTTTCCTTTCTACGTGTGTTGTGTGTTTCCATTTCTCCTTGTTTTGTGTGTGTTTCCTTCTTCTCTCTCTCTCATGTCCCAATGGATAAGGCAATGGTATTTAATTTTAAATTTTGAGATTCTAGGATTATCCATGTCATGTATTTACTACGCTCATTTTATTTCATGTCTCCAAGCTAGAGCTAGTTGTTGTTGTGTAAATGTGCAACAGGGAGATTGATAATTTCTGAGCACAACAACTATACCTTTGTGCCAGAATTTTCATGTCCTATCATTCCTAGGCACACCAAGTCCACCCATTCAGTCCGGTAACCTCCTAATTGATGTGATCTCATCCCACTAGGTGATTTAGGCAATTCCATTCATTCCCCCCTAGGTGATTTTAGGAGTTCATTAAAAGTTGCAAGCTTCATGCAGTTGTGGGAAGGGCTATCACTAACTTTCGTAGGAGTGGAGAAACACCAAAGAGAAGAGAATAAAATCCAAATTATATGTGGAGGTAGTTAAAAAGACTTGGGACATCAAGGAATCAATTCAAGAAGATTCTAGATGGACTTGGATAAGTTGGGGTAGTTTCACCAAATTGGGGTTCACATGCCTAGGTAGTGTAGAGGCCAAAATAGTTGTTAAAATAAAAAAGGTGATCCTGGGAGCTCCAGATGGAGTTATGAGAAAAATAAAACATCATCAGAAAGGGAATTCTAAGCCATAAAATATGGTGAAATTATGATTTACACAACACTTTGGTGCAATGGGTCTGACAACAGTTTTTCCCATGCACAAGTGGAGTACTAAATCAAAAATCCAATTTTTCAGAGATCACATGGAGGTATAAATACCTAATATCCCCCACCATGTTATTTAAAAGGTCATTTCCAGTTATCATATAAAATTTCATTTAAAAAATCCATCAGGAGCATAAGTTATCATCGTTTCAAGTTGTCCTCTTAGAGTGACTTTGAGGGTTAGTCAAATTTTTCGAGGACACAGGTCAGCTCCAGGATCAAGGTAGGATTTTTTTTCCCTCAAGGTTAAGTAAATAAACCATGTAATAATTTTCATATCCCACATATGACCTTTGGATCCTCATGCAACCTCCAGGATCGCCAATTCAACCCCCAGGTGCTTACGGGAGCTCAAAGCCTCAATCGTCCCATTGCTGCCACGTTTCATCACTAGGAGTGGCATGGAATTTGATGTCCCTCATGTAACTAGTAGATGAGGTAAATAAAACATGGAAAAATATTCTCATCCCCTAAGGGAGATTTCTAGTCACCTATATGACCAGCTTCAAGTCCCTTAGTGCTTTAAACTGATTTTAAGGCTTCATTCCCTATCGTCAGATCTCTACCACATGTCGTTGCCTTACTCACCACGGAATTTGATGTGCCTCATAGGTCAAGGACATAAAAAATTGAAAAATTCACCCATCTCCCTTCTCACTTTTTTTTCAAAATTAAAAAAAACTCATCTCCTTTTCGCTTCTAACTTCTAACTCTCTTGTGCACAATTCTTTCTCCAAACTCCTCTGTAACTTCCTACCACCAATCCACCATTTCTGAACTTCAAACTAGATATATCAAATAATTTTTTTCCTCCAATCCATGAAAACATAAAATTCTTAGAATGAGGTTTTAGAAAACAAGGAAGAAAAAATGAAGAACAGAGAGAAGAAACAGTGAAAATATCCATTGTCATGAAACAAAGATTCATAGAAATATTACAAACCAGTACATGAAACTACACACCATTTTTTTATGTTACTTACTCCATGAAAATCCATTAGAAAAACACCTTCAATCCCTCCTTGTGTGGCACAGGATACTCACAAAAAAAAAATCCTCTTTTTGACCCAATGAGGAGAAAAGATCAATTTCCAATCAAATCTACAGTCAGATAAAAATGAGATTTCACCAAAGGAACAAGAGGAAAAAACAAAGAAAAGAATTTAATTTATACTTCTAATGGATAAGAAAACCATACCTACAATTTTTGAGCTCCATTAATTGTTTTTGTGTTCAGAAGCGTTGCTAGGCAGAAAACTTAAAAGTTTAAAATATCCCAAATTGTTGAGTGGGTAGGTCCAAGATTTTAAATGGGTGATATTGGGGAAAAAAACCCATATTAGAAAAATTCGTTCCATATCAATCCAACCTCCAAAAGGCCACTTTATAAAATAGCATGTTTTCTGCATAGGGGACTATTATTTTGGGAAATTCATCAATAGGAGCACTTACGAATGAGGCATTAAACATAGAAGATTTATTGGAAGGAGAGATTGCTGAAATGGCCATCTTGGTCAAAAATTGACACTTACTAAAAATAATAACTGGTCCCAAGAGAACCTGTCAAAAATAGAAAATTGATCTAGAAGGTGGGAGGAACGCATGGAGAAAGGGAAATCTTAGTTGCAACATCCAATTTAAGTGCGAGGCAGTTGATTTTTTATACTTACTAAAAATAGTAAGTTGTTTTTTTTTGAAGAAATCATGAAGCATAAATAGATAGGTAAGAAGCTAGCACAACCTTTCACTTCTGAGTAAGAGATAGAAAAAAGCACAGTCTACATCATCATCCTATGAAGAGTACATGACAACGAGCATGTCAAAAATGTCTTTTGACACTCATTTCATGCTTCAATTGGTATGTGGGAGGTGGAATTCACAATCGACACTATCACATCATTCATAAGATGCTTCATCAGGATTATGTCTGAATCAACCGAGTAGTGTGGTAGCATTGTAGGCAATCATGACAATATTTGATCAGAATGGATCTCCATGAGTGATGTCCAAAGGAATTTCTTTAACATGCGCAAGAGTTTAGAGATTCAAATTTCATCACATTAGAGCATTTCATCAAGTCATCTAGAAGGATCATTGGGCTTTATCAGAGGTATAATCTATCATCATCAACATCATCCTTCCTTCTTCTTCTTTCTACTCTCTCTCTCACTCTCTCTTTTCTCCCCCCTCATTTCTCTCTCCTCAATAGTCTAATCTTGCATTGGAGTTGTAATTTTTCATGTCTTAATTTTTATAATGTAATAAGGAACGTTTATATTATAAAAAAGGCACTTAATTTTTTCCTATGAAGGTGAAGAGTCTTAATTCATGTTGAGACATACGAGAAGTCATTGGGGAGCAAATGAAGATTCATTTCTCTTCCTTTAAATTGTAAATCCATTCCCATTTCTAAGGGATGGTGATTGATTTTTTACACTCAAGAGTGTATTGTAATTTGAGAGTACAAAGGAGATAGTCATTTTCTTATATTTCCCCCCTAAAAAGATTTCCTCCATTCCCACAATATGTGTAACTTTTGTTTAAGCAATCAATACAAGAAGGAGTTTATATCATTTTTTGACTGAGGGATTTATTGATACTTTATGCTCATAAATTCTAACCGGTCTTGTTGCTATTTAAAGATTTTTTTCTTCTCATAAATGCATGTGTTAAAATTTCTAACTAGTGTGTTCCGGAATCTGATTTTCTACCTGCAACATTAGTTATCCTATCTCATTTCTCACTCCACTTTCTCACTTTATAGATAAATTCCTCCCTATCAAGAAATTTCTATCTTTTCCTTAGGGTCCATTGGAGTTCTCCTGTTGGATACCTACCCGTAAGGCCACCCAGAGAAAACTCAAGTTCACTCGCACATGTATATATGGAAGCTGCACCAATTAAGTAGAGGGAATTATACTCTACGAGTGTTGGAAAGGAACCCAAAAATTTGTCCCCAACAAATTTTCTTTCCAACACTCATTTATGTGGCAAATTTGGACCAATTTGAAAAAATACACTTCACAAGGAGACCTAGTACTAATCGGTTAACCCGGTGTTAGTTAGGGTAATTCTATTGACGAAGGTTACACTAGTCGGTGTCGGTCACTGAGAATCCATGATTTTTATAAAAGATGATATATATATATATATATATATATATATATATATACATACACACACACACAAGTATATATATCACATATATATATATATATATATACTTGTATATATATTTACCAGAGTTACAATATGTCTGATACATACAAATCTAGAAGTTACAAGAAAAATACGTCATGTATGAGTTTTAACCAAGTATATAGGAAAAGTACATTTTAAGGAACATATTAGTATGATCTCGCAATTCATATTTTCATAACATTTTTCTGAATGAAATCAAAATACAACTATTCACTACAGTTGTTCATTTTACAAGGAAAAATACATAATATGAGAAATCGATTTCCTTTGAAATATTTAGGAAGTATGAAGGAAACTCATGATTCTTATATAGTCAAAATAGAGATATATTTCTTCAACAATTTATTTAGACTTTCCTTTAAATCCTAGATTTACCATCTCAATATTTTACAAGATTTCAATGAATTTGTAGGTCTGCACAAAGGTATAAAGTTACAACATGACTTAAAATACTTCTTTAAAGATTTACAAATTCAAGTATGAAAATTTATTACATACCTTTCATAGTATAAAGTCAAGATCAACAATGCTATACTAAAATCACATACTTGCTTTGTATTTACAGTGGATTTCAATTTCTTTCACTATCAAAATTTAAAGATAACTATATATATTACATTATTTACTAAATTGTTTTCCAATAATTAAAATCCAAGCAATACAAGCCCTCCTCTAAAATGGTGGAGATAACATGTCAAAAAAATTCTTCCAAAGAAACGTGCAACTCCTCTAAAATTACAATTTCTCATCACATCTTTTTCACACCAAAAAAAGAGAGAAAGAGCTACGCAACACTCTCCCTCCCAAAAAGGTCTCCATGAGGGGGTGAAGCCATTCCCTTTCATTGACCCTCAAGCTCCACCCAAGAAAAATGAAGAGATTTCATAACAATGACAACTAACAAGGGCTTACATGTTTAAAAAAATAAACTCAAACAATTTCATATAACATAAAAATAACAACAAGAAACCTACAATTTCCTTTCCTAAGTTTAGAAAGTCTCATTCTTATAGCCAAAAGGAGAGAAGAAAGATGAGCAGCCCCGTTTTACCTCCCAATTAGGTTTATTGTCCACCTTAAAACCTCAAAAAACACCCACATATAAAATATTTTATTCCTTGTTGAAACTCTTATGACTCCCTCTAGTAGATTTTACAAAAATAATTAAGAATTTTCCCTTATCCCTCCATAAGGTGAAACACTCTTCCTACAAATCCCTCAAAAAATTTACATAGCTCTAATGACTTCCTCCAAAGTTAACATAACTCTTATCCCTCCCTCATGGCTCCCATTTTCTTTTCTCTGTAAACCTTCCTAAGTGTACTGCTACCCAAGCCAAAAAAACCACACATGCATTCAACAATGTAAATTTCATATATAATAAGAAAACAAGAAATAAAAAAATCAAGATACTACCTTGCCATTTTTGGCACCTTACATTTCCAAGCAATCCAAAACTTCAACTCCTTCACTAAAATAAACCCTCCCAAGAAAGCACTCTCCCAATCCAAAAGCCATGTAAAATCCAAGTAAAACCAAGTAACCCCCAACATCATATAAGGAATGAAAATAAAAAAGATGAAGGAGGAGATGATGTGAGTCCATGTGGGATGTAAACTTATCTCCCTTAAATCCACATCACCATACTCACACAAAACCAAGGCATCATTAATAGATGGTTGAGGATATTAAATGTCCAAACCTAGACAAAATCTCAAATTGCACATTTCAAAACCAATTTAGAAGATCAAGAGATAATGCAAAATTATTTCCTCTTTTTTAACCAAATATCATCATTATAAGCTACATATGACCCCCCAAGTCATAGGTAAGTGTTATCGCCGAATCGCAACACCCTATGGTTTGCACAAGTGTGTGTGCTTGAGCTCACAATGTGATCGGATAACATGGGTACTATCTTAAAGTTGTGGGACTTGCTACTTGAGATAGACCTCTAGAGAAAGTTAGTTCTTTCTCCTAAACTACATGCCACAATCTACTCTAATACATAAAAAACTATCTATCCTAATCTAACTCTCCAAGGTACCAAGGAGAGAGAGTGCATGAAAAAAAATCCTACACTAAAGTGGTGATACACCAGAAAAGGAGAGTGTGAGAATAGTATCTAATGTGTGAAAGATAGAAGAAAAGTGCATACTAGAAGGGGTGATAATAGTTTTCCACAGTCCAAAAAAATACAGTCACAATAAAATTTCATACACACATAATGATAATGAATACCTGCAATAGCATAATATAGAAACAAAATATATGCAATGAGATTGGAGGGGCAAGATGAATGCAAACAAACACAAAAGGGGAAGATACATCAACAAGATTACATTTATTGCTTCATTGATATGCAAATTCCCATCTATTATAAGATAAGGGCCTAGATCACCATGCAAGAAGTCCAAAACAAGGGCCTGCAGGGCATTGTCTTTAAAAAATAAATTTGACAGAGTTCTTCTACTCAAAAACTATCTCCTCATAATGAGGCCAACACTCTAATTTATAGATTTCTAAGAGAAGAGAGAGAGGTAGAAAATAAAAATCCCTAAATATTTCCTTTAACCACTTGAAAGATGTATTAAATGAAGTGAAATAATGTACTTATTCTTAAAAAATTCTCCCCATACTGTCCCATAACTTGCAACAGTGAAATATGTCAGCCCATGCTCCATTGAACGTATCCCAACTACCAGATAAAATCACTGTTTTGGAATGGGAATGTTATCTATAAAATAACCATATATTTCTCATTAAATTCCATATTTATTGATTTCTATGCATTGGGCTTAGACCCATAATTCCAACAGTACCAATTTTGTGTGTTTTTGTTGAGAAATGCAAAATTTATGGCCTTCTGAGTGCAGGAAGCTATTTTGGGTCAGCCAGGGATTTCTATATTTTAACGGGAATGAGCATCTGATTAATTGGAGCTGAAAATGTTTCAATAATTTTCATAAAATTTGGAGCTCGTGATCAAAATTTATGGCCATTGGAAGTTTGGGGTCTAATTTGCACTGGCTTCCGTTGCATACGACTATATCGGGTATTTCGGGTCTTGGTGTCCCGGATGTCCCTTATGCAACTTGGAACAAGAACTTCCACTTCACCCACATCATGCTTGACCCACTTTGTAAATAAGGTGAGTCAACTTTTAAGGGAACTCATGTCACACATGTATTTCCATTGAATGGGCCGTGAGGGCCGTTGACTCCCACTTCGCCCACATCTCCTTTGTAGTCATCTATTTTGACATTTCAGAGCCAGCGCACCCCAGTGTCCTAACTATATTGTGGACTGTATGGGACAACAAATTCATAGTTCACTGATTTTCTCTTGGATTGCAACCTTCACAACTTTTCAGGTCCCGGGTGTCCCCCACGTACCTATGTCGTCTGGGCCAAATAAATTCAAGTTTGCTGATTTGCATGTAAATCGGCCATTTCAGCTCTATGGGTCCCACGTGTCCTAACATCCCACGGATCACGCGGGAAAAACATGTCTAATTTTTATGTATAGAAAAGGAATGCAGCCATTTTGAGTTTTTAGGTCCCAATTGTGCTGCGTGTACTTGTGCATTCTGGGCCCCAAAAACCTTATTTACCTGCAATACACTATCTGGAACCATTTTTTTGGATTTTATTCCATTTTTCCTAACTCATTGAATTTTTTCCTTAGATGGGGGGGTTAGAAAAGAGCCAGAGGGACCTTCAAAACCTGATTTTTCACCTTTCCATATTTTTTGCTTGCTCCAGCATGGGGAAATTATGCAAGTTATCCAAATTACCTCAAGGGGTGAATTTGGGATAACAATAAGATTAGCCAAAGAGATTAAAGAGTACAGGACAAGTTAAAACTATCCCACAAGCCTTCAAAATTGGGATCAAATCCCAAATCCGAATTAGGGTTTAGGATGGCACAAATAACAAAGAAACATTCAAATTTTAACCAAAAGAGGAAAGGGATAAAGCATATACCAAGGAATATCTACCCTCGCAATGCCACATCATCACATTAAATAATTTTTTACAAATTAATCATGATAAAATTAAGGTTACATATAACATTCATAATAATGAAAAGGGGACATTAGCTAACACTTAACAATTTACATATCTAAATTAGGGGTATATTTCACACATAGGAGCATAAGGGTACAAGGTACATAAGGACATAAAAAAATCACAACATCGATATTAACATAACCACATACAAATAAAATAACATAACTATAAATACCCATGGTCACATGGTGAGGTGATCCCCCATGGAGACCTCCTAAAATATGAAAACATGAAGATGATGCAACAAAAAAAATGGCAGTTGCCAAGGTGATTGTGTTGTGTACTCACGACATTCCTTCATGGTTGGATCTCCTAGTATCTATTTATTTGTGTGATATTTTTTTCCTACAATCATAGATAGAACGTCCTTCAGCCTCAATCCTGCATCAATAAGTCATGGAAATAAAACATACATAATGCATCCACTACAAAGTTATCAATAGAAAACATAATCAAAACATTATCATAACTCCACAATTAATCATAATTCATTCATTCATAATAATCAATAATTTCCATCTCTATTCTATGAAAATCATGAAATCCACATATATTTTGATCATTTAATATCATCATGAAATGAATATACCACAGTCTTAATGAATAACATGTTAATTCAATCACATAAACATTGTCACAACTGTCATGGAACAAAATGTCAAATTATAATTAGAGAAACACAAATCATCATGTATAGAATGTCAACCAATGTCAGCTAGCATCATAAAATCCATAATAAAAATCACATATGTCTACCAATATCAGCGAGCATCACATAATCGATAGCAATCAATGTCTTTATAGTCTACACACATGCTACCTAGAATGCTATATAAATATCCATGTCACTAGGCGGCTAGCGAGCACGATCAAAGCAGGAGTAGGAGTTGAAGAGGAGTGGCACTACATTCCCTATTCATTTTTCAAATCCTATGAAACACACATAAACACCAAATACTGGTTAGTACATTTGAATAATATGTTTCAATAATATAACAATTACTAGACCATATCATGTTAACATCCCTATATATGTCATCATTATTGTTTACTAACTTATTTAACATTTTTTGTTTCAAATTTCATTTCATTGTTTCATTATAATTTGAATTATATTTGAACGTAACCATCCTCATCATCATCACAATCAAAATATATTCTAATTGCAACTCTACAACATTATCCATGGGAAATATAAAAGTAACAAGATATCCATACATCATGATGTATCCCAACTAATAAGATAACAAGGCTGACACGTCATTCCAATTCAACGTCACTAGATAGAATAGTCTATGTAAATGTAATTCTAGGAACCTCATGTTGATACTAATTATGTAATAAGCCAATATTTTAAAACTATAAAATAGAAGGGTAAAACCTATCTAAACAGTTTACGAGGGAAGTGGGAACTATAGTGAACTTCACCCCACTTTTCTTAAGATTTAGGGTCGCCTTTGTTTCATTCATTTATAATTTGATAATTTATTTAATACACAATAAGTATTTTATGAATTAGTTTCGTTATAAAAAATTAGAGTGTTTAATCACATTACAAGGAATATCATGTTCCAATTTACCTGAGGGATAACATCTCACGTTTATGCTCCCCAAGGTGAAGCATGAATTATAGTTTTAATATAGTTATGCTCCAACAATTAATTAAGGATACAAAGGCTCTTAATGTGGCAACATACTTATTTTTTTTCTAGATTAGGTTTCATGAGTATCAATGTATGCCCAACTTAAGGGGTTCTTCCCTAACTAGGTTCATATGTCTTTTCAATGTATTGTGTAACCTATTTGTTAATAGGGACATTTGGATCCTCATGAGACAACCAGCCCCTATCTTAGGGGATTTTTCTCTAATAACATGATCACCTAATTTCACACTAGATATCCATTACCAAATAGAAGTAGTGGGAAAGAAATATGGATCGGTTCATCGTTTTAAGGGATTAAGGTTCACATTAGAGTTTACATACCATGAACCACACTTCTCACCACAAGATAATTTAAACATGATATGAGACTGACCTAAATTTCACCTTTGTCCAAGCACATCATCTAGTGGTTACATTTTCATATAATAATCATACATTAAAATGTTGTTAATTTTTGTAATTAACTCTTAGTAATTCTCCATAAAACCCAAACGATAAGTGAGAATGGATATCGAGTTCATTTATGATCCCAACTTTTAAAGGTGACTTCCAAGGTTAGTTGGCAATCTTCGCTACTCAACATGCATGTTGGTCCAAGAGCATTTTACACTATGTTTAATGTTGGTTCCCAAGAGTAATAACTTAAGAGAACACAATATCCTTACTACATACATGATTATCGATCCTAGAGGAAACCACATACCCTAGATAATGTTGGACCGTGTCATTCCTAACCGTTGGGTTCATGACGATGTCGCTAATCATACAAGCTACAATGGTAAAATCAAGCTTGGGATGTTATTTTTGTTTTTTTACTTAAGCAAGAAGGTGTCATAGAGTAAAAATAATTTAAGTTCATCCTAAGGTCTTAGGTATTTATGCTAAAAATAACAACACAAGAAGGTTAGTTATGCACGAATATTGTACTAGGGTTGACTATTTCATTTAGATTTAATTATTTCATTTTCAAGGTAAAGAACACAACACATGAATTATTTAATCATCTATTGCACACTGGAAATGCACTACCAGATATTAAATAAAAATTCATTCAACACACACACACACACACACACACACACACACACACACACACACATGTATATCCAACCTGTTTACCATACGTAAATCTAAATCAAAATGACACCTATGGTTAAATGCCCATTTCCCAATGCATCCCTAAAAATATCATCTCATACGTATTACCAAATTTCAAATATAAAATTTTCTGTAACATGGCAATACATTATACATATATAAAATTCTAATAATAAACAATGAATTACACCATGCCTTTATGCTATCTTACTTGCATCCTGCAAAACCATGTGAGCATGAAATCAGTGATAAATCGCTGGTATGAAATTCACCTAAATCTAGCATAATTAACATTTATAGTTTTCCATTTACATAATAATAATAATTTTCATTTAAAAATAGAGGTTTAGAAACATATATTCATTTCATTCCATTTCACTTCATTTCTTAACTAAGGAGAGAGAGAAACACTATTTTCCCAAAAGTCAAATTCCACACATCAAGCCACAAGATAGAGTTTCAAAAGTTATTTACAAGTTTTGATAAGTTTACATGATGGTTTTCTAACTTAACTAGGGTCCTACAACTTTATTTTATATTTTCCTGTTAGTTGAAAAAATGCCCAATTTTGGCTCGGAGGCTAAGAAAGTGTGTTCAAATTTTTTTCTTCCTATAAGAAAATTAACGATGGGAAAATTCCTACATTTCCACCTATATACCAAGAATCCAAAAGGACTAACAAAATCCAAAACTAGTGAATAGTGCATGAATGAAGAATGGATTTCTGGAGCCACCAGTCATAATCAGCCAAGTTTGACCTAGTCAAACAACGACCAGAGGCCTACGAAACCAAAACTAACCAAGAAAGTGATTTTCCCAAGCCAAAGGTTCCATGCAATTTTATAGTTAAAAACTAGATGTTTGCAAAGACGCACAAGCATATCGTTGTTTAGGGTCCAATCAAAAAGTCAATATAAAACCCAACTTTCAAATTTTAACAACTTCCTAAAAGTGCAAAACATGGTAATAGGGCTCCTAGAGGAGCGATGAAGAGAGTGCAAGTGGTTAATTGGGGTCAATTTGAATTTTTATGCTACTCTCCTCATAATAAGGAGAACATTCGACACTTGACACCTCTTTTTTGGGGTTCCAAAGGTGGATTTTTGAGTCTCCAAAAAATCAAGGTTTACTTGTTTTTGCGAGGAAATGATTGAAATCTTTACAAGGAGCTCAACCTCAACTTGTCACTAAAAAATGGTGTCGTGGTAATCTAGTTTGGTTATGAATTTTTTTAGATCATCTCAGAATGAGGGTTTAAGTCCATGGTTGACTACTAAGGGATTATTTGGATTGTGCAAGCAACTATATGACGTTTTATTGTTTTGTAAACAATTTATTAAAAAAAATCAAATATATGATAATCCTAGGGTTTAAACTTTTATTTTGTGGAAAATGGAGAACTAAAATATGGGAATTATGAAAGATAAGGAGAGATGGAACATTCTTGGAATTGATTGATGATAGACTTTAATCGATTTTGGTGTTCCATGAGTTGGTTATAGGTGCTACAGGGGTTCCAAATCCGTTTTCACCAAGCCCATCTCGTATATCTTCTTTGTTCCTCCATAATGCAATAAGTGTCTATATTTCTGTAGCATTCATTAGGGGCCTAGAAAGTGCATGACCCATGAGACCAGTTATTCCAAGGTTAATCATTTAAGATTGTCTTGCTGCTACTGCCTCCAAATTTTATGCCTGTACCTAAGCTAATACACCAAAAGACTTGTACTATTTTTTTTTACCTTCTAAGAGTTTCTCATGATTTACCATGAGGGACCCTTTGTATGCCATAAAAAAAATTGAAAGAATTTGTAGTGCCCACTTCCCTTCGACAACTTTTTTATTATTATTTCCGATACTATTGACTACACTTGTGGTTATATTATTGTTTTAATTTAGCATACTATCAGATATAAGAGATACTAAACTACTATTGATTTTATTCTTATATGATGCATATGGACATTGGAGACATTTGATATTGATCTTGATATACTATTGACATGATTGTTTATCTGTATTTCTGACATGTGATATATTAATCATGTTTAGTAGATCTTCATGTTTAGGAGATCTCCAGAATTGGATTAATGTGATGATCATTTTTACATGAATGAAATGTGGAATAGAAATGTCCTTGAAATTATAAGTGATATCGTAATTGCATAGATGATAATAATTCATATATAGTTGATTTTAGATTTATATCGCATATTTTGGCATGGATGTTTTAATGCGGCCATAAGGCCAAAGAAAGTATTCTCTATTTTGTAGGTATATTATATTCACAACAACATTGGGGGATTGGAGACCAACCACATCAAAATTCAAGAAGAATTCAACTAGGGTCACCATGGCAACATGTGATTGTGTGTGTGTTAGAATAATTTGGTTAGGGGAAAAATTGTGACCTAGGGGTCATGTGTTGTTTTGTCTTAATTTTCCTTTTTTAATAATATTAGTATGTGTTTTCCTTTAGTAATGAAATTTACATGTTTTATTATTTGGATTTTTAGATTTGTGTTTACCCCTTTATTATTCATGGATGGTAGTGTCTTAATTAAGATAATTTAAATTTTTCATAAACTAATTAAAGATGTGACCAAAATGAGTTCTTTTATTAGGCTTGATTTACTTTTGGTTTTTCTGTTGAGTGAAGTGTATTTGAGTTTTGAGTGTAGCACACTCTACCCTTCATGGGAAACTGGAATTTGGCCTTAGAGGCCAAATTTGGAAGCTTTTCGGACAAGTCAAACTTGTCCCACACCTCTTAAATGCCCATGCCAACCCTACCTGTGGGTTGGGGAGGTCAAAAGTATGCTCTTTTAGGTGTTTTAGGGGGATAAAAAGGTAAAATATTAATTACACTTTCTTTGAAATATTTAATTTTTTCCTTTGAGGAAGTGGGCTTAGATGGAGTGTGTAGGTTCTTGTCATTCCTCCAACCACTTATTAAGAATATGAGTTCTTGTCATTCCTCCAACCACTTATTAATTGTGCTTTGGAATATGAGTTTGACCAAGTGATGTGGTGTGGAGAGGAAATGAGGTAGCATCCTACTTAGAACCACATCATCCCTCCCCCTCCTTTCTCTATTTATTGAATTCTTGTTACTTGTTTTTGGGTTGGATGATCATTTTTGGTCTCTTGAATTTTTGGAAAGTAAGAGGATTTGGAGAGAGTTTGTGGATTTTTGAAGCCTTTTGGATGCTTTCCCTTGATCTTTTGAGAGGCTTGGAACTTCATACTTGGAACAATTTCTACCATGGAGAGGTAGGAGCTTCTCCTTAGTTTAAATTATGTTATTTGTTTTATTGTATGTGTGTATATGTTGTGTTAAATGTTGTTGTCTCTTTGAAATGCTTGTTGGGTGTGGGTAGAATGACTGAGTTTTGGAGTGGGAGGAGACTATGGGGAGTTTTATATAGGGAGGTATAAGAGTTCACCCTTTTTGTAGAGAGAGCCCCACCTTTTCGGGTTGCATTTCCTTTCTTTTGTTCTTGCTATGAGGTGCCCCACCTTATTTTGAGGGATGCTTGCATTTCCTTTCTTTTGTTCTTGCTATGAGGGAAACATAAGAGATGTAGGGAGGCATAAGAGTTATGGAGGTATAAGGGGCACTTGAGGGAGACATAAGAGTTATAAGGGGAAACTGTTAGTTACATTAGAGGATTTTGGGTGGGCACCCATTCCTATTGGGAGGCATATGTGGCCTCCCCATATTTCTCACTCTTTTGGATTTCTTGATAAGCCTTGTTATATTTTTGTTTTGTTTTATTTTTTCTTGTTGAGTTGTTGTTGTGTTTCTATGTAAATGGAATGAATTTGAAATTAAATGTTAAGTTTTGTGGAAGCTAGTAGTTTCCATGAGCTGAGAGCTTCTCCCGATTGTAATGTGATTGGGGCTCGGGGGCTAATGGAGATGATGACTTCTTCTCTCCATTGGATATCTTGGTTGGGTGGAGAGTATTACCTCTCCCCCTATTTTGTTGTGAATCAAGCAATTTCTTGAAGGAGCAATTTCTTGAAGGAGACACCTTGTTGGTGTTTGGACTTGGAGTCATGTTGGTGACCATTTGAAACTTCATTGTATTTTACCCACTTAGAGTGGAATAAATTGTAATAATGTATTTCATTCTTGTATTTACCTTATGCATGACTTCCCACATAAAGTGGAGAACATTGTATTGAAATTTTGAGGAAACATATTGAATTTTATTGTGGCTATGAAAGTGTATTATATATTGAAAGGAAAGAAGAAATATTTGTGAGAATTAGTTTTGAAATGGGAAAGGAAGTTTATTATCCTTGTTTGAAAGTTGTGGTGTATGTGGAAAGGAAACTTTTATAGAGGAAATACTTCATTCCATCGAAGTTGATTTGCTCCCACAAATATATGTTGTTCTTGTTCTAAATATATTATTGGAAATGTTGTTGTAAACAATCTCTTGTGAAATGTTCGAAACTTATATTAAGAAATCTTACATTTCATTGTGTTATTTGAAAAGCATGTATTGCAAAAGTTAGTCTCTTTATTGTTGATGGAAAGGAACTTAAATTACAATTACTTTTTAATTTAGTCAATAAAGTAGTCTAATCACTAAATTCTAGCATGTGATTCTCATTTGAAACTTATTGCAAGTTATTACAAAATTGCTAAGGGAAAGGAAATGTACTCTCTCTTACCTTCCACACTATTTTTTTTTATCAAATTATTAAGATAACATAATGATAGTGTAAGTAAGTTATACATAAAAACTGCTCCGCTCCTGCTATGCAAAGGTTTCTATGCACGCCCTAAAATCCACTCATTCTGGCATGCCCCCCACGAACCGTAAATGGGGAAAGGATACCACTGAAAACGCCTTAGATCCACGTAAATCTACGAGACCGCCTCGCAAGGATGGTGAAAGGGATGGAGGAGGTGCGATTTCGTGGATCGATCTGGCTTTCATGAATGCGGGGAGCTCCGAGGATGGTGGCACAACCCATTTTCACACTCCAGCTGGGGATGATCTTGTGAATATGCCGGACAATGGACCTCTCAAACCCTTGCTGAAAGGCTCTTCTTGTGGGGGGCTGGAATAGGGTACTTTTCATGTTATTCAACCATTAGATAGAGAGAATAAATGTGGATCCTCCTTCAAAGACATTCTAAAGGGAAAGGAGTCCTCCATGAAACCTGCAGACATTACCCCGTGTATTACATTTGGGGAAGATGTTATTTCATCTGAGATTTACTACAAAGAGGATGCTTTGATTTGTAGATTCGGGGGACTGTGTCCCAACCTTCCGGCTCTTCACACATGGATCTCTTAGCATTGGACTCCAACTTTAACTGGTAAGATATACTTACATCTGTGTGCTAAGGGAATTTTCATTGTGACTTTCTCTTCAATAGCTGATAAAGAAAACATTGCTTCCAAACTCTGGACTTGTCAATCTAAATATTTGGTCATGAAACCCTGGTTCCCATCCTTTAACCCGCACACCGAAGTCTTTCTCATGGAAACCTGTTTGGATCAGGCTACCCCACTTACCTATCCAATTCTAGAGTCATGACTGTCTAACAGCCATTGGCAACACCTTGGGAATTACACTCTTTATAGATTCTCAAACCACTAATTGCACCCATACTACCTATGCCCAGATCCTGGTGGAACTAAACACTGATAAAAATCTTCTTGCTACTATAGATCTTAGAGTGAAAAATAGAACTTGGTCACAAACTCTTGATTATGAAGGTCTATCTTTCCGCTGTAGAAGGTGTTTTGGCTTAGGACACACCTCTACTGCTTGTGAGATGGAAAAATGTCAACATGAAAAGAGAAATTGGTGGAAAGATGCACTCCCAGAGCACCTAATTTTTTATGCTAAAAGGGATCTTAAATCAAAAGTAGAAACAATGACTGAATCCAAAAATACCCTTGAAACCCCTCTATCCCAAAATCAAACTATTAGCAACATGAATAATGCTCAAGTTGTTGAGGGCAACACGGATATGATTTAGGTAGTGGCTGTCCCAATTGGGACAAATGCAACTAAGGAGAATACCCCTCCTTTGACTTCTCCTCCAACAGTGGAGACTCCTTCAGGATGGGTTACGGTTAGCAAAAAAAAAAATTATTCTTCACCCTGAAGGAGGGCTATCCGTCTGGATGATTCTCTTTGTTTGTGATTGGCCGAAGTACATGGTTATCATTTTTGTGGCCGGATTACAGCATGCTTTCTAATGGTGTCGGTGTACTATTGCTGGGTTTTTCACTGTTCAGCAGTTGTTTAGGTTCTGCTTAAGTTGATGGTTGTTGCTTCTTTTTTGCAGACGATGTTCTGCAGTTGGACCTTATTGTTATATCTAGATTCTGATCCCTTTCTTTGTGCTTATTTTTTCTATTCTGGCTTCTGAGCCTTGTTGTACAAGGGTATAGTCCCTTTCAAAAAACTATTTTCCAGTAATAATAAAAAAAAATATATCAATATTTAAAATATTATTAATAATAAAATATTTTAGTATTAGAGGGAATATTTTAATATAAAAACACATTAATATTAATATACAATTAATATATATATATATATATATAATAGAATAAATTTTAAGTAAAATTACATATATTAAATAGTCTAAAGTTTAAATAATGTTAAAACTTTCAAATAAAACAAAAAGTGGTAATAAGGATTAAAAAAAAGCCATGGCCATACTTTGCTTTTAAGTGCTTAAAGTGGTTTTAGGCTAAGCTGAAATGGTGGGAGGGGTGGGGTCGGCTACCACACCCCATAATATTTTAATATTTGTTTTAATTTCCCCCCACCCAAATATTATCCTACCCTAAACCATGCGACCCTCTTACCTTTTAAAACCTGCACTTCACATTTTTACGGACTGTGTAAAGTGGCGTGGCCTGTATTCTCCCTTCTAGTATTATTATTTCGGGTTTTGAACCCATTAATTTATATATATATATATGTATATGTTTATGTATATATATGTATATATATATATATGTGTATATGTTTATGTATATATATATATATATATATATATATATATGTATGTATGTATGTATGTATGTACATACAAGAATCACATTTCTAGTTTTTTTTTTTTTTTTGGGTTTGTAATACTTGAAAATAAGTAGAATGAAAAAAAATACATATATGTTTACATTACCCAAATGAATATGCAAACTAAATAAAACCACACATCAAAATGGGCAAAACCCACAAGCTCTTTTAGGAAAATCAAAGAAAACTAAGCTAAAGAAATTAAATAAATGCTTTTAAAACCCTAGGAGAGGGTGTGAAAAAAAAATATTGGAGCTTGCAATGTCTCCCTAAAAGCTTGGGATGGCATCCAATGGCCTGTCTTCCTCCTCCTCAACTTGCAAAACAATTGGAAAATAATGAGCCAAAGGAAATGAGAAAGAAGCCTTCATAAGCATACTTTAGGGTTAGATTACATATTTCGAAATCAAAGGCCCAAATTGAATCCATCCAAGGGATAAGATTCATCCCTACAAAAAATTAGGTAGGCAGTGGGTGAGTGGAAATTATCACTTTTTAATTTAAATGTTTTAATTTCAAAATATGGGTTGACTTTTAAGGGGTCATTTTATGGGGCAAGGGAGTGGTTATTCTAACCCCATGTAAATGGGGACCGTGGTTATTAATTAAACCTTGTAGGAGTAAATACCTTGGGTATTTAATCATTTATTTTTGCCCCCTTAGCCCTCTAAATGTAACTATGGAATATTTAACTATTGTAGGTATTCAATTGTTTATTAAGTTTATACTTAGTGAGAATTTAACCAGGATTGGGCTAATTTTTACAATTAGTTTTAATGTGGGATGACTAATTTGTTATAATGGGAAAAAAGTTATTAATTAAATTTTAATGGACCTTAAAGTTTTAAGGTGACAACTGTAGTTTCGAAGCCTGTTTGAGGGCACACCCTTCAAAAAAACAATTACTCCATAATATTTCTAACTAAACCTAGGTTGTCCTTAAGTCTCGTGCAGACGTTTTTAGCGTGCGTTATGGAATAGATACCTTTCTCCTTAACAAGAATTTTCATGTCTCTCGCAACACATTCACTCCAACTTGTAATAGCTATATGAGTGTATTCCTTTCAAGATTTTTCTTCCTTCTTTGCATAGTATTCAAAACCATGTACGAGGTCCCCATTAGTCGGGATCACAAAATCAATATGCATCGTTGTTCCACCTAATAATGCAGCTACATGGCCAGTTAAAAAAGTCATCAATAGACTCCTGGCCCAAGAATAGAATCTCCTATTGTGTATGGGGATCAATACCACCTAGCATGACCTATTTACTAGTAGCTTTAAGGACACGCACTTCATCTGCAATTTTGATGTTGGGTTCGAATTCAAAAATAATTTCCATCCTTAATATAAAGGTTTGCCAAGTACTTAATATCATCATTAACTACAATTCCTCCTTTGATTAACATCTTTAAGGAAGGCTTACTATACATGAATTTCCATTCATTCCTATTTGTACTACAATTGCAAGTCCCTTGTTCCTGCAATCTATAACTTCTCTGAGTTGCTAACAATGGTAAACTTCCCAAGTTGGTTACCTAATCTTTTCCATTGGTTAGAAAACAAAAAATCCCCATGAGGTCACCCATGTATCTTGTATACGAATTCATAGATGGATGTATATACCCTATCAACCACCTTTTCTCACAATTTCCAAAATATTTTTTGCAACACCATAATACCTCTAGTCTCAGGAAATGTGCCTCCTTGAGTTGTCCCTCTCTACATAGTGTAGAGAGAGGGAAAAGGGTTTCACGTAGTGGGTGAAGGAGACAAATCATGAAGAAAACTATGTGGGGTAGTAGGAACAAGAACTTCCAAGGCTGTAAACAATATGATGACCACTTAAAAATAAAAGATAAAGAGCAGGAATGATGAAGTGGTAGCTACACAGTGCTTAGAAGCAGAAAAAAAGAAAGATAATACTCCTAGATAATACACCTAAAATAACACCTTCTAACCTCAATCTTCTTTTTCTATTTTGTATATAACAAACATATCAGTGGTAGGCATTATTTTTATTCCCTCTCAAATACATTGGACCTCTTCAGAAATATATACAGACTGAGATCAATTAGTTTGCATATACAAATATAAGGTAAAATGGTAACAGATTTAGCGAAGTGTCCACTATTGATTTAACCCACAGTGGAAAATATTTTAGGATGGGTAGGGGTGAGAGAACCCTTCATCGCAGTCCCTTTACCCTTCCCTCACTACAACTATCCATTTCATGCTAAACTTTCCATTGTTGACTATGTTTCACTGTGGTTACTTCCTTTGGATATCAAGTAAAGTGTTTGGACTATTATGCCAGGAAAATGATAGGTCAGGAAGATCGGACATACCCTGTCAAAAGTGACTCCTACACACTTGCAATCTCCTTCATCTAACCAATCAATCTCATCACTCTTCCACCAACCTCCTCCATTCCACCTAACCACCCTCATCACTCTTTATTTATTTAATTAATTAATTTATTAAATGTGTTGGGCACTACAAAATAACACACATTAGTTAAGAAATGTGTGAGCATAATTTTCACACATGCACGATGAGTATTAGAACCAACCTTTCAACCTTCTCAAAATTTCTCAGTGTTCAATTTAATTTTTTTTACTTAGTTTTTAAAAGATACATCATCTTCAAATATCAATTTTGCTTCATTATACAATTTCCTTACATGCATTTCTTGGTTTATCTACACTTTTTACTTAGGATGTTTCCTTCCTTTCTGATACCTTCTAATGCAAAGAAAAATCACAATGAATGAAATAAATAAATAAAAATTACAAACCTTCCAATAACTTTCAAATGCAAACCTCAATAGGAGAGATTTTCAAGCTATATAGCCTTTGCAAGTGATTGATTTGTGAGTTCTCTTGAATGGCCTCCAAAGATGGGTGCAATTTCTATGAATAGAGTAGCTGGAAATCTTCAAAATGAATATTGACATAGTTTATTTGCAAATAATTCAGTAGGATTTGGGATAAGACAAGCTTGCAATTTATAGAAGTAAAGACAATAAGAAATTGGTTTAACACGGTTGAATACATATATTATAAATAACATTGGAAGATGTTACAACAGTGTCGGGGCATTTAGGGGAAATAAATGAATTCAATTCAAAAGCTACATTTGGAAAGGTGGTTGTACATGCAATTCAACTGCCCCCACCTTTCTAAGATTTTCTAAGTGTAGTTAACTAGGTTGAGGATGTGGAGTCTAAGTGGAGTCCAAGTGGTTGTTCACTCAAATAGGTGGAATTAAATAGCCAAATTTAATTAGTATTTAATTGTGAGGAGATAATTAGTCATTTAAATAAATAAATGTTTAATTATATTATCTATAAGATGTTACGAATTAATTAAATTAATTTAATTGTGAGGAAATAATTAACCATTTAAATAATTTTTTTTTTTTTAATTATATTAGCTAGGAGGGTGCAAGAATTAAATTATTTAATTCCAAAGGGTAGTAATATAGCTTAACAAATATAATTAATTTTAATTAATTCTAAAGGGGAATAATTGAATGATGGAATTTATTTAATTAATTCCGAAGGGGTATACTGCAACAAGATAGAAATATGTATGTATTTTTAGGGTGTCTACATTTGACCCACTTTAAAGTGCTATTGCAAAGTAATATTTCTTTAAAGATAGTATACGCATGTAGATCAGTGAGAGGAAAGCAACAAAACATTTGCGTGCCCTAGTGAGTGGGAAGAAGTGAAGCATTAGATGCCCCACTGATTATAATGGTAGAAGAAAGTCCCCTCAAGTGGGTGGGTGACGCTGTAAAGTGGTGGACAACCCCTTGAGAGGAAGGAAAATAAGGTATTAGAACAAAGAAGGGAAATTAGTATTCTCGTAGCATGAGCATTATTTGGAGAATAATTTTAGATCAAGCTTCTTTTTTTTTGCAAAGTAGAGTTTTCACCATGATTACAGAAGAATCAATATGGTTAACCCAGATACGCGTAAAAAAACACATAAAAAATGAAAGATAAAACTGGAAAAAAAACCCAATATACAAAGTAGGTACTAGCATCAGGGTTATAAAAGAACCAAGATGTAATCAAACTACTAATAAGTGGTAAAAAAAGTAAACATCAACAATGCAACACAAAGCCAAAAAAGATGACAACCAGTTATGCCCCTAATGAATTCCACAATGATGATAAAGTAGATAAAATGCTCCCAAGTGGGAATATGATCAAACTATAAGAGAGGAATTAAAACAAATCCTTACGACACTCTGGCCGAATCCATTATGTAAATGATCAAAGTGGAATTTTCCCCAAAAGAATTTATATAGCGAAGGAAAAACAATTTAGTGATTTTCCTCAAGCAAAGTTAGCATATCATGCAAAGGGAAGAAAGTGATAGTTGTAAGAATTGCACAAAAACTAAGTTAATATATACATGTATAACGTTTATCAAGATTGTATTGAAATGTTTAAATATTCACTGTAAGCATTTTCCAATTGTAGGATTTATGTGATAAGTGAATGTTTGTTCAAATTTTTTTGTAACTTTTTTGATATTTTTAGACTATTGAAATATTTATTTTTTGGATTTTGAAAGTTTTGAAATAAAAATGCAAACATAAATGAAGACATTACATGGCTTAGATAAACCAAGAGGAAAACACAACACATGCAAGAAATAAGAAAACATGAAACAAAAAATGCAAACAAACCCAATATGAAAAATATGGAGCCACACCAAAGTTATGTGTGAACTAAGATGTAAATAAATTTTCTTGTAATTGGTCTATAGTAAAGGTAAACAAATTACAAAGAAATAACAAACTAATAGAAGAAAAATCATCACCACAATGTTGACAAAATGCAACAGTACAACACAATGTGCAAAAGTGACATCTATTGAAACTCCAAATGTGTTCCATACTAAAGAACTAGAAAATTTTGAACACCCCCAAGCAATATCTTAGAATGCGAGAGGATTCGATCAGAATAAAGAGCAGAGTGATAATTAGATACTCTGAAAGATACTCTTATCTGATCCCATTGAAGTTTGATATGTATTGGATTAAAATTTAAAACCCAAAAGTGTCCTAAGGAATGTTATATTTCGAAAGGGTAAAGCATTGCCTTGGGCATAGATATACACTACGGGGAATAAAGATCATTTGGAACTATCATGAGGAGCATCATCAAATGGAAAAATTGTTAAACTGTGTTATCTAGTTACTGAAAGGTGGTCAAACATTATCTAAATGTTTTGATTGTGATAGTTTGAAACTATTTTTGGAGTTTTGGACAATTTTATGTGGGATTTTTGTTTTTGAACAATTTTATATTGTTTTGGTATTTTGTGAGAAATGTTTGAATGTTTTTTATATTTTACAACTTGTTAGAAGGGTGCACTACTTGAAAGTAGGTGAAAACAATTAAAATCATTCCATTCCATTGGAAAAAATGTAGATGGTAAAATGATAAGGTGTTTTAATCCACTCGTGGCTCCAAGCAACTATGAAGATGCAAGGGCTCATCACCTTGAGCCAAAAAGGATGTGAAAATGAGGTGATTATTGATATGAAAGTGAATATAATAGATGCGATGACACAAGGTGTAGCATTGATCTGCGTGAAAAAAATATAACTCATCTCCAGTCAAGATTATATGTTTGATTCCAAGATGATTCAACTTTATAGGTTTTGACTCAACTTAGATCCATTGATTGCCTACTAATTGGGAAAAATTGGTTGAAGGTGTTTCACCTGATTTCTTACGTTTTCCTGAGAAGTAATTGACGAAACAGATACGGTAAAGGTGGTAAGAAGAATACCTGGTTCGGGATGGTTGTAGGTTGTATGTGTGTGTATCTGAATCCTGGATCGAAGTGATTATGAGACCTTCCTTTGGGCTAGGAGGAACTACTTGTATAAGAATCAAAGCAAGACCACCAAAGAGAGTTAAACAATATATGCAATGGACTGCCTTGCATGTACTAGATCCTGGAAGTGTGATACTTCCTAGATGGTTGTCAGTAAACTATTTAAAACAATTCAATGCTGAAATAAAGTAAATATTTCCCTACTATAGTTTAATATGATTTAGGCATCTCATACAAATGCAATAGGCTAGATCTAATCTAACACGGTATGCTAGAAGGAGATCCAAAGGTCAAGTAGGTTGGTTATAGGTGAATCTGAGCTAACAGGCTATGTTAGATACATATCTGAAGGTTAAATAGGTGTTTAGGTAGGTATATGTCAGAAACAGGTTGTAATTCTAGCAAAGATCAGGTGACATAGAGACCGACCATGGTTTTATAAAACTGATGGTGATTGGAGTGTAACTAGTGATGGTTAGGGAGAACTGACGGCGATCAGTTCAGGAACTGGTAAAATCACACATTATGAGATTTAAAGGTTTTTAGGCAAGAATTGGTTAGTAAAAGGTGTTGGGTGATCATAGAGGAGGCATAGGCATGTTGCGAAGGTCTAGGGTTACTGAAGAGGAAGTCACGTGGGTGATTTGGCAAGGTATTACAATGGTTGGGTAAGGAGGGTGGGTGAAACAGTGAAGAGGCTTCACTATTGTCCCAGTGAATTTGGTTATCTTGGCTAATCACAGATCAATCCTTTCTTTGCTGCTGCATCTGAAAAGATCAAATTTACACTAAGGAAATCCAATGCTAAAAGGTTCAACCATGAACGACCAACCATCAACCCGTATTATAGAGTTGTAAATGGGTCTAAATAGGCCTTTGGTCCAACCTGGCATAACCGGCGTCAGTTTAGGGGAATAGACATTGGTATAGGGTGAACTGACATCGGTTTGGGAGAGATACCTCAGGTTGTTCAAAAAGTTTCCTAGGAAGTTGTTCTGCCATTTGATAAGGGTCTCTTATTTTCCTCGGGGAAAAAATTGAACTTAAGAGGCTTTTAATGTGGGTTGAGGGAATGGGTCTAATGTTACATTTTATTTTGGGCATTGGTTTAGGGTTTAGGTTAATGGGTCAAATGATAGGGGTGGTTAGGTGAAGTGTATTTAATAAAGGAAACTTTATTAAATGGGTGTGTGAGGGTGGTGAATTAATTTAATGTAGATAATTAAAATTAATGTGTGTGTGGGTAAAGGGTCATTAACTTAATTAAAATAATTAAATTAATGTGTATGGAGTAAAATGGTATTAATTTAATTAAATTAATTAAATTAAAATGTGTGGGCTGCAGGAGGTAAGTGATAAGGTCTTGAGGATGAGGAAGTGATTATAGGTCTGTAGTAGGGGGACCAAGGTGATTACGACACGATTTTGGTGTCTACATTTTTCCCCTTCTTGTTGTGTAGCTTGTATTAGTAAGCGACGTGAACAAGAATAGAGTGTGGTTGCCCCAAGTGGGAATGAGGGTGATCCCCCTCAATCCAAGAACTGATGAGGTGACAGGGTGAATCAGTGAGTGGTTTGATAAAATTAGATGTGAAGAAGAATAGTGAAAAATGGGGAAAGGAATAAAGGGAAAATCAGACATATAGGTGAATGGGCCAAGGTTAAAGGTAGTGACAGTTGAACACATGCACACGTATAAACTATGACATGGTACCAAGTTGATGAGATTGCAAACTCTACATCGTCTAAGGTCGATAGGTTTATCCAAAAAAGGTTGAAGTGATTCTGGTATCTAAGGTATAGGATAAGGTCAAGAAGCACAATGTAGGTTAGGTGCAAGAATGTTTAGGTATGTTCTAGTACACCAAAGGAAGGGTCAGGATCAACGGTCACGGAAATAGGAAATGTAAGGTCATTAGGTCAAACAACACAGGTAACAGTGTGGCAAGGTATAGCTAACACATAAGGTCAAAGGTCACAAACAGTTGGTCCAGGTCCAAATATCTAGGGTGCATCACGCGTAAGGCCAGGGTAAGGGTAAAATAAGGAGACACAAATTGGATAACAAGGTGAGGTTAAAGAAGGTGGAGGGCTAGAGAAGGAGGGAAAGTGGTCCAGGAAAGTGTAGGGGAGGAAAAAAAGAGGGGAGGTAAAGAAAATGAGGTCAATGTGAGGGCAAGGAGTAGGCAGGGTAACCGATAGTGGTCAGTATGAACTGATGACAGTGGAGATGAACCAACGATGGTTATCTAGGGCATCAGACCAGTAGTGGTCAAGGTTTAACTGACGTTGGGTTAGTTGGGTAGGGTATAAAAAGTGAAAAACCTACATTTTAAAATTCATTTGTGTATTTTGGAAAAGGAGAAAAGGATAGGAAGAGAGAGAAGAGGAAGAGGAAAAAAGAGAGTGTCAAAGAGCTTGGTTGGCGAGCCATGTAGGTGGGATTGGTTGAGTGGGAGGTGGGGCCAAGAGTGTAGGTGGAGTGAGTTGATAGGTGTGGAGATTTGGTTGTGATTTGAGGATGGTGGAGGCTAGAGAAGGATCGGGAGGAGCAGTGCGAAGTCCAGAGGTTCCACCACGATGGCGACAGTGGGACCAGGTAGGATGTAAACCTTTTGTTATTGATTTGTGAGTGAATTTGAAGTAAAATGTATAAAATATTTTTAAAATGGGGGGTTTTGGGTGAAAGAATTTCAAAATGGGAAAAAGAGGGGGAATAGGTAATAGTGAAGGGTAGGGGGTAGGGAAAAAGGGTAATGTAGGAACAGTGAGGGTTGTAAGGAGTGATTTGGGTGGGTAGAATGTCTAGGAAGGGAAAAATTAGGGTTGGAAAGTCAGGGCGGGCAGCACGACAGTGATCGACATCAGTCGAGTGGTGGCCGACGTCGATGGGTAGAGACTGGTATCATTCACAAGAATAGTGACCGATCCAATCAAGGGGAGACCATGGTCATTCTGGGGATAATCGAGGTCAGTTAATCTGAAGTGTATAGTGGAAAAAAAGAGAAGAGAGTAAGGGTAGGGTGGGAAATAAGTTAGGTGAGAGGGGAAGGGTTTAGGGTGAGAAAGTAGGGTAGGTGGGTAAGGGTTGAGGGTTGTTTTGGGTGAGGGTAGGGTAGATGGGTTTGTGTAGGTGAGGGTAAGGATTAGGGTAGATATGTACGGTAGATAGGTTCAGGTAGATAGGTGGGGTAGATAAGTAGGGTAGGTTTGGGTGAGGTTTAGGGTAGATAGGTATGGTAGATAGGTTCGGGTAGATAGGTATGGTAGATAGTTTCGGGTAGATAGGTAGGATGGGTTTGGGTGAGGGGGAGAGTAAAATAAGGTAAGTTGGGAAGGTGGACTAATATATTGTTGTTGTGGAATGCAGACCCGAGATGATCTTTGGATGAGGGACTGAGAGCCATTTATATTGTTAAAGCTATATGGATAGGTGACTTTTGAGGAGTGGAGTCACATTGATGATGTTAGCCTAATTGGGATCTGCTGTTATGGGTGGGTTGTGAGAGATTAGAGTTTGATGGTCACACTCATCGAGAGATGGGATTCTATGACCAACACCTTCCACTTTCTAACAGGGGAGATGACCATCACCCTAGAGGATATATATAGGATATTGAGGCTACTGATTAGTGAAGACCAAGTTTAATCAGTGACATCCGAGGTCATGGCGAGGTGTATAAATGAGGTGTTTGGAGAGAGAGCAGGCAAGTTATGCTACCACAATGCTAGCCTAAGTTACCGAGAGGTTTATGCTGCCCATCTTGAGGAGATGAGGTTGACAGTGTTCATGATGGAGGTGATCGGGTGCTATGTATTGCCAGATTTAGAGGATGGGAGGTTCTCATGGTCGCTGATGGGTGTCCTTCGGGACATGATGATTGATCATACTAGTTTTGCATGGGCACCATATTTCTTGCTGTAGTTATATAGAGATTTGTGGGCCTACGGGTGATTACGGCAATATAATCTGTTGTGTTGCATTTTTCTTCTACACTGTTGGGCCTATGAAAACATTGTGTGTGTGTGTGACTAACGGGCCTACCCCAAGTAGATGAATTTGAGTAGGGAATCATTCGAGTTGGTTGTAGGAGATGGGTGTTGGAGGGTGGTGTACAGAGAGCCCGGGCTACATACGACGTAGTGTATTATAGACAGAGACTAGAGTGCCTGTCCAGTGTGGATATAGTCTGGAGACCCTATGTGACCTATCCCTCTTACAAAGGGATGTATGCAGAGCTGGAAGGACTATAGTTACAGAGGTGGATAGAGGGACGCTATGTCAGGGATCATGAGATTATACCTGTTGAATAAGTGAGGTGACAATTTTGTTTAGTGTAGGATGTGCCCCCGCCATTCCCTCAGTATAGGAGAGATGAGGTGGAGAGACATTTGTATGCACCTCATCCAGTAGAGTTAAAGGGGGAGGAGGAAGATCCCACGGAATGTCGTACAGATGATGTGGGGGTGACAGTGGCATATAGCTAGTGGTGGGTCATACAGAGGCAGGGTCAGGTAGGGACATCTAGGAGGTAGGAGTCATAGGTACAGGCTGAGAGGCCAAAGCCACAGATATAGGTAGAGAGGTGAGAGCCTCAGGTAGAGGTACAGGAGGAGAATCCTGAGTTGTAGATATTAGTAGATGGTGTGTTGAGACCACCACGAATAGTCTTGAGTGAGCAGACATAGTCTCATACGTATAGTGCTGAGAGTGTTGGTGGCCAGTGAGCCCAAAGGAGAGAGAAGAGGACATCTATCAGTGCACGGGGGTCAACATCAGATGTCGGGCATCTAGTGGTAGATTGAGAGTAACGCGCCACTGCTCTAGGTCAGAGGGGATTGTTGACACTACAGATGAGACAAATATGTTATAGCAGAAGTGAGACAATATCTCACCTATTTTTATATTGTTGGTCTTTGGATGTATACCGGCCTGCGAGCTGAAAAGATATTGTATTTATTTCTTGTACATGATATCGGTGTACCATCCAAATACATTTTTGTATTGGATAGCATCCTACGAGCCGATGATATTATTTTGGAGATACACATTTATGTGATACGGGTGTACATTGTATTGATACACACATGTGTATATGAGGAGATAGATGATATTTAGGTAATGTTGTTGTGATATGTATGAGTTTTACGTTATTATGATATGGATGGATAATAGATGAGTTAGGCATGATAGAGGCAGGTCATAGGCATGAATCGAGCAAGGTTGGTTTAGGCATGGATTGACTTAGGTCGTAGGCATGGATCAAGTCATGTCAGTTTAGGCATGGATTGAGTTAGTTCGGTTTAGGCATGGATTGAGTTAGGTTGGTTTAGGGATGGTTAAGTCAGGTTGTGTTTATGCACAGATGTTCATTTTGTTATTGTGAACATAAATGGCAATATAAATGCATGAGATGGTGTAAAATGTGGAAAATGTTGGTTATGTATGAAAATGTGAAATAAGATAAGTGGTAAAAGTTATGTGGTATATGCTTTAGATGTCAAGGTTTTGATATGAATAGAAAATCAGGTAAAGGTGGGGAAAATTGTTAGGGTAAAGAGTGGTCGAGTTAACCCTCCAGGGCCCCATGCCCTAGAAGTGCTACCTACATAGTCCCGGCGAAAAGGGACCTTAGACCGATGTAGTTCTCCCATAAGCTACGGAAGAATATGAGAAGATAAAAGAATAGGTAGTGAGGTTGATAGTTAGATTGGATTCGAGGTCATAGGTATGATTAGGTCAAGGTTGATTAGTTTAGGTGGACAATAGGTAGATAGGTAAAGGTGATTTTAGGTTGATAGGTAGTGTTGATTCTAGGCCATGGGTATGATTATGTCAAGGTCAATTAGGTTAGGTGGAATAGAGGTAGATAGGTATGGGTGGATTTAGGTTGATTGAGGTGTGAGAAGAAAATCCCAAAAGACAGGTGTGGAGGTTCTAGTCCTATATAGGAAGATCAAAAGATAATGAAGAAGAGAAAAGATAAGAGGGGGAAAGAAATCCACCCAATGTGCAAGGATCAAAATATATGAAACATATCTACAGATAGGTTAGTGAATGTAAGACCCTAAATACATTGCATGATTGATTACTCTAAAGGTGAAGAATAGTCACAGAATCACCAAATGTCATAGGTTCAGCAGGTCCCTTGAGGCAATATGAGGTAAAAAAAAATGGGTAAGGAGGTGAAGGTAAGTGGGTCATAAAATGGGAGGTAAAATTCCTTGGGCAACAGAGCCAAGATCACAATAGGAAACTCCATGACTAGAAAGGTTACTTCCTTTTTTTTTTACTTTTTAGATAGATTAATCGATGTGGGAAGTCTATATAGGATGAGTATATGTCTCCTTGAGTTCTTCGCGAAGCTGATCGATGCGGGAAGCTTCTGAATTTTGATTTTTAGAAAATAGTCCTCTTTTTGGATAGACTATGTAGAGATTTGTGAGATTTTTATAGCTGTCCTTCGAGGGAGAAGTCTACTTATAGTGACAATTGAAGGCGGGAGATGTCCTTTTGAGGGATTCATCTTTTAGATTGGAAGTTTCACTCAAGGAGTTGATCCCTTATATTGGAAGATGTCCTTCTTAGGGATTCATCTTTGGTTTTTTTTTTGGTTTTTAAGTCATGGACGAGACTATAACAAAGCATTTTGTTCCTTTTGAGAAGGCAAGGGTGAATGACCATGGGATCTCATCTAAAAGAAGATGAAAATTATCCATGAGAATCATGCCATGTGCAGAGCCATGGTGAACATATATTAAGATAAGGCAAAAGGGTGATAGGTAATCACATGATGCTTTTGTAGTCATTGGAGATGAGGTGTGGAAAATAAAAAGGTAAATGGCACTCAAAGGATGAGCATGAATGAGATAAATAATGATGTAGGACTAGAAATCAACAGTAGAATGGTCAAAGATGCAAGGAATTAAGGGGCTTAGGTTCATGCTTACCATCAAGTGAAGACAAGCGATAAGCACCTAATCCATAGTCATGGGTCACGACGCATGGTCCAAGCCAATTACGAACAAATTTTCCCCATTTTCTTTTTTCTGCTTTGGTTACGTGTTTATTTCCTTGAGGATGAGATCACTGATGTTGAAGGTGTGTTCATGGACATGTTTTTCATAGGCACACTTGATGCGTTTTTGGTATACTTAAAGATGGTCGCGGGCATGAAGATGATGTTCATCTAATAACTCAAGTTGTGTTAAACGGTCTTAGTGAAAGTCATCACTAGTAAGCATATCTTGAAGAGAGATATAGAGAGATGGGATCCGAACTTCGAGAGGAAAAAAAAATTCATTACCATAGACCAGAGAAAAGGGAGTAGCAACAGTGGAAGTGCGAATGCTAGTATGGTATGCCCATAGGGTGAAAGGAATGTGCGTATGCCAATCCTTTCCAGTATCATTAGCCACTTTCATGAGAATTTTATTCAGGGTTTTGTTGGTGGATTTGGCTTGGCATTAGTTTTTCGGTAATATGGTGAAGAGAAGCTAAGCTAGATACCGAAGGTGTCAAAAAGCTTCTGTAGAGTTTTTTTTTTGAATTGTTTACCATTATCAGTGATAAGGTGATGTGGAACACTGAAGTGACAAATAATATGATGATTGATGAACTCACATATTTTCTCAGCTTTAGTGGAGATGAGGGGTGCAGCTTCAACCCATTTGGTGTAGTATTCAGTAGTAGTGGTGATCCATTGATGTCTTAGGGAAGAGTGAGGATTGATTTCTTTGACAAGATCCAAACCCCATTGAGAGAAGGGCCAAAGGTCACGAGCAAAATTTAAGGCATGACTAGGTGTGTCACGAAGATTAGCATGTTGTTGGCATTTTACACAACAATTAACGTAGTCGTAACAATCATGATTGAGGGTTGGCCAATAATAGCCTAGGTGAAGAATGTGTTTAGCAACAAAAAATCCACTGAAGTGACCTCTGCATATGCCATCCTGAACCTCTTTAATGGTATAGGGGATTTCATAGCTGGTAAGGCATCGTACGAGAATACCGTCAAAGCCATGTTTATAGAGAAGGCCACCCATTACAACATAATGAGAGGTATTCTTGAGAAATGTGCGTTGTCCATTACGTGTGAGGTCAGGAGGAAATATAGAAAGGGAAAGGTAGTTTGCAAGCTACTTATACCACAGGTCTTGTGTACTTTAGTAAGGTAGTTCGGATGAGGTTAAAACAACAAGATTTATAAGATGGTCTCAGTATGCATTTTATAGTAACAAAAATGTCTAAATCGGTAGGTGAAGCAGGTATTTTGGGAAGCGAGGTAGGCCATGGTTTTGACAAATTTATTGGTGGATCATAGAACGGTTTGAATTTTATAGTGGTCAAATGTAGTCAACATGATGCTAACGTAACATTTGTCTTCTTAAAGTATTTCATTATGATACTGATAAAAACCTTTGACTTGGTTTACTACCAGTTGAGAATCACCAAAGATATTAATGGACTTGACATCTAAGGCATAGGCAGTTAGGAGACCCAATACAAGTGCTTCGTATTCGGCAATATTGTTGGTACACTCGAATTTGAGTTTGAATGATAAAGGCATGGGTTCACCATCAAGAGGAATGAGGATAATGCCTGTACCACCCCCAGGCTAACATTTGGAACTGTCAAAGAATAAGGTCATTTGGTAAGGGTCATCATCCAAAGAGAGGTTAGCAATGGATTCATCAGGAAAATCAAAATTCAAAGATTGATTCCTAGAAAGAGGTGCATCAGAGAGCTGGTCAGCAATGGACTGGACCTTGATAGATTTTTTTTGGATGAATTATAGGTCTAGGTCAGCAAGGAGCATGAGACAACGTGTGGCACGTTGATTTTTATAGGGTTTAGCATACATGAAGTGTAAGGGATCAGTTTTGGTCATAACATAGGTTTTGTGGTTGAGTAGGTAATGGCGAAGTTTAGTGGCGACAAAAACTAATGCTAAGAAAAAAATTTCAGGGTGAGTGTATTGGGTTTCATAGTCTAGAAGGGTATGGCTTATGTAATAAACTGCCTACTCCCTATGTTGTTCATCACGATGAGCGAGCATGGCCCCTAGAGAGTGATTGGTAGCTGAGATGTATAGGTAGAAGGGGGGTCGTCTTTAGGTGGAATGAGTATGGGTGGTTGGAGAAGGTAATTTTTTAAGGCCTCAAAAGCTTTATGGTAGTCATCATCCCATTTGAAAGATACATCCTTTTGAGAAGGTGATGAAATGGTTGACAACGATTAGATAATTTTGAAATGAAATAGTGAATTGACTGCAATTTACCTTGCAGGCTACAAATTTGTTTAAGGGTAGCAGGCAGAGGCATTTCTAGAATGGCCTTAACTTTACAAGGGTCAACTTCTATACTACGCAAGGAAACGATAAATCCCAAGAGCTTTCCTGAGAGAACCACGAAGATGCATTTTTTAGGCTGAAGGTGGATGTAATACTTAATGAGGAATTCAAATATGGTTTCGAGGATAGTGAGATTCTCAGCCTGACATTTAGATTTGGCCAAGAGATCATCCACATAATCTTCCAATATCCGATGTATGATATCATGGAAGATGTAGGTCATAACACGCTATGTGGCACCAGTGTTTTTAAAGCCACAAGACATGACCCGATAGTAAAAGGTCCCCCAAGGGGTAATGAATGTGGTTTTGTGTTGATCCTCTAGAGTGAGAAGGATTTGGTTATAACCCGAGAAACCATCCATAAGTGATAACATCTCATGGCCAGTGGTAAGGTCAACCAACTGGTCAATTCCAGGTAGAGGAAAGTCATATTTTGGGCAGGAAAGGTTGAGATCATGGAAATCGGTGCAAATGTAAATTCCCCCTGTTGCCTTAGTGATAGGGACGATGTTAGAAATCCATTGGGGGTAATTAATGGGTAGGATGAAGGAAACTGAGAGAAGGTGTTGAAGTCCTTTGACAAGAAGAGCAATGCGAGGGTGCATTTTTGTCAACTTTTGTTTTATGGGTTTGGCATCAGGAATGGTTACAATGTTGTGGACCACGATAGTGGGATCAATTCCAGGCGTGTCAGTATAAAACCAAGCGAAAGCATGGCTATGATTTTTAAGAAAAGAAGTGAGAGCTTCCTGTTCAGTAGCATCCAAAGATTGGCCAATCTTGAGAATGTGGGGGTCGTCCTGAATGTGAATGTTGACTTCGATAGTCGATTCATTTAACATTATTTGCATCTCAGAAGGTAACGATTGGTGAATATAAGAGTCTTCAGCACCAAGGTAGGTGAGTATGGATTCATCATCCTGACATTGAATGACATTAATAGGAGTATCATCCCCTATCATGTCAGGATATAAGAAAGGAGGAAGGAGCCTTGTCATCGTAGTGATAGGTCAGAGGTCCCAAGGAAATGGTATTTATGAAAAAAAAAGGTAGGAGGTATAGATTTAGGATCCATTGACTCCATTAGTTAAGGTGGTGAATGTGGTGAAGAAGGTGGAGAGGGATTAATGTCTTCAATGAGCTCAATATGGGGATTTTTGGTAGGTAGTTCAGTAAAAATGATTCCACTACTATCATTGTGTTTACGCGTGGTACATGAAATAACAGTGTGATGAATTTTCTCATAAAGGACAAAGCCAAAACCCTTCCAAGCGCAGCGGTGTAAGAAAGTATGGGCGAATCGGCGGTTGGTAAGTGACTGAAGGTCAACTGAAAAAGGTCAGGTCTGTGATGGTGGTTCAGGCGTGTAAGTCGAAATGTCAAGTCCCCCATAGGTAAGATGGGTACGGAGGTGGGGAGGACCATACAGGAGACACTCTCCTATGCAGTGATCATAGTGAGGATGCTGATGAAGGTTTCCATACTCTTGTGGAGTAAGAAATGTATTGACATTATATAGGCAATACTCCCCCATAGTGAGGCATTAAGAAACACCTTCCAAGGGATCAGTGGTTGATATATCAGTGGTTAGAATGGAGGAAGTGTTATAAGTTAGATTGGCAGAGGTGTCTGTTAGTTGGGAAGCTAATGTGTGAATGGTAGAAGCGACAATAGCTGTGGGAATAGAAGATTTGGGTGAAGGTAAGGTTGCAATGACACTGGTAGATGGGGTCATGTGTCAAGAAGAGGTAGGTACGGAGGTAGATGCCTTAACAGGTATAAGGACATCATTGGCATGGTAAAGCATGTTGTAGGTTTTGAAAGGTGATAGGTCAGTTGGATTGCTATAAGGATGTCCTTCATGTTTGAACTTTACACATCGGTGTAAACTAGAAGGTACACAACCCATGGCACGAATCCAGGGTTTACTAAAGAAAAAATTGTATTGAAACTCCCCTTCCAAAATGTAGAATAACTCAGGAACAGTATGGGGACCCACATGAATGTGGAGGTTGGTAGTGCCGAGTGTAGAGGTGATAGCATCATTTAATGAATGCAACATGACCGGATGTTTATGCATGTTGTTTTTGGGTAGGCACATTTGTTTGAATGTGTGAGAGGAGATAATGTTAATTCTAGTGTCCCCATCGATCATAACACATCAGACACATATATTATCAATATGGATGGAGATGAAAAGGGATCTAGGTCATCAGTTTGGTGGGGGATAATTTCTTCCTCCGAGAAACTAAGGATAGCAACTTGGTGAACAGGTGGACATGATGAGAGAGATGGAAATTTGGTGAGTGAAGCGACATGATGAGGTGTGATAATAGATGCTACAGGTGTGTGGTCATTAGATAAAACTTCAATAGCTTGAAGGACCTCCATGAGGTCTTGATGATGTGACTTTGAGGTTTGGATGAGGCTGTATAATGACATTTTTAGGGGAGATTGGTGTAGTTATTTGAGCAAGGTGTGATGCTTGATGCCATTAGAAATGGGGTATGTGGGGCCATAGATAGTTATTGTAGGTATGGGTGTAGATGGTATGTTGGTTATATGATTGGTTGGTGGGTTAGCTGCATTTTCTTTTCCCTTCTACGCACATGTAGTGATGTGTACCATGTTGATTTGAGGGAAGTTGTCAAATGGAGAAGGTGTAGGGTAAGTGGTATAACAAAATGAAGGGAAAAAACCTAGTGGAGGAGAAAATCCTTGTGAGGTGAGTTGGGTGCAACGTCATTTGGGTGGTGGCATGGCAAGTTCCTTGATGTGAACCATGTTAATCTCAAATTTTGGGAATGGCTCTATAAGCTATGAGGGTGGAGGTAGTGGTATGAGTGTAGGAGGAAGATGTGAAGAACGTGGTGAGGGTGAAATAGGTTCATCATCCAGGAGGTCATCATAATCAAAATTGGGGTCAAAAGGACATAATTGAATGAGGGCATCCTTTAGACCCTTACAGTTCTCAACATCATCTCCTAGCACATGATGGTAAACACAAATTTTAGTATCATCAAACCCTTCTGGTTTAGGTTTAAGAGGGTCGTAAGGTCTAAGAGGAGGGAGGGTAATAACATAGCTTTCTAGGAGATTAGCCAAGATGGTGGTGTATGATCCCACAAGTGGATCATAATGTGAAGTGAAAGTAGGTTTGGTTGGAAGGTTGGGTAGTTGTGGTGGTAGTGGAGGTCATGCAGTCTTGGATTTGGGTTGTACTTTCTTTGGTGTAGGTGCAGCAATAGAAAGAGGGGTAGGTTTAACCACCTCTTTGGAAATTAATGATTTTTTCAATTTTTCGTGTTTGTTCTTAGGTAGAGATGTAGGGGGAGCACCTGATGTAGATGGTAAGGCAGATGGCAGGAGAGGACGAGTGACCCAAGGGGGCAACTGAGGTGCAGTGGTAGGTGTTGGTCGAAGTCGAGAGGGAGTTACAGGTGAGGTGGAATAAAATGTCATAGGTAGTGAAGGAGGTATAAAAGGTAATGGTGGTATAAGAGGCAAAGAAGTTATAGATGGTGATGAAGGATGCAAGGTCCGCCTAGGTAGAGTTGTAGGCTGCGGTGAAGGGGTCAATGAAATTTTTGGTTTACCCCTAGAGAGAGTAGATTTTGTTAAGGTAGAGGGGTGAGGTCCCAAGATAGATGGTATAGGTGAAGGTGATAAAGGTGTAGTTGGTGAGGTTGGTGTGTGTAGATTAGAAGGTTGGGTTTTTTTTTTTAGGTTTAGTGATTGGTTCAATAGGTATATGGGAAGATGTGGTCAACTGTATCTTGATAGGAGGATGTGGAAGGTTTGATGTAAGTGTTACCCCTAGTACACTAGTGGGTTTAGATACAAGAGATGGAGTTGGAATACGTAGGTACTAGGTAAAGAGGTGGCTATATATGAGGATGATGTTGTAGAAGATGTATCTAGAATTATGTTCATGTGCGGTTTGGGTTATTGAAACTTCTTTAGATAAATGGTAGAAGTGTCAGTGGAAGATGATTACATTTGGGTCGAGACTGGGAGTAAGAGGCACCCCCAAAGTGAAGCCCTATCAACATAATCCAGGCGGTCAGCCAAACGTGAGAACAACACTATGGTAGATGAGGTAGATGTGGAGTGAGTAGGTATCCCCGTAAAATGTGTCTAAGAAATAGGGAATTCATTAGCTTTGGCTCTATAGGTAGGAGAGGAAAAAGGAGGTTCACAGGATCTTGTGTAGCTGATGGAGAATGGTCATCGAGTAGTAACGACAAGTATATTGGATCTTGAATAGGTGGAGAAGATGATGGGTACTCCTCTGTGGGTGGAGGAGGTATAATTGGTAATGGTTCATTGGGTAGGGAAGTTGAAGGAGAAATGATATTAGTGCTAACGAGAGACTCTTTTGTAGGTGTACAGGGAAGTGAATGGCTTTCCTCTATGGGTAGAGGAATTGATAAAGTAGGTTCCTGTGTGGGAAGAGGATTTTGGGCTAGGATTTCCTCAATAGATGGGATAGGAGATATTTGTGCAATAGGTGGTAAGTCGGTAGAGATAACATGTACCTCACGTGTATTACTTTCATTGTGTGAGGCTTTACCAGTTTGATCAGTAGATGGGGAATGGTTAGGGAATTGTTTCTTGAAAATATGAAGGTCTTGATTGGTAGGTGCATTAGGATTATCCAGGACTAACTCGCCACTTTCGAGCATTCCTTGAACAATGTTTTTAAAGGTGATATAATTGTTTTCACTGTGACCATTTACATGGTGATAGTTACAGTAGCCATTTTCCTTGTACCAACCTGGTTTGGGGCAAGAGGGGTCAAAACCAGTATGTGGTTTGATAGGAGGAAGGGTGACGGCATTAGATTTAATAAGCTTTTCTAAAACAGATGAATATTGTTCCCAAATTGAGGTGTATTTCTTTTGTTCTCATTTGAATTGGAAGGCTTGGACCGGTGCCAGATTAGATGAAGGTTTAGCATGATAGATGGATGGGCAGGGCCAGCCTTAAGTACCATTGCGTTGGTAGTTCCCTTAGCTTTGGAATAACTCGTCTGAGGTTTCGAGGAAGAAGAAGTATTGTGTGGTTTAAATGAGGAGTTGTTGTTTCATAATTGAATCTTATTCTCCTCGATGGCATGAATTTTGAGCTTACGTGCCATGGTGAAAGCCTCATCGAATTTGCGGAAGGTTTGCGCCTATAAGGTAGGTGACATATGTCTAGCACAAGCTTGTGTGAAGAGTTCTATGAGTTGAGTTTGCGATAATTGAGAATTGAGTTGGTTGATTAGGCTATGACAATGAGTGAAAAAATCTATTATAGATTCATCGTCATATTGACGCGTGGAATAAAGATCGGTCATGGTTACCTTCTTGACGATATTAATCGAAAAATGATCCAAGAAGGCTTTGGCTATTTGATTGAACGAGAATGTAATGTCTAGGCAATCCACTATACAAGTCTAATGCTAGACCAGTTAAGGACATGGGAAAGGTTTGCAAAAGTAGAGCATCATCATGAGCAATTAGGTAACACCCATGTTTGAAAGATTACAAATGTTGTTGTCGGTCTTCCTTACTGTTAAAGCGGTTAAACTTAGGCATCTCCTAGTGTACGGGATATGGGCGAATGGGAATAGATGGGTGAATAGGCTCATTACAAATCTCATCATAGGTGAGAGAATTACGGGAGCCGGAAACAGATGCTCCTAATGTCTGCATATTTTCCATCATTAACTTGATAAATTCATTGTTAGGTTGTGAAGATTAGGTACCCCCGAGAGCGAAAGGAGGTTGTTGTGGGACATATGAAGAATAGGACATTCCAAAATAAGGTGGTGTCGAATAAGGAGGTAGGAATTATGAGACAAACATACAGGGTATATATCTAGACTAAATGACCGATGAAACAGGAGGTGGCTGGTAGTAGGTATGTGAGGGTGGGACACTCGTAATGACCTTGGTAGAGATGGGAGGTAGAGATTGGGGAATAGAAAGGACAACATTTTGAAATGGGGTAGAGGTCACGGACATAAATGGTGGTACCATTGCGACTGGTATATATGATATAACAAGTGTGGATGATGTTATGTTTAGGGTGGTGGATGAAGGTATGGTGGAGACCGTGGGTGCTATAGAGGTGGCAGATGCGGCGATCAAATCTGGTGTGGAAGCTAGCTGTGACACAACTGCGGATAAAACGGGTGAGGTCACCATGGTTAGAAGGTAGAGCTGATGCAGAAGCGATCATTAAGGATGGAGATAAGGATACAGGCATGCCATAGATCAATTGACCCGAGGCATCTTGAGTGGAGGCATGGGTGAGGTAGTGGCTCATAGTAGCAGGATTCCGATCAAAGAGTTGTGCAAACTCTATGTCACCTGTACGAATGGTGATGGGTTGATTGGGATCCATGGATGATGAGATGGAAGGTGGTGAAGGACCAGGTGATGAAGGGCTAGGTGGTGAAGAGTTAGGTGATGAAGAGCTAGGTGATGAATGGCTAGGTGGAAGCGATAGTTGACTAGTGTGAAATACGAGGGTGCCAGCCTGACTACGGGTTAGCACCATGTGGATAGGAACTGATTTGGAGAGATTGTACTATGTCTGAAAGGCACAGAACACAACATAACTAGGAAAATAGTCAATAGTAATTAAATTAGTTCAGTTTGTGAGCTGTAAAACAGTACAGGGTGACCGACGCCGGTTCAGGTAAACTGATGCTGGTTAGGTTTAACCGGTGTTGGTTACTATGAAAAACTAACAATCTGTTAAATGATAGTCCCAGAGTGATAATTTTCCCATAGGATGAGACGTAAGGTAACTTTGATTGAAATAACGATAATATGAAAGGTGATAGGAGCCTTTTACAACTCATAAAGTGAAATAGGTGTCTTTTGGATAGGTATCCAAGAAGACTTCAGACCGATGTCGGTTGGGTTAAACTGATGCCGGTTATGTTAGGAAATTAAGTATTAATGTTTACATTATAGTTTGTTAGTTAATATTTAATATTGTTATATATTAAATATTAGGTTTGAATGTATATTTTTATAATATATTGTTTTCAACAATATATTATTCTTAGAGTTTGTTACACCCGTGAATAACATTCTGGGTTAATTGTTGTGACTCCTTCCTATTTTATAGGAGGGTTGTTTAGCTGTTATTATCGCTATATAATAGCCTAATGTATTTCATGAGATAGACAGACAAATAATATAATTAATCTATGTATTTTTCCTGTGCAAGTCTGATCCAAAACTTATATTTGGTATCAGAGCAAGTATGGCTATGTGAGAGTAGGTATAGGGGTCGTAGCTTTGTGCTTCACCTCTCAGGATGAGAAAATATTATTCTCAGAGATTATGTAGGGATAGAATCATTAACTCAATTTCATTTATTGATTTCTGTTTGTTGTGATCTCCTCCATCGTGGTAGCTCTAGGTTTTAAGAATTGTAGATTGATATTTTTAGTGTACATGTATATCTACATCAATGATTGTGCACTTTACTTATCTGCATTTTACCCATTGTCAATTAATCTTGAGAGGCATATAGAAAATATTTTACTGAACATCGGAGTGATTGGTGTATTCTATTTAATCAAACCATATCTACTCAACTTATGATATACAAGAAAGATTTGACAGATCAACACTGATTGCCAACAAAAGTGGAGATAATTCATGCCCTGATCCCTGTCAATCAACTACAATTTCTACATATCCACATTTTTTTGGTGGGTTGACTTCATCTCCAAATTCGTGTCCCATCCTGAACAATACTTGTAAGACCAACATTGTCTAAAATGATGATCCAACTATTCAGATCTATCAGAAACAGCGTTTGAAAATTTAACTGGAAGTAATATTTGGTTGATTTTTCTCCAAACAGCAAACTCTTCACACTACGGATTTATACACGTTCCAACGCTGTGTAGAGTTTCACTGTGGGTAGATTTTGAGCCCAATGAGGAATAAAATTATTGTGTTCAAAATAAGAATGAGATTGGGGGCATTCGTTGCAAAGACTATTCCAAGTGTTTTGAAAAAGTATTCAACGTGTTTGGTGCTATGGTTATTCAGTGCATTTAAATGACATGATATCTAGGATGCTACATTTTTTTTAGACTCCACGAAAATTTAGGCAAGTAGTTATGTCTGAAGAGTCCTTTACTTCTAATTTTCATGGGTGTTGTTACAAGTCTTTTCATTGGTCCATAGCATTCAATTATTTTAATAGTGTTTTGTTTATTGTTGAATTCTATAGAGGTCTAATGGTCTTATAATTCATTTGAGTGTTTTGAAGTATAAATTCAATTTGTTTTAGTGGTCATATTCCATCCTTACAAATCACATTTGTATGTTGTATTTTAGTGAGTCCAGAAAGTAAGACCATTGTATACCATCTAGGGTATGTTATTTAAAATTTTTTTTGTTAGTTTCATTTAGAGCTAAGTGTCGTAATAAATAATTCCATATAGGTGATTTTAGGATTTTTTAATTCTCATTTTCATTTAAAAAGTAATCTCATTTTATTACTTTTTAAAGTTAGTTGAGTCTTCTTGTCCGATTCAAAATATTCTTTTACAAATCTAGGAGTTTTTGTCAAATGTTGTATAATTGTAAAAAGTCTGAATTTATTTTTTTGCCTTACGAACGCATTTTGGTGTTACCCAACATCCATGAAAATAAAGTGTTTCACATTGCAGGAGGGAAGATATAATAAACAATTTGGAAACAATTGAGCTTCATATCCAAATCAGGCTAAGTTAGTAGCATGTTAACTGGAGGATAAAGGCATTAGCTGGAGGTCAGACAATGACCTCTCATCAATCACCAATGATGGGGCCGCACGAAGCTATGGTGGCACATTTTATGGTGTGAGTGTGCTTTTAGTATTTTGTATCTAGTGTGATTCTTTGTCAGAGTTCTTGTTTTGTGTTAAATAAGTGAAATGTTCAAATTGAGGGGGGAACATGATCAACATGATCCAATGTTCCATTTTCAGTTTTTCAGTTGAGTATGTGGCTATTCTTATTTCCCCAAATGCAAAAACATAGTGCAGAACAAATAACACAGTGAAACACAACATCATGAGGCTTGATGAGGTAGAACAGTCAGATGTGTTCATGTTTGTACCTAGGTTTGTGGTTAGCCTACTAAAAACCATTGAAGGCTATTCAGATGTGTTCCTGTTTGAGTTCCCACACTGCTAAGTCAAATGTGTTCCCTAGAGTGACTTGTTGATAAGCAGATGATTCCTGAGCATGTTCCCATCCTCATTGGTCAAATGTGTTCACAATAGTTCTTAGTCAATAAGAAGTTGATGTGCTCCTTCTTCTACCTTCAGTTCAAGTGTGTGCCAAGATCATGAGTGCGCAGAGGTGGCAGGCTGCAAAGGAAGTGTGAAAGTTCTAATGTTACCATGTAAACATTAAGGGGGGCAATGTTAGGAAATTAAATATTAATGTTTACATTATATTTTGTTAGTTAATATTTAATATTGTTCTATATTAGATATTAGGTTTGAATGTATATTTCTATAATATATTGTTTCAACAATATATTATTCTTAGAGTTTGTTATATCCATGAATAACATTCTGGGTTAATTGTTGTGACTCCTTCCTATTTTATAGGAGGTTTTTTAGCTGTTATTATGGCTATATAATAGCCTAATGTATTTCATGAGATAGACAGAAAAATAATATAATTCATCTGTGTATTTTTCCTGTCCAAGTCTGATCCAAAACTTATAGGTTAAAGATAACTGTAACTGGTTACTGTGAAATTGAAATAGAGAATAAGAAAAGTGGTTTGTAATTTAAAATTTAGTGTTGAATCAAACCCAAAAGTATGAGAATGATGTAGATGTGGTCCAGGCACACTCAAACGAAGTCAGAATACACCGATTATGATTGGGAGTGTGCAAGGTAAGGAAAAAAACAATGATCAAAAGCTCTCACCTCAAAACATAAATCAAACAAAACACTAAGAAAGAACATTCCTAGAGTGCCTATTCTATTACATTTGTTCATGTTATGCTATTTGTATGGAATGACTGTTATGAACAAAATAACATAATTTTTTAGTGAGGAAGGCTTCCTACGAAGAAATAATTCTAAAGGGTGAGGTTTCACGAATGTTATGGCAGGGGCAGGCTTCACTCTGAAGTATGACTCGACAGAGCAGCAAACTAGGTGCCCACTATATCGTGATTGTGTGATCACCTACGGCTTCTTCTAGGTAGGATGTTGTTTAAGAATGTATGTATTTTGAATTTTTGTGTTGTTTGGTAAGACTCTGAGAAAGGGAAAAGAATAGAAGTGATTTTCTATGATTCGTTTGTCAACTATTAGCTGATCATGACTTCTAGTGTATAGGTTACCCGCAATCAATGTGAGCTAATGAATTAAATCAGAATGCAGTGCACTTATTTTAAACCCAAATTGAAAGTATGATATTCGATGATAATAATAGATGAACAGGAAGAGGGATGCTCTTTCACTAAGATGTAGAAAACAAGAATAAGAATTTTCTTTTTAAATACACCAAAAGAAAAGTGTCTTACGGAGCAAGTAGAAAGAAGAGAATGTTACCAAGGATAAAGTCTTAATGTGAATGCTACTAGAAGTGAAACAAACACACACAATATTTCACCTAGCAATGAAGAAAGATGTAAGGAACCCTGAATGGGTCCCACAGGGCGTGCCAAAATGTTTCAACTGATTTCTTAGTTTATCCTAAGAAGTAATTGACGAAACAGATAAGGTAAAGGTGGTAAGAGGAATCCCTGGTTCGGGATGGTTGTATGTTGTATGCGTGCGTATCTGAATCCTGGATCGAAGTGATTGTGAGACCTTCCTTTTGGCTAGGAGGAACTACCTGTATAAGAATCAAAGCAATACCACCAAAGAGAGTTAAACAATATATGCAGTGGATTGCCTAGCATGTGTTAGATCCTGGAAGTGTGATAGTTACTAGATGGCTGTCAGTTAACTGTTTAAAACAATTTAATGCAAAAATAAAGTAAATATTGTCCTACTATAGTTTAATATGATTTAGACATCTCATACAAACGTAATAGGCTAGATCTAATCTAGTAGGCTAGGCTAGAAGGAGATCCAAAGGTCAAGTAGGTTGGTTATAGATGAATCTGAGCTAACCGGCTAGGTTAGAAAAAAATCTGAAGGTCAAATAGGTGTTTAGGTAGGTATATGTCAAAAATAGGTTGTAATTCTGGCAGAGATTAGGTGACACAGAGACTGACCATGGTTTTATAAAACCGATGCTGATTGGAGTGTAACGGACGATAGTTAGGGAGAACCGACGACGGTCAGGTCAGGAACTGGTAAAATCACATAGTCTGAGCTTTAAAGGTTTTTAGGAAATAATGGGTTAGTAGAAGGTGTTGGGTGATCATAGAGGACATATAGGTATGTTGCGAAGGTCTAGGGTTACTGAAGAGGAAGTCAAGTGGGTGATTGGGAAAGGTATTACAATGGTTTGGTAAGGAGGGTGGGTGAAACAGTTAAGAGGTTTCACTGTTGTCCTAGTGAACTTGGTTATCTTGGCTAATCATAGATCAATCCTTACTTTGTTGCTGTGTCTAAAAAGATTGAATTCATGCTAAGGAAATCAATGCCGAAGGTTCAACCACAAACGACCAACCATCAACCTGTATTACAAAGCTGTAAATGGGTCTAAATAGGCCTTTGGTCTAGGCCAGCATAACCGACATCAATTTAGGGGAACCGACATCAGTCTAGGGTGAACCAATGTTAATTTGGGTGAGATACCTTGGGTTGTTCAAAAAGTTTCCTAGGAAGTTGTTCCACCATTTGATAAGGGTCTCTTCTTTTCCTCGGGGTAAAAACCATCCTTTGGAGGCTTTTAATGTGAGGTGAGGGAATGGGTGTAATATTAGGTTTTATTTTGGGCATTGGTTTAGGGTTTAGGTTAATGGGTCAAATGATGGGGGTGGTTTAGTGAAGTGTATTTAATAAAGGAAACTTTATTAAATAGGTGTGTGAGGGTTGTGAATTAATTTAATGTAGATAATTAAAATTAATGTGTGTGTGGGTAAAGGGTCATTAACTTAATTAAAATAATTAAATTAATGTGTATGGAGGCAAATGGTATAAATTTAATTAAAGTAATTAAATTAAAATGTGTGGGGTGTAGGAGGTAAATGATAAGGTGTTGAGGATGAGGAAGTGATTATAGGGCTATGGTAGGTGACCAAGGTGATAACAACACAATTTTGGTGTTTACAGAAGGAGTTGGTTTTTCTCTTAACATGAGAAGCTAAATTACTTCTTGGGATGTTTTTCATTAAGAACTTTGATTCAGATTTCATAAAGGCTTTATTAGTTAATTTTTTTTATTTTTGTGAAGGACCCCCTAAATGTTTCCCCGTGCCATCAGTAAAAGGTAAGGGCTCAACATCAAAGAGAAAATGTAGGCAAGTAAGGGCTTTCTCCTTTCCCAGTCTCAAACTGTCAGTAAAAAGTATGGGCTTATCACTAAAGACTGTGAAGGACAAAAGGTGTATTGATTTTATAAAAAAAATTATCTTTTTAAATTTATTTAATTTTACTTGTATGTTGATAGTGTGCTTTTTGGGAAAGAACATTTTGCTCCCAATTCTCAACCTCATGTGACTAGTAAGATGCAAGGGTTAAACATCATAGATTGAGGTGGGTGGCCAAAAAGAACCAGATAAAGAAGTTTAGTGCTTTATACTAAAGAGAGAGATTTTTTGAAAGGATGATTTTTCCATCAATAAGTTTCGAGAAAAAACGTATGTAAAAAATATTTCAAATGGTAAGAACCATAACAAATACGAGACACACAATGCCTAATAGGAACAAGGTTAACCTATGTTGAAATAGGTAAACAAATTGAATATATGATTATGGTATGATTAAGATTTACAAATAGATGGAATGCTTAGCATTATTTGTACGCACTTTTCCATTTTCGATTTGCAAGCAGGGCTGTAATACAGAGTTTTATTCCCTTTTTATGCCTTTTAAGTTTTTTGAATGTTGGTGGATGAGGAGTTGAAATGGACTTATCAAGAAAGATTCCCATGTTTATTAAAGTTGAATGGTCCTGAGATATGAGGCTTATCTAGATGAAATCCAAGTCAAGAGAGGGAATTAAATTTGTTTATAAGTCCTAAAATATGGGACATAGATGGACATGAGCCAAGTCAAGGGATAAAATCTAAAGATTTGAGTAATATGAGACTTGGGAAGATAGGAGCCAAGTCAAAAGATTGAATCACATAATTTGATGGGTCCTGAAGAACTAGACTTGGGTGCACATGTTGCAAATCAAAGTATGTGTGATTAGATGATTTTTTGATGAGATCGAAACACATATGTGATGTTAGAAAAATATTGTTGATGTGGGGAAAATATTGAGATACATATTCACATTTGAGTGAAAGAGCAGAAGGAAATAAGGATAGATCTCTATATGTATATCGAGGGTTCTTTATAGGCCATAAAGAGGATATTTTTAATGTTTCTCCTTCTAGGTTGTAAGTTTGTTGATTTAACCATAGATTTGCAATTAAAGCTTCAAATGGTTGAATAAGGGTAATCCTGGGTATAAAAAACTTGAAGAATGTATGCATGTAGATGTCTTGAAAAGAAGGAATTATCATTAATGAGATGCTTTCAAGGTTGATCATTTGAGGTGCAATGGACATAGAAGGTTACATTTTCACAAGTGTCCAAGCTTGTTGTGGTTGTATTTCGACAATAAAACTAGAGATGTTAGGCATAGGAGCTAGAATGGGAAGAATGGAATGAAGCTCAATTAAACTTTATGAAGGACCCTCTTCTATTATGTCAAGGGTTATTGGAGAGTTTTGGAGAAAATTCAAGCTCTCGTCAGGTGCTGGAAAATTATAGTCCAAAACAAGTTTAATGTTTGGTTGGACTAAAGGAAGAAAATACGTAGAAGAAATAGATTGGTTTGAAGGGAGAGATAATTGAATTTTGTTATAATCTCGTTGAAACTTAGTATGTCCAAAAGTTCCCAGGACAACATTCAAATCTTCATTAGATGTGTAAATTGACGTGTCATCAGATTTGAGATCTTCATTTCCAATCTCAACAAAGATCTCTTTGTCATCGATTAAGTCTTGGACATAGTTCTTAAAACATGCACATTTATCACTTAAGTGGCCATCAATGTGATGAAAATCACAATATGCATGAGGTTTGTACAAATATGTCTTAGTTTATTTTTCAAATTTAAGGTCTTGTAAGTGGATATTTTATTACCCTAGTCACTTTGAGTTCGTGAAAGACATTAGAGAGAATTTCATTGAGGGGTGTAAAATTACATTTAACTTTGCATGGTGTAGTGTCTTCACTAGGTTGTATGATTAGATTTTTGATGTATTAGTCATGTATGTTGGGTATATTGCAATTATTTGTGACACTAGCAGTGATGACATTGCAGTTGCGGTTGATGTACCAAGATTCATTGTGAGAAGTTCTAGTATGGTGATTATTGGAAGTGTGGTTGAAAGAATGTTTTTTGACAAACTTATTTCAAAGGTCTGCAAAGGTGGTGATATATGCCTTTTGAGGGTGTAGGAACCAATCCAAATCTTTTCCTCCTAGACTTCTAGGAAAAATACACAAGATAAATTTATCATTATATGCCACTTCGTGGCATGCTATGGAAAATTCTTTGATATGTTGTCTCGGATCAGTTTTTCTGTTGTATTTTTCGAATTTGGGCATCTGGGAATACTATGGGAAGGGTATGCATAATATTTCCATGTTAAAAGGGTATGGAAACAATTTATCGAAATTGAATTATTTGCATTACATTTTCATACCCGTAACAATGTCTTTCATCATTTTCCATTCTTGGGAAAAGGATAAAATTTATAAATCCACCATTGTAATGAGAAATGAGGAAGAGTGAAGAAAGGTACGATGAATAACTAAAACCTAGTTTAAAGTGAATGCTAATATGGAAGTGATGAAAAGGTTTGAAAAGCTTGACCCTTAGCAAACTGAATGTTAAGATGGAAGAAACAAAAAAAGTTTTGAAAATCTCGACTCCTAGCAAAGTGAATGCTAGGATGGAAGTGATAAATTTTTTTTGAAAAGCTTTACTCCTAAAAAAGTGAATACGAAGAGGGAAGAAACAAAAAGGGTTAGTTGATTACCTGAATATTAATAAAAATGAGAGTTAAGAGAAATGGGATGAAAATAGGTTATATGTGTTCTACTCATTAACAAAAATTAATGTTAAGGGAGAAAAGATGTTAAAAGGTGAACATGGTCAAATATTAATCAAATGAGTGAAAAGAGTGATGAAGATATTTAAAAAGGTTAACACCTAACATGATAAGTGTTAAGAGAAACGACAATGGAGGGAAAAGTGAAATGTACTTTACACTTAACAAAATGAATGTCAAGGGAGACAAGACTTAACAAAATGAATGATATCAACTTTTAACAAAAGGAATGATAAGAGTGATGAGAAAAGGGACTTCACAACAATTAACAAAATAAATCATGTTAAGGTGGAAGATGTAATGAAGTATTAGTTTCGAATGATCTTAGCAAAATGAGTGCTAAGAAAGATGAAGGAGCTTGAAAGATTTCACGACCTTTTACGAAACTAAATGTAAAGAGGGAAGAGATGAAAACTTTTAGTGTCCTCAACTTGTGAACAAGTAAGTGGGGAAAGAAGATACTTAAAACATGATGGATGACGCTCAACTCTCAACAAAAATGTGTTAAAGGAAGAGATTTAGGAAAAATGATAATTTTTTTTTACTTTTAACAAGATGGATGTTATAAAGGGAGACTTAAGAAAACAATGAATGATGTTAAATTTTAACACAATTTTTATTAAAATATAAGATTTGACAAAGAAGTGGGAGTATGAAAAGAACAACAAAGTAAAGGTCATAACAAGAAGTGAATGAACGATGACGAGAAGGTCCAAATGTCGCAACAATCAAGATAAAAGACAAGGAGAATATGATGGGATAAGTGAGCTCAAATTAAAGCAAAGTGAATGCTTTAAAGAGAGAAGTGATAAATGACAACGAGAAAAAGAAGTAAATATCAAGTCTAAATAAGGATAAATTTTGATATGGTGAACAAAATAGAAGATGAACCCAAATGAGGAGCATTTGGGATAACAACAAGGATGTGAAAAATAATCCAAGTAAGGTGTACTTCAGAAGAGGAAAATAGAATAAATGTAGAATCAAAGGAAAGAGTGTTTGGAAAATGACAAAAATATACGAACGTGAAGAGAGAACTCAAAGAAGGAGTGTTTGAAAACTTTGAGAATATATGAACGTGAAAGATGGATCCTAAAAATGGAGTGTTTGGGAAAAAGGTGAGTGCAGAACACTACTCCAAAAAAAAGGAAGAAAATAGAGAAAGAGTTTTTGTTTAACCATTAGTTTGTGGCTTCTATCTTAAATTCATTTGGACAATGTTTGGCTTCCTAGGTGGTTGTCTCAATTACGTGTCAAAAGTATATCCAAGAAATCACAACGTTATTGCCAGCTGATGGATTTAATTTACCCCCTTTCAAACCCTGAGCAAATATATTTCTCAAAATGAATCCCACTAGGATCACCACTAAGGATATCCATGACTCTAACTCACAAGGATTTACTATTCAAGTACGAGAAAAAGATTCCATTTCATCCACTAGTTCCCTCAAGGTGTCGACCACTTTATCGTTTGTAGAACCACCCCATTTGTTGTAGATTAAGACTTATGCCAAACAAGTTATGTTCTAGTTAAGTGGTCACGCCATAGCTCTTAATCGAACCTGTAATTACAGTGTTTTAATGTGGTGTATTTTCTTATCTTTTGAGCTTTATGCGGTTTAATTGTACACCATTTGGAAACTTGAAGTTAGTAGTTGTTAAGTGTTTTAGTAACCTTCTTTAGAGTGGGTCCTGCAAGTAAAGACTAGAATGTTCTCCTGATGTAGGTAAAGGATAAGATGACAAAAGAAAGTTCCCATTTTTTATTTCCAAGATTGATTAAAATGCGCAAGGAAATAACATACACATAAAACAAGCTTTGATTTTAAAAAAGGTTAATTCCTAAAACAAATAGAAATAATCACATTTCATATTTCCAAAACCACTTTGAAAGTGTGAGGAAAGACCATACGTGTGAGGTTGTTACGTTAAAAAAACAAAAAATTATAAAATTAAAAAAAATAAAAATTAGTTTTAAACAAAATGACAAGTGTTAAGAGAAATGAATCCATTAATTTAATATAAGTCTAAATCAATTTATTTTTTCCCATTGCATAGATCTTTTCAATACCTTTCCGTAAAAAACAAAGTTATTCCAAGTTCGGGAGAAAAATTTATGGCTTCTGGAAGATGGGTTACAGTAGCGCTTTTAGTAAGAATTTTGAATGTGAGAAAAATGCCTCGGCAGCTATTTTTTTTTGTTTTTTGACTTCCGTACTTCGTTCAACAAGCTAAATTTTTATAGCAAGGTTTAAAAAGAACAATAAACATAAAGAAAGAGTTAGATCAAAAAATTATTAACTAAAATGAAAGACAGAAATGTGGGGAGTCCCACCGGGAGTGCCAAAATGTATGTAGAGAACAATCCTAGTGAATGAAAGACAAACAATAAACTTGCAAAACTTCTAGTAAGCTTCAAATGCAAACCTTAGTAGGAGAGATTTTTAAGTTGTATAGCCTTTGCAAGTGATTTATTTTTGAGTACTCTTGAATGGCCTCCAAAGATAGGTGCAATTTCTATAAACAAAGTAGTTGGAAACCTTCAGAATGAAAATTGACAGAGTTTATTTGTAAACAATTCAAGAGGATTTGGGATAAGACAAGCTTGCAACTTAAAGAAGCAAAGAAAGTTAGAAATTGGTTGAACACGGTTGAATTCACATGCTAAAAATAACATTGAAAGAGGTTATAGCACTATCGGGGCATTTAGGGGCAATACACGATTTAAATGAAAAAATTGCATCTAGAAAGGTTGTTGTACGTGTTATTGAATTGCCCCAACCTTTCTAGGATTGTAGAAGTGTAGTTAACTAGGATTAGGATGTGGAGTCTAAGTGGAGTCCAAGTGGTTTTTCACTCAAATAGGTGCAATTAAATAACCAAATATAATTAGTATTTAGTTGTGAGGAGATAATTAACCATTTAAATAAATAAATGTTTAATTATATTAGCTAGAAGATGTTAGGAATTAATTTAATTAATTCCAAGAGAATGGTAGAATTAAATTAATTTATTTGTGAGGAGATAATTAACCACTTAAATAAATAAATGTTTAATTATATTGGCTAGGAGGGCGTAGGAATTAATATAATTAATTCCAAGGGCATGTCAGAATTAAATTATTTAATTCCAAAGGGTAGGAATATAGATTAAGTAATAGAATTAGTTTTAATTAATTCTGAAGGGGAATATTTGAATTATGGAATTTATTTAATTAATTTTAAATGGGTGTATTGTGGCAAGATAGAATTAATTCTAATTTTATAGAAGTGGGATAGAAATATTTATGTATTTTTAAGGTGTCTACAAGTTTACCCTTTTTACTTAGGATGTTTCCTTTCTTTCTGATACCTTCCTTCATTTTTCATTTCCTTTCTACACATTCTACTCCCAAAATAAAATCTAGTTCATATGCACCCTTTTTGATTCCAAAAATTATTTACTTTCTTGATCTTACTTCTTTACTATGATCCTTAACACTTTTGCACGTGCATCATTTTCTCTTCTTTATGAAATTTATTTCCATGCTATCACACATGATCTATCTCTTATATTTTTCATGGTTTTCAAGATCTCTTATGAACTGAACCTAATTATATTATTGTGATTATCTATATTTTTCCTTTAAAGTAAATTCATGTAACACTTCCATTCTTATCCTTCGTCCACAACTTTTGTAACATGCACACACTAAATCCTTTTTCTTACCACTATACCTGAGTGTATGATTCTACTCAAAATATCATATATATAACATTTCCACATCATAAATAAGTACATATAAATGATTGCATACATGAATGTAAATGTTCTCATGGAATACATATATGACACATTATTTATTTTAGAACTAAGCATTCAACATTTACAAATATGAAAATTAGTGGTATTACATAAATTTCCTTTTTCTAGATAGGATTTATATGTTACTATTTGATAGTTGTGATTCATTTGTTTATAACATTTGTCTATTAATTGGTATAAATATAGTTTGTTGTTCTCTCATCCCATTCTAATCAGTCTTTTTATATGCATTTAAAAACAATTCTTGATCTTTGTGATCACTATGCTGAGAATACTATGGACTTTTAGTCCAGTTCAGTTATATAGGATAATTTTAGTTTAATGATCATTGACCAAAATAATGTGATTCACATGGTTATGCTACTTGTCTTTGTAAAGACAGTGAAAGTGATATCGATGTGCCAACTCATATTGGACATGACACTGTGTATGTGGTTTGCTTTTAAAAGTAAACTAATGAAAGTTATGATTCTTGTAAAACAGTTGATATCAACATAATTGCGCCCCTATTGATGTTGGTTTGTAATGATTTTATACTGACGTGTGAAACTTTTCCTGATTCTTTTGATATTGTTGTTGGGCTAGAAGTTACGACTATATGCATTTTTAGTGACAATAAGAATTTTATAATGCATTTAAAATCAATCAATTATCTTACTGATACTATGCTGATTAAATATATTTTAGAGTTATGTATAGGATATTGTAGTCACATGTAATGCATATTGTTTTACCAAAATAATGTGTTTATGGACACAACTCGTGATGCACAAGAGTATGCTGTCTTTGATAATAGACAGTTATGAAAGTGATATCTAAAGAAAAATGTGCCAACTCATATTTTCATGACATGTATGGGTTTGCTTTTAAAAAAACAAGAAAGTTATGATTCTTCCCAAAAAGTTGATACAACTATCAATTGCGAAAACTAACGAGTTGGTTTAGTAGATGATTTTATACGCGTGTGAAACATTCCTTTCTAATTTGAGTATTGTTGTTGGGCTAGAAGTTACACTTTCATTTTTAGTGATGATTTTATATGCATTTAAAACATCTTATCTTTTGATACTATGCTGAGAAATATTTTTAGAATTGTTGGTGTATAGGATATTTAGATGGGAATGATATTGACCAAAATAATGTGATTCACATGGTTAGCTATGTGTCTGTGTGTAAAGGACAGTGAAAGTGATCCTCGATGTGCATAAACTCATATTTTCATGACATGTATGGGTATTTCTCGTAGAGCAATATTACACTATAATAATCATAACACGATGCAGATATGACAAACTTAAATCGTTATATTAGTGTTAATAACTAGGGCATTAAATTGTATATATAGAAATACAGTGAAGTAGGTTAATGCAACTAGGAGGAAGACATTGGATAGGTTTTACTATGGATAGATGCATTGGGCATCATATGAATTTGACAGGCATAATAAAATTGAGGATAATATTCTTAAGTATAGTTTTTGATTTTTAGACTCCCGAGTTCACATCCTTCTCCATAATGTGCAGGGATGCCCATTTAAAATAGATGGATAAATTGAAATAACTTTGCAGACCATTTTCAAAACATTCAATCATGGAAATGGTTTTCATCCTAGCATGATGCACATCAATTGATTTCACAACTACAATCACTTGAGATGCCTAGTATTTGAGAAGGACCTCGTTTCACAATTTGAAGCCTTGGTATTTGTGAGCTGATAAAGTCCTTTGGGGAACATGTCCTTCATAACCCTATCATGTTGAACATCAACATCCCTATTCAAGACTACATAAGAAAATGAGGGATGTACATATATGGGGGTTTGTGTTATTACCCCATGATTATTAGGCCCCTCATGCCTTCAATAAAGTTGGATTAAATTTCTGTTTGATGCAGATGTGGTAACAAATTGTTTGATGTATTGCAAAGTGTATGTAACCATTGTCTTTCAAATGCATAGCAAAATAAAGTTAGTAAGCAGTTGAAATGCTCTAGAAACCCCTGTTTGAATTTTCCTTTTCGCCCCAAGGATGCTAATCTTGTGAAATAATAGATTTTATGCTTTGCACAATATCTGGTGATTAGGTTGATGGGTCTATGGCAATTGCATCCTAAGGTGTTTGTGACTAGTGCACCTTTGTATCTAGAAACTATCTTCAAGAATTCAAATGAATACTTGGACACCATTCAAATGGTGACTTGCAAGAGTTGACAAAAAATAAATGGAAAAGCTATATAAGAAATGTCTCAAGGAATTCAAAATTAAGGGAAGAAGGGCCCATAAAGGTATTTTGACCAATTTCATATGGCATGGAAATATTCAATGATGCAAATTATAAAAAAGACAGAGTTGTCAAGGTGATGCAGTTGCGATTTAGTAGGTCATAACTAAGGGATACCTTATACCATGCAACCTTTAAAATCACACAACAAAATATAGCATAAAATGGAACAACAGTAGAAGATGGAAATAGGAATTGATGAATTTCATGTAAAGTTTTTCAATAGGGAAAATAGTTCCAACAACAATACATAACTCACCTATGTAAAAGTGAGATGCTACAAAAATTACGAAGAGCAATAGAGACACGTTCATCTATTGCTTCCTTGTTTCCCATGGTTAATTTTGCTAATCACATTATTCATTTTCTCATCAACACCCAACACATTCAAACACATGACTAACGTACTAGATTATAGCTCTATCATCATGGTTCAGGGGTCACCCCTAACACAAGTATGGTGGCGTGTTTATATAGATGAAAGGCCTATTTTATAATATTTATTTGAAATAAGAAACCCATAAGACATTAGATGCATCCCAATTCTTTAGGTAAGATAGGGCCCAATTATTCATAATACGACTCGATGCAAATGAGTCAACTTATTAGTTACAATTATGAGTTAGGTGAACTCATGTCGGCTCCTCCAAATAATTTTGTGATGGAAACTCTTAAAGTCATATGCCACAAGTTTTCCCCATGTGCACAAGATTGCACACAACCCTGAAGTCTCAAGCTCTTGCATTAAGTGACTAAATCTTGCACTATCCACTTGAATGATTCCCTTACTTATGAGCCATTACAAACATAACTACGCACTTGCTCGTGACACTCCAATCATAGACACATTAGTAAAATAAGTGCAAATCAAAATTCATAACATTATGCATTTGTAAATGGTGAAAAACTTTACAATGATTTTTGCGCAATCACATGCTTAATGGATCATTACAAAGATGTGCAATACCAACCTTGCATAAAAACACACAAAGACACTAAGCACTGGAAAAGACTTGTAATGCAAGATTACTGCAAACAAACATTTTGATGCGCGGATTGGACCATTGTTTGGACTACTATAAGATACTATGTTTTTGGATGATGTAGGATTACAAGGGAACTCATATGCTCTTGCAATCATACACATGATTTTATCGAAGAAAACATAAGCTCTTGCTTATAGCTTTGTTGATGGTATGTCCATGCTTTATATCTTAAAATGTGATTAGCCCAAGTTACACATCCTCAAAGTTTTAGCCCTTCTACTTGTACAAATGTATTCTTTATAAATTTTGATGCATTTGTCTAAAATGAATTGATTCTTGTATCATGAAGAATTAGTTATGTAGTTTTAGGGAAAGTGCTACGGATGATGAATGGATTCCAAAAAGTGACCAGTTATTTTCAATCTATGAAGAAAAACGCGAGTAATACTTTTGGGGAAATTTGTACGCGATATTATGCTATGAATTTTTATGGATCTATGAAAAAATCATATTCATAGTGTAATAGTAAAACTTGAGCGCGTTATGTACGTGACTGGACGTTCCTGTTTGCTATTAGTTTTTCATTTATTAATATTTATCAGATTATGATGATAGTTTCTGAATACTATTAAATTCTATTTTACCTAAATATAAGACCACAGTATCGGTCAACTTTCTACACCTTATGGATTTTTAGTCTCACAGGACTCCATTCAGTCACTGGTTTAGATAGATAGTATAATTTCATATTCTAATCTGGTTAGTACATTGAAGTATTTATTTAGGATTTCAACATTATAGCACAAAAAAGCTATTTGTACAAGGGTTTAAATTCTAGGTAATCGTATATCTATCATTTCTAAAAGAATATAGTCATTGTTTAGGTTTTGGGGTACTTCTTGATTGCGTTGCATTGACACTTGTGGGAGTTTTACCTAATGTGTCAAAACTAAATATGTGAGGAGAAAACATTTAAAAATGGCCCAGTTGTTGTGCAGGCAACATATTTACAACAAATGATATGGACATCGAAAGTGGGATTCACTTTGTTAACACATAATCTAGACAACAAGGTATATCATTACACCCATCACATAGTTTTTAATGGGTTACAAATGCATCAAGTGAAGAATGCATGTGGTCCCATCAAAACGATGGAGCCTAGATGTAGAGGATCATGAAACATTTCACGAAGACAATGAGTGCAATCAGAAAAATTGATGCTACTTGGTATTCTAGTAGAAAGATCTGATAACATCATAGAGCTTTATTGTCTTCTGAGATTCAATATTTTCGTGATATTTTAATGGTCATCAATAGCATATATATTTGAAGAATTTCTCACTCATAAAGTGATGGTTGCATATCATCCTCCTATATATGTTATCTATTAAAATAATTCTATGATTTTATGAGTGTTATATTATGGGGTTATGATCAATGTACTTGTGCAATGATTACTCACATTTCTTGCACAGTATAGGGATGGTGGAATTTGCAGTGTCTCTCCCAGTACGGTGTGGAGGTCAAGAACATTAGTAATTCATTCTAGTAAGTTACACTTCCACTCCAAGTTTCATTCATGGATGAAATGGGTAAGTGCAGCAAGTTAGGAGGACAAAAAAGGGGTCTTAAGTGGACGTCATATTGCAAATAACAACATAATATCAACTTGTAGGGATTATTAGCAATTCATACACTCAAAATTAGAAAAACTTATATCAATATGAATCGTAGCATCCAGAATCTAGTTTCTAAACTACTAATTTTAAATTTTAAAAAATTGACAAGTTTAGCTATATTAAACACTCAAAATTCAATGACTTGGTATATTGTAAAAAAAAAAAATGCCTATAAGATTGCAGTTCTGTTTGCCCAAGCAATTTGGATGACCAAAAATTGATATATATATATAATATATATATATATATATTCCTTTGGTGAGAAGTTAGATGTCGCTATCTATCTTGAGATAGATTTTATTTTGTATTTTTTTTTAGCAATATTTTATTTTTTTTGATTTTTTCCGTGAAAGTGAACTGAAAACATAAAGAAAATAGAGCACTTTCCATTTGCTCTGCCATAACTTCATCAAAAAAATATTGAAATCAAATAATTTTTTTTTGAACATGTATATAATTTCACCATGGTTGGGATGGTGTAATTTTTATCACATTTTGACAAGTGAAACAAAATTTTCGGTCTTAAACGTAGACATAAACATTCACGGGAAAAAGTGTCTTCAAGACCTACTATTAGTAAAAAATTATAAAATGATATTTATCCTATTATATTCACTTTAAAATCAATATTTATACAAAGCTAACAGTCTCCCCTATGTAATGGCACCATTTTTATGACATATTTTTAACTTTTCGGCATGGTTCAAGTCGCAGAACACTAAATTTGATGTTTTATTGTTTTTGATGTAAAATTTAGGATTTGTTGTCCACTTAATTATCCCCCAACTTGTTGCTCTTACCTAACTACATATGTTTATATTATTCCTTTAAAATTAAAAATATAAATACATTGATTATAACATCTATATTTAATGTGTACATGATTCTAGCTATGTTTCCATTATTCCATTGAATGTGAAATAACTTATATTTCTATACCATTGTAGGGAATTAAATTGGTCTCAAACACTTATACATTACGCTTCAAAAAGACATAAAGTGTCCAATGAATATTATTCTCTTGTGGGATTATACCCTATTCTATCTAGGCTCAAAACGTATCTCCTATCTAAGATCAAATTAGTTGAGGTATACAACACACAAAACAATTTTGCCTTCTTAATTTGATTTCAAGACATCTCAAGATACCTTTATGCAAATTCAAATGTTTACTCATAAATTTAACAAAAGGAAAATGGAATAATTTGGGAACATTATAACAAAAAAAATTGTCAAAAAACTAATTTTATGAATGAATAAATATTTATTGACAATGAATGATGGCGAGAAAAGTATAAAGCACTTTGATGCCTTCAACTCTTTTTCAAGTCATTAGTTGTAGACATAAAGATGTATGGTGAAGAATTGTGTATAACACTATAAGTCATTATTAGAGGTAAGTACATTTATAAGTTTTGGAAAAAAATTCTTTCAAGGCCAATGAGCTACATGATAAAACCATCATTATTTTGGTAGAGAATAATATGTACTTTAGTATGAAGGATAGGTCATATTTTTGAGAAAGAATTATCCACTTCACAGTAGAAAGGAATGGGAAAATGCATTAGTGAGTATGGAAAGTTGAGAAAGGTTAATTTTCCCACAAGAATTGTGGACACAAAGGCATCACATAAAGTATACATAGTTTACTATACAATTAGTGTTGGTGTGAGTTATCCTATGTGTCCTCCTCACATATTGGAGGGTCATCTCACATGGGTTAGGTTTAGGGTTTACTATTGAGTCATGCATTAGGATTACTCAGCACCCTATATGTACCCTTTCACTATTCATTTGTGAGCATGTTAAGACACTCCATTGTATTTTTCTTATGAGCAAGTTTTATTCTGTTATGTAAGTTATTCAGTTGTTGATCGATTATTCCTTGTGATTACGTTAGAGCCATTACAATTCAACTTGAGTGCAAATTCATTGTGGTGCATATTTTCTGATACTATTCGTCAACTCTTTTATTGTATCAAAGATGAGATCGGGTAAATGTGCACTCATTTTTTGAGTTGTGATTACTCTTGTTCTTTTCATTTTTTCAACTCCTCATGCAATTTTTTCGATCATTATATTCTGGGAATTTATTGCTAGCGTATTTAACAAGTTGCTCTTGGAAAGTTTTCAGTTTTGTTGTGTTCTTCGTGCATGTAAAGATCTCCTTGAGTTTTTTTAGGGGTTTTGTAGCTACATTTAGCTAGCTGCAGCTAAATAAAGTAGATTAGCCACAATAGAGTATTTTCTAGTTTTTTTATTTTTTTTATTTTTTATTTTTTAAATTGAAATTTTTCTTTACATCTCTGGTTTTTTTTGGTCTGCTGTATTATTTTTGCAGAATACGAGCTCTTAGGCTGCGTGGACATTTTTTGCTTGCTGTGTGGAGGGTTTCACGTTTTTTGCACCTGTCTTGTTTGTATACCCGTGGATGTTTTTGCTTGCTACGTGGAGGGCTTCAAAAAAATTTCTTGGACGTTTTTTTGCTTCCTGCGTGCATACCCATGGGCTTCTCTCCTACCCTCCCTGTTTGGACATTTTTATAGGTACATATATGTGGATTTGCTTGGACGTGACTCGAGCTATTATTCGTTGTTCTCACACCAGCCATGTCAGAAGCTCTGCTCTTGTGCGTGACCCGAGCTATTATTTGTTGTTCCTTCTATTGTTCCCTTTGTTTTTTTCTTACCATGGCCGTGGTCTTCAACAACAAAAATCTGTGGTCTTCAACAACAAAAATCTGTGTTCATTTCAACACAAAAAACAAAAATGGTAACTTCCTTCATTCAAAGTAACTACTTTCTAAATTTAAAAAGTATTAAAAACTTTCTTACAATCTTTTAAAAAGTGCGAGTTCATTTTGGTAAGTATTTTAAAATACTTTCTATTCTTAAAAAAAAACAAAAAGAATACTTTCTCGCTCTTTTTGGTAAAAGATTTTTTTTCTTTTTTAATATATTTTTAAAAAAAAACTTTCTAAATTTTTTTATTTAGATTTATTTCATTTAAAATTGTCTTTTAAACAAGAGAGAAAGTATTGTTTCAAAATTAGTTTTTTAATATTTAATTATTATTTAATTAGACATTAAATAATCGTACTTAATTAAAAAAAATATTTACGATTAATTTTCGGTTAGTATTGTTTAAAATAAATCACCTTTAAATTAAACGTTTTTTAATCATATTTTAAAACTCCCATTAGCCTTAAAATAGCTAAATTGGACATTTCCACATGATAATTTTTAAGCGTTTAATTTTCATTTTTTTTAATAATCGTGAGCTCAAGTGTGCAGTGACTTTTTGACCTTTGTTTTTCCCTTCCAAGCATTTTTTGGCATTATAAAGACCCCTGAACTCCTTCGAGTTCATTTAAAATCATTGTATTTTACCCTTATTATTGCTTGCGACTAGTGAGCATGTCTGCCATAGTCTGCAGCAAGGGCGTTTTCTCTGTGCAATGTGAGACATTTTTTCTGACAACCAGGATTTGCTTTTGTCTGCTTCCTTTGTTTTTACTTTGTGCTTGTTTATGGTGTCCTATTTTTTTGCTGTGCTCCATGAAACACTGTTTTTGTCTCCTCTCTTGCACTTTATTACACTGATTGCAAGTTGAGTTACCAAGTGTTTCCAACCACACACACGAACCTGATTGTAATCAATGCACTAAACTATAAAGTGCCAAAAGCAGGGGGTTGTTATATTGTCCTGGGTGGTTGTGTTTCTTTTCTGCATTTCTTCTCTCTCTTTCTTCACTATGGATGCACTTTCAATTCCTTTCTTATGTCATTCAACTTATTTGAATGGAGATCGAAAATTCCACATTGAGGCGTCTGAAACACCTAAATCTACATGGAAAACACTGGATGCAATGTTTGGAAAACAAGATGACATCAGAGTGCATAAGTTGGAAAATGAACCGCTAGGGTTATATCCTAGTGAATTTGAAAACCTATAAGATTTCTTCTCAAAATTTGTCCACATTAGATAGTTGTTAAAGTGATGTCAAGTAGAGAAGAAAAATTCTCAACTGATCTTGTCGATTCTCTCTAAGCTAGGTCATGAATATTCTATCTTCATGTTAACTTTCTACGCTACAAAAGATGCTTTGGGTGATGCTTAGACTATGCCCTCCGTTGACTACTTTTCATCCCAACTCATTCGAGAATAGGACAAAATCATTCAAATGGGGTCTCTCAAGTCCATGTCACATGCCCTTGTAGCAAGTACTAGCAAGGGAAAGAATACTGAAAAGAAGAAAGAAACAAAGGATCAACCTAAGAAAGAAACCAAGACCAAACCTAAAAATGACACAAACACTTTGACTTCTGAGCCTAAGGCACAAAAAAGAAATTTTTTGTGTTCCTATTGCAAGAAGTTTGGTCACAATGAGCACCATTGTTTTTGGAAATAGATTGATCACTTATCTCACTTACCTGATAAGTGTTCCTAAATCCATAAAACAAAGTGCTCCGAAGGCCAAGTCTTCTACTACAAAAGGTTCGAAAAATGATAAGAAAAAAGGAGAGGCCACTGTAGCTAGAGTTTCTCCTTCATCGACGTGGATTATAGATTTCGGTGCCCCGCACCACATGGGTTCTTCCAATGTTGAGTTTTCCAACATCGAACCTTGTGTAATGTCCTAAATCACGATGGGTAATGACACGACAGTGCCGATTTCCGATAGTTGATTGGTAGAGATGGATGGGGTAACATTTAACCAAGTGTTGAGTGTTCCTAATCTCTCTACCAATCTCCTATCGGTTTACCAAATTACTCATCTTGGTGAAGGAATGTGAGTGGAATTTTTTCCTAACTCGGTGATTATTTGTGAGCTTAACAATGACACTATAGTGGCTGAGGGAAAGGTTTATCAATGTTCACAGTTATATACCTTTTTCCCATTTTACTTCTGATTCTTCGTACATTGCCTTACTCACTCATGCAAATGACGTTAGTAAGCTATGGCACGAGTGTTTTGGACATCTAAATTATCGCTACCTTAAACAATTGAGCCAAAATGAAATGGTCAATGGGTTACCCCGCATCAAGTTTTCTAAGGGTCTTTGTGAGGGTTGTACCCTTGGAAAGCATCCTGAAAAGAAATTTGACAAAGGAAAATCCTCGAGAGCTACTCGTCCCTTGGATCTTGTTCACAGCAATATTTCTAGTCCATTTCCTTCTCCTTTGTTTACTAGATCTCTTTATGTGCTAACCTTCATTGATGAATTTTTGTGATATACTTGGGTATATTTTCTTAGGCTTAAGTCTGAAGTCTTTGAACATTTTCAGGACTTTAAGGCTCTTACTGAGAAATAGGCATAATGGTCTATCAAGGTTCTTCGAACCGACAATGGAGGTGAATATGTAAACACTAGGTTCATGGATTTCTGTACTTCTGAAGGGGTCTCTTTGCAACATATAGTTTCTTATAGACCTTCACATAATGGAGTCGCAGAAAGAAATAAACATACTCTGAAGAACATGGCCACTTGTATGATTCACTCAAAGTCTCTTCCTCCACAGTATTGGGCCGAAGCAGTGAATTGTGCAAATTACATTGAAAACATGTTCCACATAAGGAAGTAAGTGGGATGACACCCTTTGAAGCTTGGTTTTGATGGAAGCTTGATGTTGTGCACTTTCAAGTCTTCGGATCCAAGGCTATGGCTTGGATTCCCAAGAAGAAACACAAGGCCTTGGAACCACAATCCAAACCTTGAATCTTTATATGCTATCCTGATGGCATGAAGGGATATCGATTGATGAATCCTACTTCTCATGAGTTGTATATTGAGAGAAGTGTTAAGTTTGATGGGTCTTCTTTGACTTATACTTCTCCACCTATTGAGGTTCTTCAGCTTGCCGATTCAGATTATGACTCATCAGATGATGATACTGTTGAGCATGCCCCTCTTCTGGATCCTCCCAACCATCAGACCTCTGAGTCTTCTGATTCTGATAGTAGTGATGATGAGGACTATGCCCCTTCTCACTCAAGTGAAGAATATTCCAACTCTGAGCCTGATCCTCCTAGTCCTCTTTGGTCTAGGAAAAATTTGCAAAGTGTTGGAGATTTAGTTAGAGATACTTCAGATATGAGATGTACTCACTTAGATTTCGTTGGACCCCACTCTTTCTTCACCTCTTCTTCTAATCCATAATCTTTCTGGGAGGCTTCTGGTATTCCTGAGTGGGATTCTACCATGGATGAGGAGTATTCCTCTCTCATGAAGAACGATACTTTGGATCTCACCCCTCTTCTGAAAGGAAGAAAAATTGTTTGGTGCAAGTGGGTGTTCCAAACAAAGTATGGAGTAGATGGAGATGTCAAAAAGTTTAAAGCATGATTAGTAGATAAGTGTTTCTCCTAGATAGCAGGGGTTGATTCTTTGCTCCAGTTGTGAAGATGACTTCTATTCGACTGACCCTAGCCATTTCCACAACGAACAGATGGAAAGTCCATCAAATGGGCATTAAGAGTGCCTTTCTTCATGGTGATGTAGAGGAAGAGATCTATATGGAACAACCTCTAGGTTATGTCCAAGATCCCTCCCTCATCTCTAAGTCAAAGAAGTCTCTTTATGACCTCAAACAAGCCCCTCGGGCTTGGTATGCCAAGATGGACTCCTTTTTACTTACATCAAGGTTTACTAGGTATCACTCTGATCTAAATGTTTATATTCTATGGAAAGATGACTCTATACTCATTCTTATTCTCTATGTTGATGACTTGTTGATCACAGGTAGCTCTTCCTCTATTATTGATTCTGTGAAGATCACCTTGGCCAATAGGTTTTTCATGACTAACTTAGGTCTACTTTATTGCTTCCTTGGGATCCAGATTTCACAATTTGACTCAGGAATTTTGATTTCACAACCTAAGTATGCTCTTGATTTGCTTTCTCATTTTCATATGCCCAATTACAAGTGTTCTCCTTCTCCTTTCCTTTCCGGGGTAAATTTGGTTTCAGATTTCTCTACTCCCTTGGTTGATGGTACTCTTTATCGACAGTTGGTGGGGAGCTTGATTTCCTTGACTCACACTTGATCAGATTTATCATATGTTGTTGGGATCATGTCCAGATTCATGCAGGAGACACATTAGTTACACTGGAAAGTAGCTAAATGGATCCTTCATTATGTTCATGGCACTTATACTGAAGGCATTCACTATCGTGGAGGGGTAGATATCAACTTAATTGGGTTCATAGATTCTGATTGGGCCGGTGACTTAGATCATCAGAAATATACTTCTAGATATAGTTTCTCTCTTGGTTCAGGTCCTATTAGTTGGTCTAGCAAGAAGCAGAATGCAATTGTGATATCATCTATAGAGGCAGAATACAAAGGAGTAGTTAACACTGCCACATAAGGCTATTTGGTAACAGGGTATTTTGACAGAGTTTGGAAACCAATTTCGGTGGCCTACCATTATCTACTGTGATAATATGAGCACTATCTCTATTTGCAGAAATCTAATTCAGCATCAGTAGATGAAGCACTGAGATCCATATTCAATTCATACGAGAGCTTATTTATGATGGCATCATCAACATTCAATACATTCAAGAAGCTAATCAAATTGCAGATTTATTTACCAAGCCATTCACTGAGATGAAGTCTTTTCACTTATGGTTTCTTCTTAGGGTGAGGTCTTCTGTAGCTACTCATCTTCTTTGGGCTTAGTAGTCATTTTATTCTTCTTCTTCTAGCAATATTGTGTTTGTATATGGGCACCTTATCAGGCCTTTAGTTACCAGGCCCCATTGACCAATCTTTCTTAGTTGTTTAGGAGTGTCTTCTCTTTTTTTCTGACTCATCATAGCCACTACCCTAGCTTTGATGAAGGGGGGGTGTTGGTGTGAGTTATCCTATGTTCCCTCCTCACATATTGGAGGGTCATCTCACATGGGTTAGGTTTAGGGTTTGCTATTGAGTCATGCACTAGGGTTACTTGGCACCCTATATGTACCCTTTCACTATTCATTTATGAGCATGCCAAGACACTCCACTATCTTTTTCTTATGAGCAATCTTTATTTTGTTATGCAAGTTATTCAGTTTTTGATCAATTCTTCCTTGTGATTTCGTTGGATCCGTTACGATTCAACTTGAGTGCAACTTCATTGTGGTGGATAGTTTCCGATATGATTCATCAACTCTTTCAATTATATAGTTTCCATTAGAGAAATTTCATTGATCAAGTGTAATAGATATTTTTCCTTGTAAATCATATTGTACACAAATCTTTGAATCTAAATATTATATTTGGTCATTTTTTTAATACAAGTAGTAATATAGGTGTTCGGGTTATACGTAATTATTGAGTAAAAAAAAAATCAAATTTTGGTAGTTAGCCTCAATCAATGTTTTTAGAAGTAATTATTTGATGTTCATAATATTCTAGAGGATAAATAGAAGTGAAGTTATTATATTTAAGATTATTATTCTATAATTTACACCCAGTATTTTTGGAGTTGTAAGGGGAATATTATATATATATATATATAAAACATTGACATCAAATTCATAGTGAGTAATTGAGATAAAGTAATATTCCTCTTGAAATTTACTATACTTTTTTGTTTCCTTTGTTCAATCTTACATTTCATAATAAAATGACCCTTTCCTATTTAGGAAGTACTCTAAGAACAAGCTGATGATATTTGTAATTTTGAACATTGACAAATTCATATGACCAATCTTGAATAAGAAAATATCAGTTTTGAAAAGCACATCTATGATATAAAACTAATATTGTTTGATATTCCTTGTATGTGATGATAGTTTACTTAATTTTAATACTACATTGTTTTTTTATTCCCACATATATCATTTATTTATATAGTGATTTTTCATATCTTTGGGTAAAATATTTATGTATTTTTTTTATATTGGATTAAAATGCAAAAGATCATCTAGCATATTGTTGTATTGATAATAACTTTATTATGTTTTTCCACTTGGAATTTTCTTGTTGATTTCATTACTAGTAAACAAAGGAGAATTAACTTCAAAATTTTGAAAGATTCCATAAACTAAACTAAAGAAAAGAGAATTAATTCTATATACATATTCTTTATATATGTTCTAATTGTATTCTCTATACATGTTCTAATTATATTTTTAATTGAAAGTTTACATCTAGCTCTTATTAGAATATATTACATCTACTACACATTTTATGCTACATTAGATATCAAAATATAAAATTCATATTTAATGAATATATATAAAAATATAAAAAAGCATGTCTAAATAATATATATATACATGTCAAAAATCTTGTGTAAACACATAGATATACATGTACATGACCAAAAAAAGTACAACATGTATCATTTAAGTCTCTTTCCTATAGTAGGGTGAATATCATACCCCTCACTAGGCTCTACTACACCTTGCATTTATAAAATGAAATATACACATCAAAAACTATATATAACATACCATATATTAAATTTTATAAGAAAAATTCTACAACAATTTATTGATTAATTGACTAAATCATATAATAGAGATGTAATTTACTAGCTCAGTGTTTATCTCCGAGAGGATGTTGGGAGTATCTACACTATATGTAGATATCTCTCCCGTAGATCCCTGTGAAAAAAAATAGGTTAAGTGTAAGAAGTTAATAAACAAGTTTTTTTAATAAAGTTCATTAATTTCACAAATTTCAATTTAGATTAAATATTAATTTTAAAACACAATAAAAATAGATATATCTCAATAGAATGTGTTTCCAAATCTATGGGACTGCCACCGAAAACTGTCAGATGCTGACCCACAACCTCAACACCAGAAAATTACTTGCCAAGTGAGACAAGATGACTGAGGCCCTTAACATCAAAATCCATGCTAGGCTCATTCAAGAGCTGTATATATGTCATATGGGAAAATTGTGTGGGTTGCTCACCAACATGCGCTAGAGCAAAATCGTAAACACACAAGTAGATGTTCAATATTAGTATTAAATAAATTATAAAGTAATGATGAAATAAAATAAATTTAATTAAATTAAGGTTTAATTTTCACACACAGGAATAGAAATGTGCTGAACATTGGGTGTCACGATCCTAGGAACATCAGGGTCTTATTGTAGTAGTTATAGTAGTACCCTAAATAGAAGATACATTGGCATTTTTTTTATAAATAATAAAACCCTTGATAGTTGAATGGTACAGTGTCATGCAATCACCTCATATACACGCAACGAGTCAACCATCTATGATGTGTCCCAACCGACATGTCTAAGTGGGATTTTTAACTACTTCAAAGTTATCAAGGGAAATTAAATGTGCACAATCATATACCTAGCTACGTTCATTATTGTTTCTATTAGATCTTCTAGTGCTAGTACCACACCTCTCAAGGTACTGACCCACATGGTCAGAAGATATCAATTGGTTCTTGCGAAAAATGCTCCCAAGACCCTCTATAGCACCCTCATGGGTACTTACAATGATAGTTGTTATGACTTCCTGAAAGCCTGGTAAGAAAGGTTGTGGGCCTCACTACAATTTTTTGCATGTCAAAAACTAGACGAGATCACTCCGTGTCGATATGTAGCCCTATCACTAATATAGCCATGCCCCTACCCATTATGAATAGAGATGTCTAAATAGTTCACCTTTAGGTTTAGGTGAAACTCATCACGTAGGATCAATATGAAATATAATGGTCATTTTTCATTATTTATAAATTGTCCTTAAGAGGCAACAAATATGGGATAAATAGTGCATGCACAAAGGGGACATGAACAATTGCTTACATAATATGCCCTTATTTTCTTTTTGCCTACATAACTACTCCAACACGACCTATTAATGACTTCCTTATTAGCAAGTCGTAATGTAACCACATTATATCCTACATCCTGATTTAACTAAAATTAGGATTTTTAAATGCTATTCTATACTTAATATATATATATAATAAGAAGAATAAATTATTTTAACTTAAGTATTAAGGGTAAATATTTTATTTGATATTTAAATGAAATGAGATGATGAAAATGAAAGTGATAAGGTATTGACCTAAATTTAACTTACCTCATTATGTGTAGGATTGAACTAGATGATGTGAAAATAGTGAAAGATGTGAAGATGATTCCCTTAAAATCATAGTAGTTTAAGATATGTCTGTACTTGGGTGCCTATAAGCACCCGTGGTTTGTTATCTAGGCTCTTTGGTCTACAAAAAAGCTGAGAATTTGAGTTCGGAAATATCGTAAAGTCTTCACACTACCTTCGTATTGGGCACTGTTTTGTCGCAATACCTTCACATATGTCACCATAGTGAGGTGATGAATACCTACCTATAAAACCCCATACAAAGGAACAAATCCATAAAAAAAAAGATGTAAAGGAAGGGGTCAAACTGACCATAGTTGCCATAGTTTTTGTATTACAAATAAGTGTTGCACTACATTCCATACCCAATGTAGTTTTGTATGCTTATGTGTGCAATTATGTTCCTAGCATGCCCTAGCACTAATGACATGGAAGTAGAGGTCAATAACTACATGTAAAAATGCAAATGGTGGATGGAATAGAATGAATATAACCCTTTCCACCTATGCTTGTGAGATGCAGATGTAGAAGATGCCCAAATGTAGTCCTTTAACCTAATAGATAGCTATCTATTCATATTAAGATGTCCACCCATAATATGGTGAGTATGTTATGTTTATTATAAGGATATCTTCCTCTAATTTGGACACTAATGACCTGACATGCCGACTAGCACCTAAGGGAATGAACAGGAAAACAAACAAGACTGACCTCAAACAAATAAATTAGACCCAAGTATTAAGGATATTGATGAACCTAAAATGACATGTTGGGGTACCTATAGGCACCTGATCATTACCCTAGGGTACCCCAACCAGGGACTAAAGATGATAATCAAGCAAACTACAACACCCAAGACTCTCTCAGAGATGACCACAATTGTGTAAACAACTCATGACTATAACAAACAAATGAAAATGATTATTGAATAAATAATGACTGGAGTAAGGGATGGGTCATTAGTGAATACTTTTAGTACGCGAGATCCATTTATAAAATAACATACATGACAGTCTAAATGTAATAGTAAGTGTGTGATTTTTGTGACTACACTTTCCGCCACTATATTTCGGTGAGCAGTAAGCTCAATAACATAAAGAAGATAGATATGTGTACCTGAGAGAAGTTGGATATTCCCATGTTGTAGTAGAGCACATAGATGTGTTATAGAAAATGTGCCAAAATAATCATATAGCATGTTGAACTATGGATAAATGTGTTGATACATGCAGTGTAATGAAAAATTCAATGTCGTGATGATATAAATGTAGAATGATTTATGATTTCGAGGGTTGTATGGTGATGATGAGATGGGGTATGGATTGAATAGTTCCCAACTCAAACACGTGCATATGTATAATCAAGTAGAGGATTTTTTTCTCTTACTGCCAGAGGAAGAGCGTCGAGAGAAAAGTGTGTTATTCTCCAATATCTAACTACATCCTCAAGATCTAACCACTACAGATGGACTCAGATAAAATATTTGCGGTTTTCTAGATCTAGATATGTTTTAATCAAACAGTTGACCCATATAGGAGTGGTATAGGAAATGAACTCTTTCCCCCACTCCACAGGTGTCACCGTAATGTGATAACTTCCAAGTTAGGTCATATGGAAGGAAACTTGAAATGCATGATGGGTTCTATGTCAGGCCATACTGAAGAAAGATAAAATATATATGATGGATTCCATGTTAGCTCATCTGGAAGAAAGTGCAAAATGTACAATAACTTCCCAAATTAGGTCATCTGGGAAAAGTGATGAATGTAATCTCCTAAGTTAGGTTATCTGGGAAGCCACCACATAACTCCCAAGTTAGGTCATTAGGGATGAAAATTATGTTGAAATAATATGTAATGATTTCTATTTGTTAGAGTCTTGAACATGTATTTTTACGTGTGAATTTGAAACGTGGAAATTGGAAGTTTTCGAGGACTGCACCTATACCCTTGTGCCGAAAGTTTCATGTTTTATCAATCCTAGACACCCCAGGTAAAATCCATCACTCTAGATACCCCCTATTTGATGTCAAATTGGTCCCCTAGGGTGATTTAGGAAATTCTATTTATTCCCCCTAGGTGATTTTAGGGAATTTTGAAAAGATTTTATCTCCTGACAGTATTGGGAAGGGCTATCGTTGGCCTTCCCAGGACTGGATCAACCCCTTGGAGTAGAGTGGAAGGGAAAAATTCAACATGGAGGTGAATTTAAGACCTTAGAACATCATGAAAATTATTTGGGAAGTTATGGGGGCGTTTCGAAATACTTGGAGTAGTTTGAGTAAGAAACAGGGTTCAAAGGCCTAGGCGAGTACACTGGCCTAAAATATTTTTTGGCCTTCAGAATAAGATTATGGGAGCTCTAGATGGAGTTAGAAGTAAAAAAAAACATATCCAGATATAATATTCTAATACCTACATTATGGAGAAATAATATTTTTCACAACACCTTGGCACACAGGATCGGCAGGTAGTTTTTATCAGGCACAAGTGGAGTCTCAAATCAAAAATCCCATTTTTTAGGAATCGCATGGTTGAATCAAGACATTATATCCCTACAATTGGATCCAAAATTCCATTTCCATTTAGGATCATATATAATTTCACCAATACCTTTCACGAACATCTCAAGCTATCATCGTTCCAAGTTACTCTCTCAAATGCAGTTAAGGATTTACTAATTTTTCAGGGGGACATGTCTCAGCACCAAGATCCTTATGGGATTTCATGTCCCCAAAGTTCATAAGTTTAGGTAAACCAACCTTGGAAAAATTATCCCAGCCCCCATGTGACATCTAGGACCCTCATGTGACCCTCCCAGACTTGACAGTTTAGCTCACAGGTGCATTTTTGGAGCATCCATTCCCTGTCGTCAGATGAAGCACCACGTTTGAGCTCCAAGACCATTGTGGAAACTAATTTCCCTCATTTACCTTAGGTTAGGGACATAAGACATGTAAAAAATAATCCTATCCCCTATGGGGAGTCTTGTGGACATCCATGTGACCAACTTTCAGCTCCAAGTGCTTTACAACAGCTTTTCTCACCTTCATTCCCAGTCATAGGTTAGATGCCACGTGTCGTCCTCTTGACCACCATGGAATTTTATTTCCCTCACATCCATGAGTTCAGGGACATAGAAAATGAAAAAAAAATTCCCAAGCTTCTTCTTCTATGTGTTCAAAATTTAAAAATCTAACTTCCGCTCAGTGTTTCTAATGTTTCCAGCTGCTTCCACTCCCATGCACAAACAATCTTCATCCCTCCTCTACATCTTTCTTCCATCAATCTGCAATTACATAAAAGTCAGACTAGATCAACTAAGGAACTGAAATACCTCTCCCATGGTGATACACATGTATCATAAGGAATTCTCATTAAGCTAAGAAGGAGAAACAGAGAACAACGAAGAAGAGAATAGTAAAATCTCCATAGCCAAAAAATAGAAATCTTAAAAAATCCTACAAACCAGTGCAAAAATCAACAAACCATTTTGTTCTATTTGTTTATCTATTCAAGACCATAAAAAAAATAACCTCAAACTCCTCTCTTGTGCAAGAGAGCATCCACAAGGAAGAAATCTCCTTTCCGTATCAACGAAGAAAGAAGTGGGATTTCCCATCAAACCGGTTGTCAGATTGAAGTAAGATCACACGTGAAGCACCAGAAGAAGAAACCCACATCAAAAATATAATTTTATTCACAAATAAAGGAGAAAACTAGATGTGTAATTTTGAGGTCCATTAATGGTTGCCGCATCAAGAAGCACTATCAGGTCTAAAAATTAAAACATTAAAATCTCCTAAACTATTAAGCTGACGGGATCAAAAATTTAGAGGGGTGATATTACACAAAATCCTGTATCAAAAAGCTTCATTCCACGTTAATCTGACTCCTAGAAGCCAAATTTCTAAAAATAGTAGGTCTAGTACATAGGGACTGCTATTTCGGGAAAGTCATCAACAAATGAACCTGTGAAGGACATAGGGACATTGGAGGTACACTACAGTTGAGAATTCACCAAAACAGACATTTTTGACACTTACTAAAAATATTAAGTGGTCTAATGAGCACCTACTAGAAATAGAAAGTTGATCCAGAAAGAATAATGAAAGCAAGGAGAAAGAGGAAAACAGAGCTACAACATCCAGTTGAAGATTAGGGACTTGATTTTTCACACTTACTAAAAAGAGTAAGTTGATTTTTATAAGGGAGACATGAAGCTGAAGTGGATAGGTCAGAATTCGACACATTCCTTCACCTTCGAGTATGATGTGGAAGATAACGATGTCTTGTACATGGATCTAAATGACCTTAAGACTCGCATGGCCTCCAAGGACTGAAGGAGGATCAAAGACCAGATATTCACATGTGGCGTGTTTCACAGTGTAGGACACTCAGTTTCTATACAGAGTCTCGAGCTATTCCTATCCTACTCTTTCCACTACGAGCTAGAGACACGAACCATCTGAGATGACCGTGGTACAATGATGGTGGTCATTAGCCCTAGGACCATTTCAATCTCTCTGTATATACTGACGTCCCCTAGTATGGTCATCATCTCCAAGGAAAGAATTATGCATGATTGGGAAATAATGGATTCATATGTCCAAGGAGTAGTGCTCAACTAATGGTTGAAAACAAGAAGAAATCCTTCCAGGATGCCCAAGAATCTACCAATGTGTGAGTTCTGAGAAGGGTATTCTGATGTCATCACTCTCCTTAGTAGATTTATGGGTGAATAAAGCATGAGATACTTCCAGGACTGGATGGGCCTTTTTATCCTGACATTGATAGAAGGAAAGTAGAGAATTGACTGGGGGGTAGATCATTAGCGATAATCTCCATCTCCAATTACTCCAATTACCTACGATAAAGAAGTTCCACATGACTTCTTACCTAGTTTATCTCCTCGCAAGCTCACAATTGTTCAAGGGATTGGCTCTCACACAAAACATTTTTCAAAGGTACCTACATTCAAGAAACTTCCACGGTTGGTAGTGGAGGAGAGAAATAGGCATTTCACCCATGTGAATGATGCATTCACCATGTACACGGTCTAAAGCTTAGAAGGGGATCTTGAAGCTAGCATGTCACCAAAAGAGACATCCCTGATTAAGGAATATGGCTCATACTTCATACTATTCTCAACATTTTCCAACATACGAGTCACTGGTTTTGACCAATCTCTACTGAAACTACCTAAGTACCATAGTGACTAGGTTATATTGTTCGAGCTCTGCAGGAAAATCACTCAAGTGAATAATAAGCTTAGAAGTAGGAAAAAGAAATCGGTTTCATTCCCTATATCTCTAGGGTAGTTCATGTGCAAAAGCTCGAATGACGCATCTCACTTGGAGGCCCCTTTCATGCATCTGAATTTACATTCCTACATCGCTAGGCCCAACTTTTACATCCAAGAAGAACTTGATTCATTCTATGTCCCATAATTGCAACATGAGTCACAAGTCGAGGACTACTAGGCCAATTGTATTAATGAGTTTTAAGTACTCGAAAAGGACCACTTGAGGATGAAAATCAATGAGATGAAGAAATTCAAGTTCTCTTGGTATGAAGACAGCTTGTATCATAATGGGATAGAGATGTACAATCTTGAGTAAGAAACAATCAAGATATCCCCAATGCCCCAAATCAACTCAATCGTTCATGAATCAGGAGATATATTGGAGTGGACTGAAAAGGTGGTGAGGAAAACAAGGAACTAGTTTCAGAAGAAGAGGACTTTAATCATTTAGTCACAAGGAATATCTCCAAGCTAGAAGAAAGCTTCACATCATTCATCTTCAAAAGTGGAAGAGGTGACTCCTAATTCTAAACACACTTAACCGAGTTTGAAAAAGGAAGGCCATGGAATCAGAAAATTCCCCCCACGAGAAGAAACCAAAGAAAGTTAGGGAAGAAGAACGCTCATTGGCGGTGGTGCAGGAAGAATACATGATCTCATTAATGTAAATAGAAAATCCAATAGCATATGCATAGGCGAACGAAGAGTATATGACTCATGATCCATTATTTAAACCATTGCAAAAGGTATTACCTAAGATTGACACCGATTCCCCTCTCATTCATGAATTTCCTCCTTCAGTAGAACAAAGAATGGTTGGTGCACCCATCATTGAGCCTGAATTTGAAAATATGTTTCTGTGGATGTGGTAAATGGTCATCCTCGACACTTGCATTGTGCAACAAGAAGCATCCCCCAATCTATTAGCGATTGTCTCATGGGCTAAAGTAAAAAGGTCAAGAATGATTACGTAAACAACATCACGATTTTATAGTGGGGAGATAGGTCATCAGTACATCAAAGTAGCTCAGCCAAAGTTAGTCAAGCCAGTGAATGAGATGACACCATCCAACTATGAGATGAGCATGATTCAATTGAGACTAGCTACACATGAGGGATATTTGCACATAGATCAACAATCTTATGCTTAAATGGTGGAAAGGGATAAATAATATAAAGAGAAGATTGAGGTACTAGAGGAACAAGTATGAACCCTTTCATCTTATGTGCAAGACCTGTTAGAACCAAGCACTACAACACTTCCTATTGAGAAAGTTGTACCCATTAGTAGCTTTGATCTAGAATACATCAAAAGAACACACAAGATCATGATGCAGGGGTGAGAAACCAATGAATGGATCGACTCAATCTCTGAAAAAGGGAAGTTAGCACTCCACAAGGTAGTTAAGCTCATTTCGTACATATGCGCAATGGTCAACAAAATGAGATCACTCAAAGAGGATGATGTGGAGAAAGAAAGAGATTACTGGAAACCTCTGAGACAAGTAGTGAGTGAGATTAACAACACCCATCACCAAGATTTGATCGATAAGAAGGTTCTTGAAACTCTAACAGAAGACTTGACACATGTATCAGAGAGGGCCTTGGCAATCAGATTTGAAGCAATCAATCAGGCCTTCACAGAGCTAGAGGAGAAAGAACAACAAGCATACAAGCTGTAAGATAGTATGAATTAGAAACTTCAAAAACTTGGAGTACCTGTAATGAGTGAAAACACAACTATTGATGATTTTATCATCCCTTTCAATGAATATCTCATGAAAGAGTTGGGAAACCCATTGTCCTTCACTAAGGATACTCTCAAATTCTTCTCAGAGATCCAATCCTCGATTTCCCTTATCTCAGAAAAGAATTCATCATGGTTCAGGAAGTGCAAGGACATCAAAAGTGTGACTGATTGATGTACTGAAACCTTGAGCTGCATTCACATCCCTCATGCCAACATAGTAGAACAAGCAATGGCTCATTTCAACCAGGAACTTGGAAATATAGAGGCCTTCTCAGGATCATGAAGTGGAGAGCAGTCATAGAATAGAACCAAGTCCACTGCATCATCTCATCCTTCAACATAATTCTTCTTCTTCTTCTTCCTCTTCTTTCTCTCTCTCTTCACTTCTCAAACGACACTTTATCTCTTCAATGTTATATTTTTTTGTTAAGGGTTGCACTTTTTAATATGACTTAAGTTACTTTAGAAATATAATGTAACTTTAAGTCACCTTGTTATTGTAAAAGGGACTTAAATATGTAAATTGGAATATGAATAGTCTTAAGTCATATTAAGGTATTCAAAAAGTTGCTAGGAAGATGAAAAGTTTCCTCCTCTTCTATAAATTGTAACAAGCTCCTCATTTTAGGGTCTTCTTAATTTTTTCTTCTAAAAATTATTAGATGTTGGAGATATTTTTCTAAATTCATGAGAGATATATTATTTTGAAGAGAGCAAGAGATAGTAAGTTTCTTCCATTTCTCCTACTAAAAAATGTCTTCTACTTCCCACAATATATAAAAATTCTTCTTGTGCTTCAATAAAGGAAGAAGGAATTTTATCCTCCTTGATTGAGGAGTGTATTGGTACTTTGTGTTCATTAATCTCTATTTATTCTTGTTGTTGTTTTACAGATTTGTTTTCTTCTAAAATACAAGTGTATGTAATGAAACTTCTAGCTAGTGTGTGCAAGTCTCTAATTTTCTACTTGCAACATTAGTTTCTCCTCTCTAAATATTATCACTCCCATTTCTCACCTTCGTAGAAAACTCTTACCTTGTAGATACCTATAAGCATTTTCCATAGGGTCAATGGAGTGCCCCTATTGGATCCCCAGCTGAAAGACCACTAGGATAAAAACACAATTTAATTATGCATGTACATATGGTAGATGCACCGGTTAAGTAAAGGGACTTAGACTCCCAAAGCATTGGCTAGATAACCACATATTTGTCCCTAAAATTTTTTCTCGCCAACAATATTAACTGATTGATTTGTTAGGTAATTTTAGAGAGATTTTTGCAAAGTTTCCCCCAGGTTAGTGTTATCTCTTGAAAGTGCACCTCGTTGAGAGATGATTGCAGGTGTTCTAAGCTTTATGTTGATCTATCACTTTCATAGATATAATGGAAAGACCTCAGGTTTGTGCGTATACCTACTATTGAGGTGAGTCTCCAGTATTAAGGTCAGTTCCTTTTTAATGTATCTTAAACTAATTTTTAGGGTTTATTAGGGTAAAACCATGACTCTAATTAAATTGAAAATTGGGGTGATACACCAAACTTGTTGAGGGATTTGACTAATTAGATGCACAATCAATTTGAGAATGAATTTTGGATGCACAAACCAATAGTTTTCAGTAGAATATTAAGGTAGAACACTTTGTGTATTGAGGAAATGATTCACAACAATACAACAAGATAAACATACACAGTAATATTATGTAAAAATTACTAAATTTGCAGCAAGGTAAGATGATTAATAGGGGAACTTTAAACTAACAAGAATTAATGAGATATACACACCACTGCAAATAATTGGAAATACATAAATCTATTCACATTCAAGGGGGCAAAACTAGAAAAAAATTCTTCAATACTCCTATGTCCGAAATTCCTCTCTTGTGCTTTGTAATTGCACACAATATATAGCAATATTATTCACCCATCCCATCCTAAAATATGATAAAATTTGTACTCGCCCATGCATGTTGAAATTACCACTTTATCATGAATAAATAAAGGAATAAAAATAGACATACTAATACAATGAGCCATTAATAGCCTTGATTACATAAATACATTCAGTCAAACTATGGTTGACTGATCTATTTTTAATAAAGTAAGATGAATAGATTGGCTAATAATAGCCTTGCTTCTTGTGTAAGTCTCCTCCAATGTTCCTTCAATTTACGTCTTCTAATGCTTGATGTGAAAATTACAATTTGATCCACTTGCAATTGATAATCTAGGCATTCTTTAATTCTGCCCCTTAATGTACATGCAAAAATTTAAACTTCCCTATGTGAGAAAAATAATTATTTTACTTGCAATACTTTGAAAAAAAATTTACTCACCCACGTAGTCCATCTTGATGGGGACAACCTTTAGTTTTGATGTCGACATCTGTGCACATACTCCATTTTGCAAGTTGATAATGACATCTTTATCTTTTGTGAATACGTGCAATACTATCTCCTGTAAGTATAATTTATTCAACAGCCAAATTTTCCCACTGTGGGGACCACTACATCCATCTATAATGGGCACCACCTTCCTTTATTTGATCATCTGGAATACATTGTTTTGAGATTACTTGTCCCTTTCAATGATTAATTACATGGCATAATTTTGGGATCAACCTTTTGGAAATATTAAGGAAATATTATGGGACTTTAAACCTTGGCAACTTTTCCCAATGTTTTGACCTCTGTTGATCATCATTTTAATCAAACATCAATTATTTGACCTTGGATATCTTTCAGTATATACTATGGTTTTGGTCCTTCAATAATTATTGTTGATACCGTAGTCTTTCACTTTGATTAAAAAAACAAGTGTTTTGGGACCCCTTTTGATGTTATCATTGTATGAAAAAAAATTACTTTTTCATTAATCATGGTGTCGGCATTTGATTTTTCAAGGAACTACAGTTCTAGACCTTTAATAGGTCAATGAAAATAATTTATTCAAATGATTAAGGATAGTACCCCTTGCACCATGACTTACCCCTTTTAATTGTGTCGGTGAAGTTGTTAACCTTGAGTTATCCAGGTCTTTTTTATGGATCGACACATTGGAAAATCTATAAACTCTTCTAGAGTTATTAGAAACTGTGGTTTGCATTGGAAAAATATGGTTTGCATTACTGACCATTGATCATGGTACCTTCAAATTTGGATTGTTGATTTTCTGGAGCTATTAAATGTAACCCTACATATCACTTCACAAGGTTTTTGGATCATCAATCTTATGTTCCTTCCGATCTCTACCATTAATGATTGCAAACTATATTTGAATTAAATTAAGGTTTTCATTGGTTTTTGAGATTGTTTCTTAGCTTTTGATCTTTGTACTTGCTAATTTCCACCATTGATGGATCTTGAACTAGAAGATGGATAAGTGAGTTCTAGATTTGATGTGAATCGTAGATCTTGGTACCAACTCGATCTGAGGAACTGATCTCTTGAACCATGGTTAGAGTTTGACTTCTGTGGGTTTTCGAGCAAGTTTATTTGTAACCTAAACTTGATCATTTCATTTGCATGGCCTGTTTCGGAGGGTGAAGCCTTGGAAAATTTTCTTCAGGTTTTCATTGATGGCTAATCTGGAAGCTCCATTATCTTTTACAAATAAATTTTACGAGGCTCTGAACGTTATCATTTTGTTACTTTTGAGCTTCTGAGCATCATTTCTTTTTCCTGTAAAAAAACTTTGAGTTTCTGTGTTGTCTTCATTGAGGTCTCATTAGCTCATGTCGCCACCTTTATCATTTTGAGCTAGCTCTAATATTTTTATTCATCTATGTTCTGATGCTTCCCTTTTCTTATGGGTTTGAGTGGTTGCATGATGGCATATTCCTTTTTCTAGTTCGAGGCTTTGAGGGAAGTACTAATTTTTCACGTGTGCAAATGAAGGATTCATTTTCCTGAATTCTAGGTCTTCTTTTGCAAGGCAAGATTGATATTCATACTACTAGTTTTATGAATGTTTGCTTCAATCAAACTGGGTCATTCCTATACATATTTATTTTTTGGATTTGTGCATTTTCTTTTCATAAGATAGTTGGGTATTCATTGTATTGATATTGTACCTATAATTACTTTCAGACATTGTTAGAAAAATTCCAAACTCTTTGGTAAGCTTGTTCATATATTCTCTTCAATTGCCTTTATCTAGGTACCCAACTTTCAAGGATGTTATTCTATTGCATTTTATCCTTCTAGGTATTTGCTTAAAACTAACACTTCTTGATAAAAATCAATTCTATATTTTTCCGTATTGGGTGTCCAATTTGTATGTATAATATTTATCCTGAACTCTTTTTTGAGGTCTCTGAGATAGAGCTATGAGAATTTATAAACTTCGTATGGTACGTTTTTTGCTATTCCACAGACATGCTTGCCATGATTGCTTTGGATTGAATATTTATTGTTGGGTACTACTACTTTGACTCAATTAGATATTTGAGTTCTTATTTTGATTCATTTCTGTACTGATCTCCCACCATCTCTATTTCCATTTGGGTTTGTATTTTACAACTAGCTCATCCTTTTATTATTCTTATGTCTTGCTCCATACTTTGTATTCAACTATTTTGAAGCTCTGCGTCTTTTAATGGCTGTGACTTGGAATCAAAAAATAACTTATTGCTCACACTGGTATTTAACAGGATGAAGACTATACCTATTTATCCTTCTTCATGCGTACTTGAAATGTTGTTAAAAAAACACTTTGGCACTTCTCGTGAATGTTGTATCATGAAGCTTAATGGTTTTCTTTATTCTTGATGATTCTAATCTAGATGATGCCCATTCATTGTTTCTCATGTTGGGGTCTTGATAAGGTCTGTATTCACATGCCACTTCTATTGTTCATTTGAACTATTAAAGATTCCATCTGATTTTTCATCTTTCTATACAAGTTGACTGTCCTTTCCTACTTTAACATCTGAAAATTGTATGGCTAAAAGTACAACTTCACTGTGCATCTTAGATATATCATGTATTGAAAACCATGCTAATATACATGATGATTTCATAACTTAGAACTCTTTGTAAAAAAATAATATTATTTTGAGAGAATCTTGATTGTATAAAATAAAACCATTGGGATTATATATCTAGAAGTTTGTTACTTGGATAGTTGTATGTTTAAAACTCTAATTTCTGCAAATCTTGAATACGTTCAAGTTATTACATATATAACTCCTTAAAATTGTGCATTCCCTTTTATTGTTGATGTTTTATGAGATCTAGAAAATGTTCCTTTAGACCTTTGGAGGATTTTACTCCTTGAAAAAGTTGTGGGTATTCCATAAGTTCTTCATGTACTCATTTTATGAGAATCAATTCACTTGTATTTTGATGGAATTTGATTATCCCTTTTTCACTGTAGCTGGAAGAATCATATTTAAAGATTCTCATGAATGTAAGTTTACAACTTATAGCATCAATATTATATAATTTGAAATGTATTTGAGGTATCCCTTTTCTTGAAATTTTATATTTTTTTGATCTTCAATCATGTTGGAAACTGGATAATATCTCTTTTAAAAACTGAAAACTAAAGATTTACACCGTTTCTTGCATTAACAATTACTACTTCCCTTGAAATGATTCTTTGTAGCTTTATACTTGATTATAAAGCCTAGTAAATTTTAATACATTACTTATACCTGTGCTTTGCATCCTTTTAAATTTGCATCAAAATTTTATTGTGTTATTGGTAATTCAATATTTGAATCAATGAAAACTATTATCATGATCCAAGAATATTTACATTTGTTATCTGAGTCTTTACATAATTTTCTAAAAACTCTTATGAAACACTATTATGTTGTTGAGATTTTACCTTAATTACATAATAATTTTTGATGTTGTAAGAGAAATGGAATCTGTAGATGTAGATGTAGTCTTAACTGTAGATGTTATTGACTGTGTTTTTTGAATTTCTTGACAAGTGAAGCTTGTAATCTATAATTTATAGCTGAAACTCTTAAGTTGTACTGGCATTTCTTAAGTCTTTCACTTTGAGATTTGATTTGTAGCTTGTTGTCTTAAAAGCTTTGGTGGCATTTGAAAATTGTTTTCTTCTTTTTATAATTTTTCCAACAAATGATACTCATACATAATCCTTCAAACCATTAGTTCATATGCTTTGATGCAAAAACCAATACATTTGAATCTTTAATCTCTTAACATGCATCTCTTTCCAATTGTATTTGATTAGAAATTGTACTCTATAGTTCTCTAAGCTATGTAATAAAGTATATTTCTTTTTAAAGATGTCACTTCAAAATGCAATGTTAGATTAACAGTGTATTTGTTAGTCATAGAAAAACCTTGGGATTGTTAATGAGTTCCTGCAATCTTATGATCTTCATCTGTATTATGCAAGGCATATCAATTTGATTCTTTTTTACTTGAATAATAATCAAATACAATGTTGTTGTAATATGATAACAAGTAATTTTCTAAGCTGTAATCTCTCTTCCTTGTATAGTTGTGTTGATTACATTACTATCTCCTTGACTGTTTGTCACTTTAATCATTTTAATATACATGTTGAATTTAGATTTTTTTTATGTACAATTATCTTTAATAACTTAAGATTATGTACTTGCACTTGTAACTTTTCGATAGTGTACTTTCCTTGTTTTATGAATTCTTAAAAAGGCCTTTGAAGGATTCTTTAAAGTTGTACTTTTGTCTTTTAGTTTTGATTCGAAGCTGAAAAAGTCATCCTTTCCCTTCATAATAGATTTTTTTCTTATGAATTTGTATTTGACTGATATATCATTCATTTGTTGCACATACTTGATCAATTTTAAATGGTCTTTTGAGCTTATATCTTTCATTCACAACCTTATAATTTTCTCATTTGTGGTATCTCTTGTAACTATCCTCTTCATGGGTTCTTATAGAGGTTTGTTAATGAAAACTAGAAGATACCTTTTGATCATATTATGTGCTTTGATGAAAACTATTATCTAAAATAACTGTTACTTGTATCTTGCTTCCTCACTTTTGATTTCAGTGTCCTAATGCCTTTCTTTTATACATATTCTATCTGCATTTTCCTTTTTCTTCTGGAACAACTTATAAATTTTTACCACGTAGATTCCATTAGCAAGTATTTCCTTTCTGTATAGTAATCATTTCACAAAATATTTCTACTTTTTTAATCTGATACCTATACCTGCACACTTAAAGAAATAGTTAGAAAATATTTAGGCTTTTGGCCTCTCTTATGTTCCATAGTTGTCTTTTCTCTTTCTTTTGTGGAATGATTCTAGGAATCATATATGCTGGTGTAGAATATTTCTCGTATCAACTGTGTGTCTGTATGTGATGTACCTTATACTTATGCTTTTTAGAAATCCATTTGCATATAGCTAGATAGTACAAGGGTAAAAATTAAAACCCTAAGAAATCCATCTGCATATAGTTAGGTGTGCCTTTCCTTTTCATTTTTTAGGTACATTGTGACTATTAAGAGAGATGGGTAAAAGATCAAGCTAGAGTTGAAGTGAAGAAAACTAGAAGAGAACCCAAGGCAATGATGGGTTTCTTCTATACTCATTTACTTTTTACTTCATACATATGTACTTATTTCTTCAATAGTTATGAGTTACATCCCACGGCTTATGTGGGAAATATTTTTACTTCTTCATGAATAAATAACATTTAATTTATGTACTTGAGTGGTATACTTCTTTCTTCTTTTAGCTTTATGACATGTATATTGATTGTATAACGGAATAAACAACTCAAACACATAATTAAATGTATTTACATGTAGAAATAAAGAAATTTGAAATACCTATAACTTAACAATGAAATCTCTTTCTCGTAAACTGCAAGTATATTTGTTGTTCCCAAATTTATCATTTCACCTAAATTGTGATTCCCACCTTCATCAAGGCAATGCATTAGTCCTACGCATTTTTTGTGTTTCCTTGTTGAAGATGCACATGGGATAGCAGGCTATGTGAGGTGTTACATTTTGTAACAGTACACATAGCTGCAGATTACATGTAACTAATCAATTTCTACAACTGAAAAATATGATAAAATTGTAATGCATTCCCCTAGTTAGGTCCACTTCATCAATACCTTCCATCATAACGAAGTTTCAATTTTCCCAATTTTGCACAATTTCAAAAAAATTGTCAACATTTTTGGCGATCCTGCAGGGAAAGCTACTTGCTAGCTTGTAGACCAGTTCCTTGCTCTTTTCCACTGGGCATGGAGTTAAAGCATATAACTAGATCATGTGCACGAATGCACTTATTGAATTGAAAACATTGCAATGTGCATGAAAGCACTTATTAAAAGGGAAATTCTACTCTAATTAGACATTGTAGGATTTTCAATAACAGTGCTTAAGAAACATACCATTCAGAAGAATGGGAAGTTCATATCTATTTATCCTTGAAAGTTGAAATACATTGTGTTCTTTGCAAGCTTAAATCATGTACGGACCACTCCAGATTGTATCAAAATTCGTGTGGTTTTCTGTCTTTACATGATCAGCATCCCATTTTAACATAATGTTTCCTTCGTTGAAGAATCTACACTTAGCCTTCTTATCAAAAAAATTTTTTATCTATTTTTTATTCTTTTCCATGTTTAGATGAGTTTGGTCTCTTAGCTCCTACAACTCCATTAACACTACATAATGATCCTACAATGGTTTGCTCTCAAGTAATTCCAGCTGATGCAAGAAATCGAATGCAAGAAACTCAACTGAGATGGGCATTCTTTCCTCCGTTCAATAAAAAAAACTTGTATGGTGAATTGCCAACTGGTATTTTAGGAGTCATTCTGTCAACCCAAAGTGTTGAATTCAATATTAGATGTCAATATTTTTGGTTGTCTTTGAGCATTCCCCTGATGATCCTAAGAATAATTTTATTTGTACTTTTAGCTAATCCATTACCTTGTGAGTAATAAATAGATGATGTACTCAAATAAATTATGTGCTTGATAGCCCAATCTGTTACATTTGCACCAAGAAATGCTAAGACATTATTTGAAATGATATTTCCTTGAACACCAAATCAGTAAACTATTCTTTCAAAACAGGATAATATTGAAGTTTCATTAGCTTCTTTTAAGGCTATTGCTTTAGTCCAACATGTAAAGTAATCCGTAGTAGTCAAGATCCACTTGTGTCCTTATGACAAAGATGGATTTATCATTCCAATAAAGTTAAGACCCCACTACATGAATGGTTGATCCACTAAAATAGGCTAGAGGGGCAGCGAAGCTAAACGTTCTTTTCCAAAATAGAAAGTACATTTATTACACTTTCTTATCCATTCAAAGTGGTCCTTGAATATGCTGGGCCAATAGTAATCAACTTTCATAATTTTTAAGGTTATAGTACCTGCTGAAAAGTGACCTCCTATGGGTCCTTCGTGAAATTTGGATAATAGTTGCTAAATTCTATCATGATCAACACATCTCAACAAAATTTCATTTATATCTCTTTTGAATAACACGCCATCAATGAAATCATAAGGAATAACTTGTAAGCTGAAATCTCTTTGTTGTTTCTTGTCCATACCTTCTTGATAAGCCCCATGTTGAAGGTAGTTAACCAAACTAGTCATCCATCTTGATTCTTGAAATTTTTGACTAAGCTCAGGTTGTTGATTTTTCTAGTTGTACCATGATATCTAATTCCTGATACGTAGCTTCAGCATGTTGTTCTAGATCTTCTGATTTTACAGCCTGCTATTTTTCCATATCAGCAATTATATGCTCACACAATTTTTTTCCTCGAACTATTTTCGCAACATGGATGTCAACATCATATTCCACCCTAATCTCTTCAAATTCAATTATTTGTTCAACAAGAACACTTTAACACTTAGATGAGAGACTAAAACATATATCTTGTTATTGGAAAGCATGTACTTGAAATTTTTCAATCCTCTAACTACTTTAAGTACCTATTTTTTAAGAAATGTGTACCTTGTCTCGTACTCATGCAAACTTTTTCCAAAGAAAGTAATTGGATGCTCAATGTTTTCATCATTAACAAATTGAATGTTAATAGCATAAAAATTATCTAATAAGTCTAAAACTCTATGTTTGTAAGATTTTAACCATGAGTTCTTACACACATTAAAGTTTTTCACTTGATTAATAACTAATTCCGAATCACCAAAACTTGTAAAGTATTGATACCTATCTTTTTGGACCATTGCAAGCCATGAATTAACGCTACGTATTCAGCTACATTACAAGTACAAGAAAATTACATACTTAAAGCTAAAAAGTAAATTTCATTTCAAAGGGAATTAAGCATTAAACCTCCACCTTTTCCTTTCTTATTTTTAGCTCCATCGAAGTGAAGATACCATAGCCCTTCTGTTATTTTTTCTATTTTGGACAACAAGGGAATTTGTGCATTTTCTTTATGCAAGTAATAAAAAAAAAAATCCTTTCTTTGCTTCTTTGAAAGGGTCATAATCATGTTCTTCTTGAGTCTTTTCATCCATAAATAGATTAGAAACGCCATCTAGTGCAGAAAAATGGGTTGTAACATCAAAACTAGATTGATCTAAAGCTACATAATTTGTTACAGCTTTTGAAGCATGAGGCTCAATATGAAATCTAGCCAGAGGATCTAAATTTATGGTAAATTTGGTTTCATACCTTGTAGTAAAGAAAAAAAATGACCAATCTGAAGAGGGATAACCTCATATTTTTCTATAAAATCTCGTGATAAACATAAGGAAAAATAGGGAGGTAAATCTACAACAATCATGTCTTGTAAAATAGTGACATTGGGAAAAGCATGTAAGGTTACCTCTAGATTTCTGATAATGCCAACTATGTTGGTTTTTGTTCCATCTAGCTACAACACGCTCTTCTCTGTAGGCTCATATTACAGGCCTAATTTTTTTGCAATTGCTTTTGGCATAACTATGCTAATTGCACCACTGTCAACCATGCAATTATGAAGTAAATGGTCTCCAATAATCAGAGATAGATAAAATGGTAATGGCTTCTTGATATCATGAGAATTTAAGACCTTTGAACCATCCATTTAACCTATTTAATGTGGTCTTTCTCCAATGTTCCAAAGATAATGTCTTCTTTTTGGGCTTCTTTTTCTACTGGTTTTGATGAAATTTACATCTTAACATGTTCGTGGGAAAGTAAATCTTATTGTCCTAAAATACTTAGACCATCCCATAGTGAAATATTAATATTATGCTTCTTCATTACATCGACAATTTAAAAAGAAGCAAATGTTTTCAAAACAACTTTTACTGTTTTAGCATAGGCTTTAGCAAAACATGACTCTACTTCGACAACTTTTGAAATCTGAGGTATGAAGAGTCTTCTAGGATCACGTTACAATTGTTTTTGTTTGACCTTTTGAGTTGAACTGCTTGTTATTTTTTTTAGGAACAACATAAATGTTATTTGTTTTTTAACTATAGTTGTTTTATATACGACTGTGGGTAAAACAAGTTTTTTTCTCTATCATGAGCCTTTTCTTAGGACCTAGTTGTGACTACAATAGAATCTCCCTCTCTAAAGATGACCATATTTTGTTCTCATGGTTTCTAACTATAAGCTTCTTGCAGCCCACCCTCCATTTGAGGCATAAATAATGTTGCAATTTGAGGTTGTGCAACAAGTCTTATATGCAGAAATGCTTTTGGATAATTTACAACTGAATGATGCTGAATACAAGTTTGACACCATTCTTCTAAAACCATGTGAACTGGAACAAGAGTGATAGATGTACTAGAAGAATTTGGGTCAAACTGCCTTGGCTGATATGGTTGTCTATAATTTTTATTTTGTTGATAAGGCTACCTATTTTGTTGATTTTGTTGATAATCTACTTGATAGGGCCTGTTAATATGAGCTAATTTGTTTTCAATTGATGTCATTTTATTACCCATAGTCTGTAGAGCCTTGAATACATCATCTGATGGAGCTAAAACAATAGGCTCTATAATGGTAATAGGTTGTGGAATAGGTGATAAATCTACTATAAGAGGCATTGAAGGCCTTGGTGCCAATTTCCTTGCTTCAATAAGGTTGTTTTCATCCATAATCACAATATCATAAGGTGTTGGGAGAATGTATCCTCCCATAGACTGAATCATAGTTGAAATATCACTTTTTAAGGCTCTAAGATAATAAATAAAAGCATGGTAAGCTTGAGGCTTAACACTAGTTAGAATTCTTTCCCAAGTTCTAGCAAAATGGATATTGTAAATAGCCATAAATTCATGAGGGGTTCTTTTAATTGTAGACATCTTCTCTATAAGGGATAAATCATCAGAATGATCTTGAAATTGCTTCAGTAATTTTTCTCCCAACTCATCCTAAGTTCTTATGCTCCTAATTTCTAAGGTTCTATACCATTGCAAATATTTCCATTTAAAGGATGCAGCTAGAAGTCTTAAGGCTATATCTTCATGAGTTATATTATGGATAACACATAGGGCTGCAACATCTTTGATAGGTGCACTATAGGAGTAATCTGATTTTCATCAGTGAATAAAGATAAAGTTTTCATGGAAGCATTGGGAATGTCATGATAAACTTGAACTAATAAAGGGATGCCATTAGTAAAGGTCACAAAATTCCTAGGTGGTTGAATAGCCATTCGAATAACTAGAATTTGAATAAAGAGATTAATACATTGTGAAGGAAGATTAGGAGGAGGGTTGCCAAAACTAGGTCTATTATAAGGTAAGGTATTGCTAACTCTTATTCTTCTTTTAGAATTCAAAGGTATAGAAATAAACTCAGAAGTAATTCCTCTTACCGATGATATTGTAGTCACTTTAGGCATAGAACATGCTGCAAAACTGGTCTAAAATTCAGCCTTACAGAGCTATTAAATAAATATTTTGATATTTGGAATAAAATGCTACAACTTGTTGTTCCAAAAGTGACTTTGGTTCATTGTAAACTTGCTGTAAATTGTTGTAATTTTCCTGTAGATCTGATTCATTATCCCACCAAACATACCAAAAAATGTTATCTCTCAAAAGTGCACCCTGTTAACAGATGACTTTAGGTGTTCTAAGCTTTCTCTAGATCTCTCACTTTCGTAGATATAATGGAAACAACTCAAGTTTGTGATTATACCTATTGTTGACGTGAGTCTCTGGTATCAAGGGCAGTTCCTTTTTTATGTATCCTAAACTAATTATTAGGGGTTTTGAGGGTAAAAAGATGATTGTAACTGAATTGAAAACTAGAGTGATACACCAAACTTGTTGAGGGATTTGACTAAGTATATGCAAAATCAATTTGAGAATGAATTTTGGATACACAAACCAATAATATTTTTCAGCAGATTATTAAGGAAAAACACTTTGTGTATCAAGGAAATGATTCACAACAATACAACAAGATAAACATGCACACTAATATTATGCAGAAATTACTAAATTTGTAGCAAGGTAAGATGATTAATTAGGGAATTTTACATTCACAAAACTTAATCAGATATACACATCACTGCAAATAATTGGAAAGGCATAAATCAATTCGCATTCAAGGGGGAAAAATTAGAAAAAAATTCTTCAACACTCCTATGTCCGAAAGTCCTCCCTTGTGCTTTGCAATTGCACACAATATATAGCAAGATTATTCACCCATCCCATCCTAAAAATAAGCTAAAATTTTTACTTTCCCATGTATGCTAATTTTACCCCTTTATCATGAATAAATAAAGGAATAAAAATATACATGCTAATATAATAAGCTATTAATATCCTTGATTACAAAAATACATGCAGTCAAACTGTGTTTGACTGGTCTATTTTTAATAAATTAAGATGAATAATTTGGCTAATAATAGCCTTACTTGTTGTGTAAGTCTCCTCTAATGTGCATGCAATATATGTCTTCTAGTTCTTGATGTGGCACTTACAATTTGATCCACTTGCAATTGATATTCTAGGCATTCTTTAATTCTGCCCCTTAATGTACATGCAAAAATTTAAACTTACCTGTGTGAGAAAAATAATTATTTTACTTACAATACTTTGCAAAATAATTAGTTCACCAATGTAATCCAACTTGATGGGGACCACCTTTAGTTCTAATGTTGAAATCTATACACATACTCCATTTTACATGTTGAGAATGACATCTTTATCTTTTTGTGAATACATGCAATACTATCTCCTGCAAGTATAATTTATTCAACCTCAAAATTTTCCCATTGTGGGGACCACTTCATCCATCTATATTGGGCACCTCCTTCATTTATTTGATCATATTGTATACATTAGTTTGACATTACTTGTCCCTTTAGGTGAATAATGCCTTGGCATACTTTTGGGATCCACCTTTTGCAAATATTAAGAAAATATTAGGAGACTTTTAAACCTTGGCAACTTTTCCCAATGTTTTGACCTCTTTTGATCATCATTACACACCATATATTTTAATCAAACATAAATTAATTGACCTTTGTTATCTTGTGGTATATACTATGGTTCTGGTCTTTGAATAATTATTGTTGATACCACAGTCTTTAGCTTTGATTAATCGAAACATGTGTTGTCGAACCCCTTTTAATGTTATCATTGTATGAAAAATTTACAACCTTTTGATTAATAAAGGTGTTGGCATTTGATTTTTCAAGGAACTATGGTTCTAGACCTTTAATAGGTCAATGAAAATTATTTATTCGAATGATTGAGGATGGCCTCCCTTGCACCATGACTCACCCCTTTGAATTGTGTCAGTAAAGTTTCTAACCTTGAGTTAACTAGGTCTTTTTTATGGCTCAACACGTTGGCACATCTATAAACTCTGGTCGAGTTATGAGAAACTGTGGTTTGCATTACTGACCATTGATCATGGTACCTTAAAATTTTGATTATTGATTCTCTAGAGATAATAAATGTAACCTTGCGTAGCACTTGACAGGGGTTTTGGACCGTCGATATTCTGTTCCTTCCAATCTCTACCATCGATGACTATAAGCTATGTTTGAATAAAATTTGAGTTTATATTTATTTTTGAGATGGTTCCCTAGCCTTTGATCTTTGTACTAGTCAATTTCCATAGTGTACGGCTCTGGAACTGCTAGATGGGTTGGTGAATTATGGATTCTATGTGAAGCATAGATCTTGGTACCAACTCGATCTTAGCCACCGATATCTTGAACCGTGGTTAGAGTTTAACTACCATGGGTTATTGAGAAAGTTTATTTATAAGCTAAACTTGAACATTTTACTCGCATGCCCATTTTGGGGGGTGAAGCCTTGGAAAATTTTCTTCAGGTTGTCATTGATGACTAATCTAAAAGCTTAATTCTCTTCTGCAAATCAATTTTACAAGGATCTGAATGTTATCATTTTGTTATTTTTGAAATTTTGAGCATCATTTATCTCTATTTTCTCAAAAAAATTGAGTTTCTGTGTTGTCTTCTTTGAGGTCTCATTAGCTCATGCCACCACCTTTATCATTTTGAGCTAGCTATGAGCTTTGTATACATCTATGTTCTGGTGCTTCCCTTTTCTCAAGGGTTTGAGTTGTTGCTTGATGGAATATTTCTTGTTTGATTTGAGGCTTTGAGGGCATTACTAAGTTTTCACGTGTGCAGATGAAGGATTCATTTTTCTGACTTTTGGGTCTTCTTTCGCAAGGTAAGCTTGATATTAATACTACTAGTTTTACCCATGTTTACTTCAACTAAATAGGGTCATCCCTATATGTATTTATTCTATGGATTTGTACATTTGCATTTCATGAGATTGTTGAGTATTCATTGTATTGATCTCATACCTATAATTACTTTCAGACACTATTATAAACAATATGAACTCTCTGGTAAGCTTTATCATATGTTCTCTTCATTTTCCTTTATCTAGGTACCCAAATTTCAAGGATGTTATTCTATTGCATTTTCTCCTTCTGGGTATTTCCTTCAAACTAACACTTCTTAATAAAACTCAAATCTGGAGTTTTCAATTTTTGGTGTCTACTTTATATGTATTGTATTTATCCTAAAGTCTTTACTAAGGTCTCAGAGCTAGAGTTATGTACATTTATAAAGTTGTTCTGGTACTTTTTTTGGTATTCCAAAGACATGGTCACCATGATTGCTCTAGTTTGAATCTTTATTGTTTGGCATTACTTCTTTGACACACATGGATATTTGAGGAGTTCTTATTTTGCTTCCTTTCTGTGGTTATCTCCCAACAACTCTATTTCCATCTAGGTTTGTATTTTACAACTAGCCCATCCTTTTATTATTCTTATGGCTTGCTCCATACTTTGTATTTGACTATTATGAAGCTCTGTTTCTTTTAATGATTGTGACTTACAATATAAAAATAACTTTTTACTTACACTGGTATTATAAAAAATATGAACTCTTTTGTATAACAGAATCATTCTGTTTTCTTGAGATCCAGACTTTGAAATAGGTCCCCAACCTGTTACTCAGCATGTTGAAGGGTATTGCATTATTTTACTGTGCTAGGTATTAAATGCTTCAAACTAACATTTTTTTATGGGTATTACCACCACTCATAGTTGGAGTTTTCAAGCCTTTATTGGTTTCGAGATTTGATATCCCTTTTGTGACTCATCTGTCTAAAATTCATTTCCTAAGGTCTCAGAACTAGTGTGATGTGAAAGGTCCTAAACTTGTTCTGCTACTTTTGTATCACATGCTTATTCCAAAGATCTGTCCAACATGCTCTTTACCTAGTTTGGATCTTTATTGTACTGGGAATTACCTTATGATATGGACTCTGACATGGATATTTCAAAAATCTCCTTCTGTATGCTTGCAAATATCTGTTCATCTCCTAGCAACTCTATGATGCTTCTAAGTTGGTATCTATACAACATTTGCCCATGCTTTTATGAGTTCTTAATTGTAAGCACTTGCTTCCTTCTGACTTGGATATTTGACAAATGTATAATGAAGCACCTCCTTGATTGATAACTAGTTATGATGAGTTGTACCTATCCTTCCATTCTTAAAATAGGTTGTCATTCCTTGACACTGATATGATGAATAGGATGCAAGATTGATACATTGTTTATGTTTTTTTATCTACGTACTGTGAAATTTCCTTATAAAAACACTTAGTGCACTTCTCATAATTGAAATTAATTTGATAGAATTGCCTAATCTGAAAGTTGATCTTTGTATCCCCTGCACTGGCTGTAATTTGTGTGTTACTGCCCATTCATTAAATATTTTCCTGTTATGATCTTAACAAAAGGTGCTTAAATGCATTAACATGCCACTGTATTTTGTTCATTTGAACTATTAAGAGACTTGCATCTTTGTAAGTTGTCATCTGGGCCTCTGACAAGCTCTTACTACCCTATATTGCTTTATCGTCTGGAAATGTATGGCTAAAAATAATCAATCTTTCTTTTATTTCAAACTTGATCATATTTTGGAGCAATGTATTCAAATCGCATACTAATTTGCTTGAAGACTTCATAACTCAGTAGCTCTATTGTTCTTCAATAGAATATTACCTTCAGACTCTGAATTTTGATGTGTATTATATAAGTAAGATGTGTAGATTACATGTTCCTGGACAAGTTATGTGACATGGATAGTTGTTTCTACTTCATACACAATGCTAAATGTAACTGCTATGTCTTGAAACTACTCTTTCTATGTCAATCTGTGACCGGATATAATGATCCTTAAAACTCATGTCATTCCCTTTTAGAGATGATGTTCTATGAAATCTGGATAATCTTCCTGCTGCACCTGTAGAGGATGTAATTACTTTTTGATATGAAATCTTGTACCTAATGATTCATCAAAATATACCTTTTAAATTTGACTCATTTTCATAGTAGCAATACTAAAGTGCTTTGTCACTTTTGATGGAATCTTGTAGCTGATGAAACTTTGTAACAGGTGTAATCTGAAAAAGTCATGTTGAAATACCATTTCATGAATGTAGGGTGAAAATCTGCTTGCTTTTCTAAAAGTTGTATTATGTGACCAATGTATTTGTTAAGTATTCAAGGCTATATGCTGAATTATTTCATTGTTATAGCCTGATCTTCAATGCATTGTTTTGTATATATTGTATGTGAACTTGATTATCTTGGACTTTAAGGCTTATATACTGGACCTTTGCTTACCATACTGGAAAAGATGCTTTATTTTTGTAATTACTACTTTCCTTTAGATGATTCAATATTGTTGCCTATGAACATGTGACTGTATTTATGAATCTATCTTGAGCCTTGATATACATTGATCTGTACTTATACTTAGTTCATACTCTGGACAACTAATGTACAATCAATGAGTATATAACTGCTTGCATATTGGTAATTCTATCTTTGCATAGTATTGTTTGGTTGAACTATTATCATGTATCCTGAAGAATATTTAACTTTCTTTTCATCAGCATAAGTGTAGCTTTACTTTCTAATGAGAAAGGATTTTGAACAATATTCTTAAGCCCTTCTTTATTATTGGTTACCTTGAGGTTGACATAATTATGTTGTCTCTCTCCTGTAAACTGAGAACAAGGATGTCCTTTAAATGTAGGACTGTAGTACTCATTTGTAGATGTTAAAGAGACTTGCAGTCTTGCTAGAATTTATATTGGGCCTGTGACTAGCTTGTAACTCTGAATTTGTTATTTCTTGTAACTTAAACACTGCATCTATGAATGGAGATGCATGTATCCTTTTATTCATGCATTGTAAGTGATTGATTTAGATAATGAAATAATGCTTATTGGCCATCTTATGAGATATTGGAGCTCCTTCATTGCTATGAGCATTTGCAATCTGTTGAATTTTGTTTAGTTGTATCATCACCTCATATTTTGTAAGCAATGCATCCTATTCCCTACATCTGTCCTGCACTCACCATTAGTTCATATGCTTTGATGCATACAAACCAATCCATTTGAATCTTGAGTATCTCTAAACATGCATCTCTTTCCAACTCGCATTTAATTAGAAACTGTACCATGTAGTTCTCCAAGCCATGCAATAAAGTATATTTATTTTGAAAGATGTACTGTTCAAAATGCAATGTTAGATTGACAGTGTATTTGTTAGTCATAGCAAAACCCTTGGGATTGTTAATGAGTTCTTGTAGTCCTATGATCTTAATTTGCATTATGTAAGGCATCTCAATTTGATTCTTATCGTTCTTGATCAATAATCCAATACAGTGTCTTTTGTAACTTGATAACAAGTTGTTCTCTGAGTTGTAATCTCTCTTCCATAAATAGTTGTGTTGATTAGCCTACTTTCTTCCTTGAGTGTTTGTCACTTTAATCCTTTTGATATAGATGCTGAAACTCGATTATTTTTATGTGCACTTATCTTGAATAATTGAAGATTTTGTACTTGCACTTGTAACTTTTGAAGAGTATACTTTCCTTGTTTTATTAATTATGAAACAAGCCTTTGAAGGTTTCTTTACAGCTTGTACTTTGACTCTTTTATATTTGATTCTAAGTTGGAAATACCATCATGTCCCTTTATAATAGCTTTTGCTCTCATGAATTTGTACTTGATTGATATATCCTTTATTTGATGCACTTATCTTTAATCACTTTTTAACTGTTCTTTTGAGCTTATATCTTTCATTCACACCCTTAGAGTTTTCTCATTTGAGGTATCTCCTATAAATATCCTCTTCATGGGTTCTTCATAGAGGTTTGTTAATGAAAAGATGGAAGATACCCTTCCTTATTTTCTGATGTTTTGATGAAAACTTTTCTCTGAAAAGAACTATTACTTGTATCTTGCTTCCTCATTTCTGATTTCAATGTCCCAATGCCTTTCTTTTTATACATCTTCTATCTGCTATTTTACTTTTTCTTCTAGAATAACTTATAAATTTGTACCATGTAGATTCCTTCAGCAAGTATTTCCTTTCTTTACAATAATCATTTTGCAAAAGATTTCTTATTTTATAATCTGCTACATGTACCTACACACTTAAAGAAATAGTTAGAAAATATTTAGGCTTTTTGGCCTCTCTTATGTTCCATAGTTTTTCTTTTCTCTTTCTTTTCTGAAATAGATTATGGGAATCATATGTGCTGATGTAGAATACTACTCTTATCAACTATGTATCTGTATATGATGTACCTTATGCTTATGCTTTTTAGAAATCCATCTGATATGTAGTTAAATAGTACATGGGTATAGACTAAAACCCTGAGCTCAAATATTGATGTCTTTCCTTTTCATTTTTCAGGTACATTGTGATCGTAATAGGATAGCTAGGTAAAATATGGAGCTGAAGCTGAAGTGAAGAAGACCAGAAGAGAACCCAAGGCAATGATGGGTTTCTTCTATACTCTTTTACTTTTAACTTCATGCATATGTATTTCATTTCTTTCGTAGTTATGAGTTACGTCCTACGGCTTGTGTGGGAAATATTTGTACTTCTTCATGAATAAATAACATTTAATTTTGTGTACTTGAGTTGTATACTTCTTTCTACTTTGAGCTTTATGACATGTCATATTGATTGTATAACGAAATAAACAACTCAAACACATAATTAAATGTATTTACATGCAAAAATAATGAGTTTTGAAATACTTATAACTTAATAATGAACTCTCTTTCTTGTAAAATACAACTCTGGTTTGTCTGTTCCCAAATTTAGCATTTCACCTAAATTATGATTCTCACCTTCACCAAGGCAATGCATTAGTCCTTCGGGGGCTTTTGTATTTCCTTGCTAAAGATGAAGATGGAATGGCAGGCTATGTCAGGTGTTGATATTAATAACAACACACATAGCTGCATATTACATGTAACTAATCAATTGTTGTAACTGAAAACATGATTAAAACTAGTAATGCATTCCCCTAGTTAGGTCCACTTCATCGAATATTATCCATCGTAATGAAGTTTTGAGTTTCCCATTTTGGCACAAGTGCAAAAAATATCAACAGTTAGGTTATTAGGGGAAATTGATAGGAGTTGGTGAATAATTGTGTGGGAATATTGTTAATCATTTGTCGCCCCCAAATTAGTTCATTTGGGGTAAGTGATGAAATTTTGCATAGAAATAAAATTGTACATTTTTTGCCCCTAGATTAGGTCATTAGGGGGAATTGATGATGAAATGTCGCTCGGTGAACTAGTAAATGTTTTGGAATTATTGCATCGATAGTGTTTTTTAAAATCATGGTGATATACAGGGAATTATAGGATAACCCCAATGATATTCCTCCCTTTCGGCAAAAGGGGAAGTGATGATAAGAATGAAGGCTAAACCAAAAGTAAGCTTGAGATAGAGGGAAGGTGGTAAAAATTGCCAAAATGTGTATGAATGAAATAGAAGAAAACTTTGGGGAGAGAAAATACACATGAAATATGTTCAGTATGGTTGTAGGAAAAATTATAAAAATAACACCACAAACGGGGTGTAAATCAGAGTATAAACTCTCAAGATATGGAAAAAATAGTGTAGCGTGTATTAATAGTGGTAATGATCACAAAATAATTGTTATGTTTATGGAGCCTGTTTTCATGTTAGAGTGTGGTACACCTTCTATGTGTTACACTCAGGCAATCGTTATGGGCTGTTTTTGGGCCCATGTTTTTTCGGTACCCATTGTTTTTGATACCCACAGTTTTTTTCCCATGATTTTGATACCCATGGTTCTATATCAAACTGCTTAAGCAATTTTCTATTTATATGGTCTTATGCATATGATACATGTACAAGCAAATACATTGCAGATGTGCTTTGAATTCAGGTGTGAATTCTGTAAAGTCTGTTGAGCATAGCTCTAAACAGATTTGGGTATTGTATTGAGAGAGTGGAGGCTTGTAATAAAATATGAGCAAGTGATTCTTGGTGGACGTAGCCCAAAGTGGGTGAACCATGTTAAATACTGTCTCTCTCTATTGTGTTATTTATTCTGCACTTTTATTTGAGATCTGTAATATTTTCTGCATATTAGTTTCTACTGTTGCGATTCTATAAGGGATTATTCCACATATTTTATCTCTTATTTCCTAACAATAATGACTATAGTAAAGTAGTTGAGGAAAAAGTAACTATAAGTAGTGAATTAAAAAAGTAATTAGTCACCTAATTTGTTTTTTATGTGATTTTTGGAGTGGGCATGAAGTGACTCAATATGCCGCAAGTGAGAGCAGCACATCCTAGTCGGTTTGAGGGTGGAGACCACCGTAGCATTGCGTACAACCGCAAAGTTGGTAAGTGTAATTATTTTCACAAAATGTAGGGTGTAGGAGGAGTTTTGGTTGAATTTTTGTAATTTTGAGATTGTAAATCTTACTAGCACTTTGGGCCTTGATAATAGCGGGTGAGGGCATTAATGACCCATATGACAGGAGCACCCAGATCTAGGCGCTATTGTCCTGCTCCTGGGTGCCCTGTTTCAGAATGTGTGCATTCGGTGTAACATGGTGAAAAATGGGTTTCTAGTTTATAGTATTGTGATAATCAAGCATGTTTGGTATTTGTAGAGTGTCATAAATTTTTTTTTTTTTTCTTATGTGTTTTATAGAGGGATATCCACTTAAGGGAGTTCCTCGGTGGGCGTCACTTGACTACATTGTTTAGATTGGGTTTGTTTGATGATGATTGGGATGTTATGGACCTTCTTGGCTTTCATAATATAACATGAATGGGGGATGTGCCCCATAATGTGCCTATGTTGGCTACATTATCTAATAGATGGTGTGCAGACACGTGTATCTTTTGGTTATTTATAAGGGAGATGAAAGTGACGCTAGAGGATGTATATCATATATTACGGTTACCAATTGTTGGTGAGATGGTACAGGTGATGCCATTGAAGAACATGGATAGGAGTATGTGAGAAATGAGATGTTATTTTATGGGGACTTGAGTATCCTACCGAGGCTCATATCAGTTTAGATGTTATTTTGAGATCTAGTGTTCCACGCTTGCGAAAATTTATAGTGGTGAAAGGAGGTGGTGTGGGCATCTTGTACAAGATGCATGATATTTTTTGGCATATAGAGAAGGAGATTACTAGATATGTGTGGGCCCAATGTGCTTTAGCCCATTTGTATAGATATTTGTATCATTTTACTCATGATGAGCATGGAGGAAGGATATGAGCTACTACATTGTTAAATATATGGGCATATGAGCATATAGCAGTATTGAGGCCATTTGGGGGCCCATGAGAAAATTGGGGTAGGTTGGAGATATTCATGAGGAGGAAGATAAATTTTTGTGGATGTAGAAGGGATATTGATATGTATAGGGATTTGTTAGATAGGATAGGACCTGAGTCCATAACATGGAGACCATACCGTGGTTATGGAGGATGGCCTGAAGATTTTGTAGAGCTATGATGTATTCAGAGGATGATGTGGTTGGAGGATAGATATATAGGTGTGGCCAAGTCATTTTAAGCTGAGAGAGTATCACGTCAATTTGATAGGGCTCAAGATGTTCCCCCAGAGCCATATATATGGTTGAGCGCTATTAGGGCACAAAGGAGGGTTAGTGTTAGATCAAGGCCAACAATAGAAAAAATAGAACCTCCTGGTCTAGATGAGGTAGATGTTACGATAAATCTGATGGATGTAGATGATGCTAGCAGCATAGAGGAGTACCCCACATGGTGGGTGACACATCGATGTACACTGTTATTCCCATTATTTGTAGATCCAACGAGAGTACCCTATGGAGGAGAAGGGAGAATAGGGGAGGCAAAGGGCCCTAACCCTATGGCGGTTGTGGTAGCTGAGCATGAGAACTTACTTGTTGCATTGTGTACCTTTTTTTTTAATATTGTGTTATATGTTTTTCTAATGTGTTGTGTAATTTTCTTTATAGGTGATGCATATTGTTCATTGATAGTCAATACATCGATCTAGACATTGACATAGAATGTGCCAAACGATGTGCTTGGTGTTAGTATACTTGAGCATGCTGATGGTATCACGTGCAAGCATGCAAATTTATTTGAGCCAGTAGCCATGGCAGAAACCACACGTAATGTATTGGTATCTAAGAGGGATGAGGTATGTGAAGAGACTCCATAAGCTAGCGAGGTAGTAAGCGGTGGTCCTTTATCCCATGAGGTTTTTACATGGTATGTGGATTTGTAGCATCAGTTCTCGAAGTAAGATATAGATATTACCTTACTATGGAGGTAGGCGGAGAGGTACCGGGACCACAAACTATAGTGTCACATTAGTGGAGAGTCATCTAGTTCTAGATCTCTTGAAGTACCCAAGAGCGATAGAGATGATGAGGTCATCGTTTTATTAGTTATATTATGTAGGGGCATTGCCCCCCAGTGATGAAATGTTTTGGAAATGATCATTGTACTCGCTATATATGTGTATGGACACATGTTGTTGATAGATGATAAACCTATGTTGAATTTTATTGATGTTGCGATGCGATTGATGATGTATGGTTCTATTCTTATTGAGATATTACATGTAATGTTTTGTTCGTGTTTGATTAATGTAGATTTACATTATGATGTTAGTAGTGATAGACAAAATATATATGCTAAATGATGATAATATGAAACAAATGTAATCTTATTGATGAAATATTTTTTGAATCAAATGTAGTGATGCTAGTAGAATAGATGTGAAAATAGAAAAATGTATGATAGTAAATTGAATGTTATGTAATGAATGCGGAAGAATAGAATATAGTCGTAGTATGTTAGTATGGGGAAAGTAGGAGGGGGTAAAACTAGTGATGCCCTATAGTCTACAAATGAATAGGCTCATGTAGTTAAGAGACCTGAACAGTAAAGTATGAGCCGCGTAGGAAAGATTGCATCATCAGGAAATGATTGAGTGCGTTAGATGAAACGGTGAAGTGTGTAATGAAAGTTTCTTAGAAAAAATCCCTCAACATTCATATATGAACCGTAAGAACACAAGTGCATCATCAGGGGGGTAAGGTGATAGTAATCACCTACCAAAGACTGAGGTGGCATGGAGTGGTGAAAACATGTGGAATGGAAGCATAATGAGTGTATCATCCAAACTCAATGTCATATAGAGTTGTAGTGGGATGTGCAAAAGTGAGTTGTTTTAGTGGAAAATGTGAAGTTGAAATTTTAGGTTGTGGATATCATGAATGCGATGGATGAGGTGGATGTAATGAATGTGATGGATTAGGTGGAGAAGGCGTATGAATAACAAACTCTGGTGCATACATCATAGTTGAAGCATCATACATAGGAGATGAATCAATTGTAGTATGAACTCTCTTATGAGGTAGAGGAGATGTGGATCTTTCATGCATGTGAGAACCTAAGGATATGATGTTATTATCCTATAATTTTTATAACCTATCCTTAAGGGAAAGATATTTGGTGTCCCTGTTTTCAATTATTCGATGATAATTACAATAATAATGGTCATGTTGACACTATAACCAATGTTTTGGGTGATGTTAGTTGGAATGTAAGAAAATTAATCACTCGGTAAGTAAAATATGTAACACATCATGTGGTCAAGTGTGATAAGAGAAGTGTAAAGGATAGCGTGACCGAGGTCAAGTTGTAGGAGGAGCTTATTATGGAAAAAGAGGAGTAGACTTCTATGGCGTAGTGGGTTGAGCTTGTTTTCCTTGTTTAGAAGGAAAATATGGAGACTTTGTAGGTTTCTCAACCATGGCATCTGATAAAGAACTATATGAGGAAATGTTTGTAGAGACATGTGGAGAATCTATGATGTGTGTGGAGAGAATCTCTTATTCTAAATCACCAACCTTTTGGAAGAGAAGAATGAATGACTCACATTTATCATACTATTATCATTTCTTGAGGGGTGTAATAATTCCAGGAAAGAAAATAAATTACTTCTCAAAATCTATGGGTTGCAAGAAAATATAATGGACACAAGCATTGAATCTTAGAATGTAATCGTTAATAGGTTCCAAGGAGCCCTTATGTAAGATAAGTAACTGTTCATAGGTAACCTTAGGACCATAGTTGATTATAAACCAATGGAGGAAGGGTCATAAAAAGTAATAATGGATCTGAAGGGGGGATGATTGTACCATTGTATCATTTCATCGGTATGACTACAGAAAAAATCTTTAAGTGGTAATCTATCATTGGAATAAGAAGCTATAGCCCTATGATAATGTAGTAGATGAGCATGAGGGTAACCCATACCATCAAAATATGTGAAAGAAGGCATGGTGAATTCATGAGGGAATACAAAATTTTGAATCTTCTTAGGGATTGAATTTCTATATAATGAATTGTTGTCAATAGAGACATAATAGACCTTACTTTCTAAGGTGAGAGATTGAACTTATGATTATAGTTATCCTTCAGCATGCACGAGAGAAAAAATACCTTATGAAGGGATGGTGGAAGATAGAAATAATGTATTAAGTGGTAGTAATTTTCCATTATGAGTGATCATAGGGATATTCAAAGGTGATGGAGATGGATTTGATGCTAAAGGCACACTTTTAGTATGTGTCGAGGAAGGTATAGTATGCGATATAGGTGGACTATCTATGGTAATAGTCGGACTAGCATCAGAAACCTCCATAGTAGGTGAAGCAATCGGTGAGGAAATATGTATAGATGATGTACTAAGAGACATAGATGAACTAGCAAGAGGAGATGAAATAGTAAGAGAAGAGGAAGTAGGAGATGGTGGTGGTGACTCATGGGTTGTGTTAGATGTGATCTCATGGGAAGGTATCTATGGATTAGGTGAGATACACTCAGAAGTATGGAAATAAGGAGAATCAAGACCCACAAGTGGCTCATTATTATCTAATAGAGACTCCAAAATGAGGGGATTGCTAAGAACGTTATCAATAAGATGATCAACATAGTGTAATGGAGTATGCGAACTAGGCAGGGATGTATCACGAGAAATAATTTCAAAGAGGTAGATCTATGAGAATCAGTATGCATATGTGAATGAGTGTCAATACGAAGTAATTAATAAATAAGGGAATCATCTAATGTTTCTTGTAAAATATCAGAAGGCAGATCACAAGTATCCGTGTACCATGGAGTACAACAAGTAAAGGCTATAGGATCTTGAACAATGATAATTCCTATACAAGCGTCTGCAAAACTAGTAGGCACATGTTATTAGCCATCTAAGTGTTGTTGTTGAATATGAGTAGGTATAGAAAGCAGAGCACTATATAAAGCTTTGATTTCATCTATGGGAGCCTCATCAGAAATAGAATTAACGCTAAAATGAGACATGATAGGAAAATAAGATGAACTACTCTTAGCCATTAGTGTTTTAGTGGATCCTAGGGAAAGGTATTCTAAAAGTGGGGTTCATCAAAATGAATAATTAAAATTAGGATTTTTAAATTCTATTCTATAGTTAATCTAAATAGATATATAAGTACAATCATTTATATAACTAAAGTACTGATGCAAAATATTTGATTTGATATTTTAATGAAATGAGATGAGTAAAATGAAATGGATAAGATACTAAACTGAATTTACCTTACCTAGCTGTGTAGGACTAAACTAGATGATGTATGGACATAGCAGAATGTGAAGGTGTTTCCCTAGAAATCATAGCAGATGAAGATTTGTCTATATTGGGGCACATGGAAAAGCGCTGACGTGCCTATAGGGGCCCTCATTTGTGATCTGGGCACTTTGGTCTGTAGAAAAGCTCATAATTTAAGTTCAAGAGTGTCACAAAGTCTTTGTAATACCTTCGTCTTTGTAGATTTTTTGTCACTATACATTCGCATATGTTGATGCAATGATGTGATGAAGACTTACCTCTAAAACCCCATACAAAGAATGAAATCATGAAAAAAATAAAGATTCAAATGTAGGGGTCAGACTGACCTTAGCTACCAAAATGGTGGACTTAAAACTAAACATTGCACTACATTCTAGACCCAATGTAATTCTTTGTGCTTGTGTTTGTAATTATGTACCTACGGTTTCCTAATTCTAATGATGCAGAAGTAGGGGCATTAACTAGATGTAAACATTCAAAGGGTGGATGAAATAGAATGAATACAACCCTTTCCCCCTATGCTTGTGTGTTGCCGATGTAGAAGATGCCCAAATACAGTCCTTTGCCTTAGTATATAGATAACTCTTGATAATAAGATGTCCACCCATAACATGCTAAGTATGTTATGTTTATATAGGTATTTGTTTCTCTAATTTTGACCCTAATGACCCAACATGTTGACTAGCATGTAAGGGAATGAACAGGAAAACAAAAATTCTGACATCGAACTGATAAATTAGACCCAAATATTACAAAGATTGGGGAGCCTAAACTAAAGAGTTGGGGAGCCTATAGGTGCCCCAATAGTACCCTAGGCACCCTAGCAAAGGACCAGAGATGAAAATCAAGCAAATTACGACACCTAATACTATATGAGAGACAACCAGAACTATGTAAACAACTGAGGAATGTATCTGAAAAATGATAATGACGACTGAATAACTGACAACTAGACTAGGGGATGGGTCATTAGTGAATTCTTTTATCATGCGAGATCCATATATAAAATAACATACTTGATACTGTAAATGTAATAGTAAGTGCATGATTTTGTGACAACACATTCCCTAACACACTTGATTTTAATGAATCCATAAATTTTTATAGTGACTCAGGCTGGAAATGGTAGTAAGTTTTCAAATTTGTTTCAATTTTTCAAAGATCAACCAATATGTTTTCATAATGGGTTTTATAGTGCCCAACTGTACTTAGATCCTAAAAAATAGATTGTAATTTTGCTATCTTTAAATCGGTCCTCTCAAACAAATAAGCATAGGTAAAAGCCATGACTATAAAAAAATGAAGGTAAAATTCAATTTAGAATACTTTTTTTGAAAGCGTAAACCTAGGTAAATTGATAAAATTTAACATAAATTTACATTTCTTTTCGAAAAAAAATAAAGAAACATATACTTTTCCTATGCTAAAACTGAAGTAGAGTAAATATGGAATTACAGATTAATTCTAGAATAAATTCTAATGAGACAATTGATATAATCAATGCAGTTATGTATAGTGTGCTCTTGCTCCTTATACATTTATTGTTTTTGTATAAACCAACAACAAGCCATACATGAAAAAATACTAACAATAGAGCTATATGCAAGCTAATAAAAACATATGTAATGCCACAGAAAACCATGTTTCCACAACACCCAAATGTTAAAATTTCATTAAGGTAATTCACTACAAAAAATGGTGCTAAGAAAGCCCGTAAAATCTATAGAAATGAAAAAGGGTGGATGCTTTTCCCTAAAATTAATGGACACCATTGGGACACCAAGATAAGGAGAGTTAATGGGTACCTCTCATCCCATTTTACCAAATTTTTCAACAATATCAATTTTATCACAAAGATTTTAAATTTGTAGGCATATACATTATGAACTTGACTATAGCTATCATGTTATAGAAATGATTCCTGTGATAAATTTTTGGATTGAGGCATGTCAAATATAAAAAAAATGAATTATTTTTTGGTGACAATGATAGAAATGTTATTAAACTCTTCTGAATTTAGACTGAGTGGGGAAAATTTAAATTGGAAATTTTCACCATTTTCAATAGAAGTCCCCCCTCCCGAATTCACACTTTATTCTAAAACAAAGAAAACTTTTCATCATATTTTTTTCTCAAGAGAGGATAAACTTGCACCAAAATCGATTCCCAAAACTATTATGAGGGCTTTTACAATGTTTTTGGGTCACTTTTCCACAACAAGTAAAAGAAATTTATAGGATTATGTTAATCCAGAATATGTAGGAATACTCTGATAGGTTCCTTAAAATAGTAATTTCCATCTTAATAAGCATATTGAAAGAAGACTACAACATAATCTAATGTGCAATGAACACAAAAATTTGTGAATCTTGTTCATTATACAAGATATTTAAGTAAAGGGGTAAGTATTGTGTAGGTAGTTTTGTTTCCAACATTTAATGAAAGAAACTATAGCTAGGGTTTCAAATTTATTTGTAGAATCTTGAGAAAATGATTCTAGGGTTGCGTACATAGTTTTGTTGCCTAATATTTACACAAAAAAATTTCACATACCTGGTTGGCTTGCACTAGTCTCTATGGGCTTTGGGCTCTGTGGAGGATGTTGGTCGGCTTTGGGCTCATGTTGGTCAGCTACAATATATTCGCGCGAACAGAGGTGGAAGGAGGAAAAATGAGATCCTTTGTGCCGCTTCAAATATATATGCTTGCAATTTGCGTGAAGGTGGTTCATGTTAAGGTGGTTTACGTAAAGGTGGTTCACCAGAATGGGTGTTCACGTGGACAACCCCTTCACGAGAACCCATTTATGTGCCATACATGGCACTTATGTGCACTATGTGGCATTTTGGGTGAACGGGGTTCACGCGAAGGAGTGTTCGCATGAACCCCCTTAATTTCCCATCCCACCCAACCTTCTTCTTACCTTTTTCAAGAGAAGGTATGGGACATAGTATCATGCCATGACCCTATAACTGTTACAATATTTTTTAATATAATGTATACACTATAAAAATGTATTATTATTCATAAAAATCTCAAATTCTTATACTAATATATATGAAACATGACTATGCTGTGAAGTATATTTATTAAAAAAGTAAGTTTACCTTTTTTGATTAATGGTTAATGGTTTTGAAGGGGACCATACCCCGTGGTATAAAAGGGCTCAAGATCAAGATACAACAAGAGTGTAGAAGTGGTTATTTATGACCAATGGAGACCACACCCTAAAAACAAAGCCTAAAACAACGAGATAGAATAATAAAGAAAAGGTAGCTGCAACCTACTAGTGTGGAACCAAAACACAGCCATAGCACAACAACACAACAATTATTCAAATGCAGAAGAAAAATTTCCTAGTAGCAACAACTAGGTAGGAAAAATGGTATACCTAAGAGTGGATTTTTTTCATTTTGTGCACTGTTTTCTAATCTTTAAAAACCTCCTCAACTTGAAGAACAACCTCAATAGTTTCAATCGGTAGATGCACAATTTTTATCTCAAGAGAATGAGGTGGGAAATATTCCTTATCCACTATTAGTGGAAGTGATTCTTCTCTGGTATTGTTTGCATTCCCTCTAGTCAGAGTTTCTATAAGGGGCATTTTTAGAACCGATTCGTCCATATCATCAAAATATTCATTTGAATCAAAATCTTATTTGACATCAAAAACCAAATTTTCAGGGAGGGAATATTTCCACTAATTGTATTTCTCATTTTAATGCTTTTCCAGGCCACAATCACCACTAGTATGCCCTATAGAGAAGCACCTTCTACTCCTAAAAGGTAAACCTTCATAGTCCAATGGTTGATTAATCCATGTTTTATTTTGCAATTTTAGCCCAATGTTTGCAGGAAGGTTTGTTGAAGTTTCCATTTCAATAAGGCTCCTGACATATGTTGTATGGGTAGAATCTGTAGTTTGAGAGTCAATGTAGAGAGTATGACCCAATACATTTCAAATAGAAATCAGACATTCCTGAATCTAGAATTGCAGGGGTAAATGTGGAAATCATATCTAAATAGATTTGCGAGAGAGATTCTGTGAGAGGGTTACAAGATGGAAACCAAGGTTTTATTACTAGGTATAGTGATTTACATACCCAAAGCTTACCTGCTATGATATATTTATCTTTTGTGGAAGAAAAAGCAAGAATAAATAATCCTTTAACACAATTGTAGTGCCCACTTACCTTTCACACCTTTTGATACTAATCATGATATTGTTGATTATATTATAGGACGTGATTATGGACCTTATTATATTATGATGATAGATGTAGATCATGGATTATTGTTGACTTGATTCAGTTATGATGCATGATGATTATTAGAGGCATTTTTTATATTGATGATGGTATATTGTTTGACATGGTTATATTATGGATGTTGTGCAGACTTTTGATATTTGGATATTGTGAGTAGACCTAGAAATGGAAATTATTTGATGATGATATAATTGTTGAGTAAAATTGCAAATGATATTGCTATATTGCTTTGATGTTGTTGTGATTCATATATCTAGATGATTTTGGTAATTATATTTATATTATTTTGGATGTTTTGATATGGCCATGAGGCCGAAGGAGGTATTTATGTTTTGCAGGTTAAAATATCACAACAAACACTGGGGGAATGGAGACCAACCACATTAAAATTCTAGATGAATTCAACAAGGTCACCATGGCAACTAGTATTTGTTTGTGCGTGGTTGTGTGTGTTAGGAATTCCCATGGGGGGGTCACCTTTAATTTTGACAAAGGGTTTTTATGTATTTATTTTATTTTTGATCCCTTTTGTTTATGTTTGCATGTGTTTATTTTGTGGTGCTTTTACCCCTTTCATTAATTATTAAATGGTGTGTAAATTTTGTGAGTAATCATAAAGTGATATAAGTAATGTGTAAGAGATATGTAAGTGATGTGTGAATTGACTTTTGAGTGTGAAACACTCCACTTTCTTAGAAATTCAAATATGTCCTTGGAACCTGATTTTGGAGGCTTGAGGGACAAGTTAAACTTGTCCCATACCTCTTGAAATTAATTACCAACCATACCTACAGTTGGAGAGTTGAGATTATACTTTTATACTACATTTTGAGAAGGAAAATTATAGGTTTTAATTACACTTTTCTTACATGATTTAATTTTATTCCTTTGGGGTGTGTGTTGGATTTGAGTGTGTAAGTAAAATATCATATTTATTCACCCACCTATTTATTATGCTTTGGAGAATGAAGGTGACTTTGGGGGTTGGGGTTGAGGTGTGTGGTGTGACATCCTACTTGGACCCACCTCATCCTCTTTCCTTCTCTCTTCTATTAAATTCAAATTCCTTACCTTGTTTTGGGGTTGCTTCACTTTTTTTGAGACCGCATTCTTGGGTGTATTCCTTGCTATTTTGGGAGCTCTTGCTTGAAGGAGTGTTTAGAGGATTGTTGCATGCTTGCGCTTGGTTGATTTGGATTGCTTGCATTGGGTTAAGCCTGCTATTTTGGAACTTGGAACAACTCCATCATGGAGAGGTAAGAGCTTGGCTCTTGAAATGCTTCTCTTTCTTTTATGAAAATGTTAATGTGTGAATGGTTTGGCTTGTTTTTGAGTTGTTGGGTAGATGGCCTAGGAATGGTGTAGGAGAAGACTATGGGGTTATTTTGTGGGAGACACAAGTGTGTTTAGGGAGGTATAAGGGTGGAGGGAGTTGGGATTTGAGTACCACCTTACTAAGAAATAGCTTGCATTTCTTTACTCGTTATGGGGTGCCATAAGAGGTTGGGGAGACATAAAGAAATGTAAGGAATAAGGGGTACTTGGCGGAGACATAAGGGCATGTCAGGGATTTTGAAATTATATAATATATATATATATATATATATATATATATATTATATATTGGTGGTTTGGTCCCAGATGGTGATACCCATTTCCCTTTGGGAGGCATAAACAGCATCCCCCATAGTTTCTTGCTCCTTTAGCTTACTTGATGAATCCTTTTTATTGTTTGTCATGTTTTAATATAGTTGTAAACTACATTTTGTTTTGCACTGTATTTTATTGTTAAAATGTTGCTTGTGTGTTTGTGGAATCCTGTTGTTGCCATGAGTTGGATCACATCTTTTATTGCATTATGGTTGGGGATCATGGGCCAATGAAGAAGGATGGATTATCCTCTTCATTGGATGTCTTGGTTGGGTGGAGAGTGTTGCCTTTCCCCTGCTCTTGTTGTGATTACTATTTGGAAGAATGAGAAATATGCGCGTTGTTGTTCTGGAGCTGAGAAAAAAGATAGTTTGACAGTCCCTTGTTGAGATAAATTTTATTGTAACCTTTCCCACTTGAAGTGGAGGAACTTGTAAATGTTTTGTAATAGAAGATGTTGTATTGTCTATGAAAGTTGTCAAGTGAAACATTAAAGATATGAACTTTGGTTTCAGCCTTTGAAAGAATGTGAAAGAATTGTTATTTTGTATGATAAATTCGAAGAATGAAAGAAAGGTTGTAAAGTTGTATTTTGGAATCAATAAAGGATTGCATTACCTTCTCAATTTGTTTTGTTGTTTTAAGATTGAACATCTAAATGTGAATTGAAATATCTATTGAAAGAAATAAATGCATATGAATGAAAATGTAGAACTCTGTTTCTTGAAATGTGTAAAGTTGGAAATCAAAATTGTATTTTGGTTATTTAATAATTGGAATTAAATCAACTAAGGGTATTAGATTGGAATTGAAAGGAATTCCCAGACTTGGATGATGAAAAATGATAAATATGCCCTACCAAACTTGATCTCTGTTTTATTTTTCAACTGGAAAATACCTTACCTTAAATGCGTAGGTTAAAACCTGCAACAATTAAATAATAGATTAAATGATTAAATAGAATTAGTGTGTCTTAAATGAATTCAATTGGACTTTAAAATTTAAGGAGAAATCCTTTCAAAACCTTGCAAAATCAGGCTCAACTCTCTTACAGTCATTTTTCCGTCAAGAAATGTAAATTTTCAAATTACAAATCAATCAGACAAATTGAGTCTTGAAATCCTCCTTAAATCCATCTAGGAATAATCCTCCATTTCTATTTGACATGTTGAGAGAGTAAGAAGATCAAATCGAACAAATCTTATAAGTTAAAATTTACCAGTTCATAATGTAAAAGCTTGCAGATCGTTTTCTTAAAATTGACCTCCTAAAATTTATCAAAATAGAAAATTAATGATCCTGAAGTAAAGAGGAAGTTGAGAAATTTCCAGAAAGTCCTCATTTTCCTAAAAGTGAGCTCTTTATCAAAATTTATGGCCCTCTGAAGTTTATCTTCCTTGGCGTCAAAAAGAAAAATTGGGAAAAATTTCCTTGGCGAGCCCGTGGTCTTGAATTTTTTCCTTAGCACTTAGGAAATTTTTTGGGAATTTTTGTTTTAATTTTCCCCACCGACTAATAGCCAATCAGATGCTTCCATGTGTCACCACGAGGTGATAGTAGAGGGGTGGATCCCTTTTTCACTTAGTGCTTCCGAAAAAGTTTGAGAAAATTTTCCAAATTTTCCCCGTCACCCCGTAACCAATCAGGTGATGCCACGTGGCATCACAAGGCATCAACAGAGGAGCGGGGTCCCTTTTTGCATTTTTGTGTTTAGAAAATTTTGGGAAAATTTTCTAAATTTTCCCCACCGCCCCACCATCCTACAGCCAATCAGGAGATGCCACGTGGCATCACGGTGGTGTTAGCGGAGGTGCAGGTAATGGCTACCCTCTTAGCCCTTTGGGGAATTAACCTAATTTGCTCCTCATCACCCTACCTTGCATTGACTTATTAGATGTCATGTGTCCATTGCAGACTTGCGGGAGCTCGGGTTGCAAGGTTGGTTTTTTGCCCCGCGCAGGAAGTATTTTTAAAAGGTTTCCCTTTGCCGTGTTCCCCCCGCGCTGACTTGGGAGGTGCCACGTGTCCCTAGTGGACTTGTGGACTGGCAGATGTGTGGGCAAAAAATTGGTTTTATTCCCCCATGTGGGAATTTTTCCAAAATTCTCCCCATGGCCCACCGATCCCGCCCTTGGGGAAAATTTCCACTCCTGTGCCCGCTCTTGGGCAAACGTTTCACCCCAAGGCCCACCAGCCCATAACTCCAAAAATATGACGAGTTAGGACTTCTTTATATCACTAGAAAGGTGAGAAAATTTCGTATCTAATGGGAATAATTTTAGAAAAATTTTGAATGCCTTAATTTTTTATGAAAACCAAGTTGAATCTCTAAGCCTGTCAGAGAGTGGGTATGATGAGGAAATTACCCTCTGAGCCTAATGGAACCTTCTAACCCTAAATTTTGGACCTTATGACCTATAATAATTGTTAATAAAATAAATGTATGTTCTAGTGGATTAGAATTTTTCATGAACTTGTTAGTGACAGTTGTTGCCCTGTAACCTAGTTCTAGACTCTTTTAAACAAAAAAATATATTAATCCATAATTTTCCTAAATAATCCTAGGTTGTTCTTGGGTCTGAAGTGGGTTGTTTTAGTGGGTGTTAGACTTGGTATCAGAGAAGTGGTTCAAAATATCGGGCTATTGGATACACTAGAAAACTTGAGACATGAACCTTAAACCTATCACACTTTTCAATCTAGAAAAAAACTTAGTTTAGAAATTACATATTCTAGTAACCCTGGAAATTAGATAAAACTTAGAAAAATGAACTAACTCTCGCCTTGGTATGTGTAGGAGGCACAGATAGGATGAGGGGTCTTTTCACATAGATGTAGATTTACCACCACTAGATCATGTTGTAGTAGCCATCTTACCCCAGATTTTTGCAGACTCTTCAGGATGTTAATGTTGCTCTATGCAGAGGATCAGTAGGAGGACATATAGCCAGACATGATATCGTCCCTTCCATTGAGGGTTAGGTATCTCCTCAACCCAACGAGGAACATGGAGGAGAGAACTCCCATATAGAGTCAACCAGAGAATAGTCACCATAGAGGGGAAAGGGAGACTGATTTTCAGGACATAGAGAGAGGTCTTGGAGCCCTAGGCTAGGATATGTAGAGAGGCCTAGAGGCTGTCAGACCAAAGATACAGATCACATCAAGGAGATCCTGAAGCTTCAGCCATCTCCATTATTCTGGTGACATGGGTAGATTTCAGGTAGATTCCTGGTTGGTGACCTTGAGTAGATGCTTCAAGCTCAGTCCTTGTTCTAGCAACATGAAATCTCGTGTTGCGATCCATCTACTAAGGGATGGAGCTAGAGTCTTGTGGAGGAAAAAGGAGTAGAAGCTCTATGTTGATTCTGAGATAGTTACCTGGGAGCTCTTTGAGGATTGTTTCAGGAACATATACTTGTCATGGAGGTTCATATAGTAGTGGATAGATGAGTTCTATGACCTTCGGTAGGCATCTCTAACAGTGGCTAAGTATGAGAGTAGATTTTCTGATCTACTCCAGTATGTTGATTACATGTAGGATGAGCAGGTGCAGATCCACAGGTTCATCTAAGGACTGAATCTAGACATTGGAGGTGTAGTGCGGATCCATTGTCCACAGACATTAGCTGAGGCCATTCAGAAGGCCTATATAGCATAGGAGACTTGGCGAAAGACCCAGCAGGCTAGAGACCAAGTCTGGAGCCACATACAATAGATGCAGGATAGTAGATCGAGGGGGTCAGTATCTCTTCCTCGTGGTAGACAGGGTTCAGCACAGTCATCTTTTAGACCACAACAGCATCATTAGTAGTCACGCCCCACCTTATAGACCTCCATAGAGATTTGATGAAGAAAGAGGTCAGAGTATGGGGCCTCCTCCTAGGGGTCCCATCAAGAAATAGGGTAACCAGAGAGCTCACTCAGTAGGAGCTCGCCAGTAGAGACTTCAACAAACTGCAACCAGATCATCAGGATCCACCCCATAGACCTCCAGAATACCAACCAGACCTACTACACAAGGAAGAGGATCAGGCAGTAATTTTTGGTTGCGGTGTTACTGGACATTTTTAGAGAGACTGTCCACATAACCCTAATAATAAGGGTAAGACACAGATCTTAGAGCCTCCTGTTGGTGATATTGGGCACAATGATAGCATGTACATAGCGGTCGAGAACCGTCAAGGAGAGCATCAGAGTATAGTTATTGAGATTGTAGTTAACATTGGTGGTATTTCTACCTCCATTTTGTTTGATTCTAGTTCTTCTGATTCTTTTATTGCACCATCTTTAGTAGAGTGATGCAAGCTGGTGGCAGTTAGGTAGGGTCATAATTGGGATGTTGAGATGGCTTATGGAGCAAATATCTCTATAGACTCACTAGTTAAGGAGTGTGTGGTGAATTTGGGACCTTTCACCACTACCTCGGATCTCCGTATCCTTCCTTTGGGCTCTTATGTAGTCATCTTGGGTATGGATTGGTTGTCTACACATAGGGCCAGGATGGATTGCTACCATAAAATCATATCTTGTGTAGATGATTTGGGAGTTGAGTCAATGATTTCAGGGGTCAGGAGACCTGTTTCTATTCGCACCATCTATGTTATGCAGCTTAAGTGTTGTGTGCGACAGGGCTTGTCAGATGTATGATGATATAGTCAGTGACCGATTAGAGGATGGGTCTAGTGGACCATCGCTAGGTGATCACCCCATTTTGAGAGATTTTGTTGATGTGTTTCCGGGGGAGCTACTGAGGTTACCACCCCCACGTGAGATTGATTTTCATAGAGATCTGGTTCCAGGAGTAGAGCCTATCTCACTAGAACCCTATCAAAAGACCACACCAGAGCTCTGTGAGCTCAAGTTGTAGCTTGAGGGCCTTTTGGGGAAAGGCCTTATCCATCCTCGTGTATCCCCTTTGGTTGAACTAGTGATTTTTGTGAAGAAGAAGGATGGAGCCTTGCATTTGTGTATTGATTGTTTCCAGCTAAACAAAGTAACGATCAAGAATCATTATTCCCCTCCACGCATTGATGATTTGTTTGATAAGATGAAGGGAGACACAACTTTCTTTACGATAGACCTTAAGTCAGGTTACCATTAGCTGAGGATTTTGGATGGTGGACATTCATAAGACCACTTTCTGTATGAGATATGTCCACTATGAGTTCACAGTGGTGCCTTTTGATTTGATGAATGCCCCCGCAGTGTTTATGAGTTTATGAATGGGGTATTTAGGACCTTCTTAGATCACTTCATGCTCATCTTCCTTGATGAAATTTTGATTTACTCACATACGTGTGAGGAGCACGAGGGGTACCTTCACCATGTCCTTCAGTGTCTTCAGGAGTAGCAACTTTATAGGAACTTGAAAAAGTGTGCATTCTTTTTAGTCAGAGGTGCAATATTTGGGTCATATCATTTCTGGGGAAGGTATCACCGTCGATCCTTCCAAGATTAGAGCTATTATGGATTGGCCAGCACCCACCACTATGGATGAGGTGCAAAAATTTATGGGATTAGTAGGTTACTATCGGAGATTTGTTCAAGACTTCTCTCAGATTGCTCACCCCATCACTTCCCTTCAGAGGAAATGGAAGAAGTTTGTTTGGTCAGACAAGTGTGAGTAGGCCTTCAGTACACTAAAGGAATGTCTCACTACATCACCTATTCTTGCAGCACTGAATCCACAGGGTTAGTTTTTCATTTGCACAGATGCTTCTTTAATAGGGCTTGGAGGTGTGTTGATGGAAGAGGGCAAAGTAGTGGCTTTTGAATCTCAAAAACTCAAAGATTACGAGCTTAATTATCTGACTCATGATCTTGAGATTACGGTAGTTTTTCATGGTTTGGTTTGATGGAGGCACTTTCTAATTATTCGATAGATTCACACTCAGGATAGATCACTTGAGTCTTCAGCACCTCTTCACATAGCCCAATATCAACGCTCGTTAGTGGCATTGGATGGAGTTGTTTTTTGAGTATGATATGGAGATAGAACATGTGAAAGGAAAGGAGAATGTGGTGGCAGACAATCTTAGCAAACGGAGACATGTGGCTATGGCCACCTCAATGAGCATAAATTTACGGAGTAGGATTCTTCAACAGCTTCTTCTTGACAACTTCTATATTGCAGTTCGAGCTGATATCGAGTCTCAAAGACCCCTCGAGGGTAAGTTTGATGGTTTATCACTAGAGGCAGATGGCCTTCTCAGGCACAGAGGTTGGATATATGTTCCCAGAGATGGAGGCTTGAGGAAAGACATCTTGTCAGAGGCACATCATGCACCCTATTCAGCACATCCCGGGGTGAAGAAGATGCACGCCACCTTGAGACAGTTGTATCATTGGAATGGACTTCGTAGAGACATGGCTCAGTTCATGTCACGATGTTTAGAGTGCCAAAAAGTATAGGACAAGCATCAACATCCAGCTAGCCTTCTTTTCCCTCATGTTATATCGGAACAGAAGTGGGACACCATTTCCATGGACTTTGTTATTCAGCTACCGATTTCAAGATATCACCACGACACCATCATGGTCATGGTTGATAAATTGACTAAAGTGGCTCAATTTCCCCTAGTGAAGACCACTTATACATCTAATGCAGTGACATGGTTATACTTGGATGAGATTATCAAGTTACACAGGATTCCACAGAAGATCATTAGTGACCGCAATCCTTTGTACACTTCTCATTTCTAGACTACCATGCAGCATGCCCTTGGGATGGAGATCAATTTCAGCATAGCATATCATCCTGACATAGATGGACAGACTGAGTGGGTGAATCAGATTTTAGAGGACATGCTCAAGATGTATTCGATGGATCATTAGTCTAGATGGGAGGAGTACCCTTTACTTGGTGGAGTTTTCCTACGATAATAGTTTTCAAAGCTCTATAGGAATGGATCATTTTCATGATTTGTATGGTAGAGAGTGCAGGACACCTCTTAGTTGGGACATGTTAGAGGACAAGATTTCTCTTGGACCAAATTTGTTGCAGGAAATGGAGCAGTTTGGTTGTTTTGATCAAACAGAGATTGCACGAGGCACAAGATAGACAGAAGAAGTATGTATATTAGCATAGGACCGACTGTAGTTTTGATGTGGGCATGAAGATGTTCCTTCATGTCAGGCCACATAAGAGCCCTATCCATTATGGAAAAGGTTATAAGTTAGCTCCTATATTCATGGAACCTTTTGAGATCTTGGAGCGTATCGGCCGTTTGGCTTTACCGTTCTAGCATTGTCACCCAGCTTGTCTCATATACATGATGTGTTTCATGTTTCAGTTATTAGGAGATATGTTGCAAATCCTTCTTATGTGTTAGATTAGACATCATTGCATGTGCAAGATCAGGAAACAGGTGATGGTGGAGGCCCATTCACATCCTAGATCATAGGACATTGTGCCTTCGAGCTAGAGATGTTGATTAGGTTTGGGTGCAATATGACAAATATGATGAGGACTACAGCTAGATGGGAGGATTGCTACTTTGCTACGAGTTCAGTTTCCACATTTGTTCCAGTGACTTCCAGGAGGAAGTCAACTCTAACGGGAGGGGGATGTAGTGCCCACTTCCCTTTGACACCTTTTAATACTAATCATGCTACTACTGATTATATTATAGACATGATTATGGACCTTATTATAGTATGATGATAGATGTAGATCATGGATTATTGTTAACTTGCTTCAGTTATGATGCATGATGATTATTAGAGGAATTTTAAATATTGATGATGGTATATTGTTTGAGATGGTTTATATTATGGATGTTTTGTAGACTTGTGATATTTGGATATTGTGAGTAGACCTAGAAATGGAAATTATTGGATGATGATATATTTGTTAAGTAAAATTGCAAATGATATTGCTAGATTGCTTTGATATTGTTGTGATTCATATATCTAGATGATTTTGGTAATTATATTTATATTATTTTGGATGTCTAGATATGGCCACAAGGCCGAAGGAGGTATTTGTGTTATGCAGGTTAAAATATCACAAAAAACATCGGGGGATTAGAGGACCAACCATATTGGAATTCCAGATGAATTCAACAAGGTCACCATGGAAACTAGTATTTATTTGTACGTGGTTGTGTGTGTTATGGATTCTCATGGGGGAGATCACCTTTAATTGTGACCAAGGGGTTTTATGTATTTATTTAATTTTTGGTCCCTTTTGTTTATGTTTGCATGTGTTTATTTTGTGTTGCTTTTACCCCTTTCATTAATTATTAAATGGTGTGTAAATTTTATGAGTAATCATATTGTCAAAACAAATAAATCAAATATGTCATAAGAAGGTAATTAATGAGAGTTGTTGGCCATGATTTAAAGTTATATAAGTAATGTGTAAGAGATATGTAAGTGATGTGTGAATTGAATTTTGAGTGTGAAACACTCCACTTTCTTGGAATTTCGAATATGTCCTTGGAGGCTGATTTTGGAGGCTTGAGGGACAAGTTAAACTTGTCCCATACCTCTTAAATTTAATTACCAACCATACCTATAGTTGGAGAGTTGAGATTAGACTTTTAGAATGCTTTTTGATAAGGAAAATTGTACGTTTTAATTACACTTTTCTTACATGATTTAATTTCATCCTTTGGGGTGTGGGTTAGATTTGAGTGTGTAAGTAAACTGTCGTATTTATTCACCCACCTATTTATTATGCTTTGGAGAATGAAGTTGAATTTGAGGGTTGGGGTTGAGGTGTGTGATGTGACATCATACTTGGACCCACCTCATCCTCTTTCCTTCTCTCTTCTATTAAATTCAAATTTCTTAGTTGTTAGGACCCTAATGTAGCTACCAAACCTTAAAGGCACATGAGCACGAATGGCTGGAGGAAGCGTGTAAGTTAATGCACGTAATGCAGGATTCAAAAAAGCATTCTTGGAGAACCAAGGATGTGCACCCACAAATCACAATTTAGAACTTTCATCCTTTTGGACAGAACACATGAAGAACGTGTTCCATTTGGATAAGGTTCCAGCCTAGAAATAGGGTGTCCTGGATGGAATATACCTTGCGATAAGAAGATCCAAAATCTAATCATGACATGGAGAGGCATGCACTTGAGGTGATCCACACCTTGACACTTAAGGCTAGATTTGAGGTTGCAGAGGAGTTTTTTGGAGATCAGATGCCTATATATATGCGCACCCTTAGAAAAGAAAAAGGAGGAGAACATGAGGAAGGAAGTGGAGCTCTGTAGAATTACTGCGAGAACTATGGGATAAATGGGGTATATGAGTATAGGAAGGATGTAATAAGGGAATGGGGAATGTAAATTTTGTTTCAAAAGTCTTCATGTATGGATCTAGATATGGTGCATGACTATGGTCTCCCCTTCTATGATATTCTATAGTAATGCTATGAATGAATATGATAAGGTTACCATGACAATTGTACTAATATCTTCTCTATGTATTATCTACATATTTCTATTATGATTTTGTTCTTGTATAATCATGAACCTTATTTGAATGTTAAGTCTATTTGTGGATTTACAACTTCCTAGTTCTCTTAATTCTGTTAAGCACTTTTACTTTTGATATAACTAAAAGGGTATAGAAGTCATTATGAGATCTATAGATTTTTCATGTCCTTTAAAATCACTAATTCTAGATCATGAATGATGCCTTCCACTAAACTTACATAAAAAAGAGACTCGGTTCCCTCGCTTGCCTTGGGTGAGCACCCAACACCTTCTGGGAGATAGGCTAATGCGCATGAGGTTCCCTTGTTCTTGGTGGGTGCAAGAATGACTACATCTTGGTTCCGTTTCCAGGACCTCTTTTCAAAGTTGTAGTGGAACATGGCATACGTCATGGTCTGTGCAAAAAGTGATGACGGAGCACTTAACACTTGAAGGTGTTGAAAATTGGTTTAAAAGAACAGAGGACGAGTTTGCTTAGAGATTCAGTATTAGACCTGAGTTTGATACGCGAAGATGGGTGGAAGACACTCTATATCATGAGTTGTATGAAAGCTTCTTCTACTATTTCCCAGTAGAGTTATTTGAGTGGCTCTCGGCATATGCATCTAGGTCAGGGTGGTATTATAAATCAAACCCTTGGACGCAAGAAACATACCAGAACTTACAAGATGCTGATCTAACATGGACCCATGCTCTAAATCATTGGTGGAAGGGAGTATTGGCTAGCTACACTCTAGAATATGTAATTTCCACGTATTGTTGTCTGGAAGTTGCTGATTTTGAATATTTGCGGAAGCACATACTATCATTTTTACGGGCTATCTCCCTGGCAATCAAAATCTTGATGGTAACCATGAGTTTAGAGGCATTCCCAATGGCTGGCTAAACCACTCTGAGTGCTGGGCGAGGAAGCTAGGTTGGGGAAAGATGGCTGATCTAATGACTGAAAAGGAAAGGGAGGAGAGATGGCTCAAGTATGGTGAAGTGCGTGAGAGGGAGATTGCAAGATGGCGTGAGGTTGCATTTACGATGGATTCCTGGAGGTAGACATTTTGTGGAGAAGAGGCTCACATGAAGGATGTGGAGCCTGAACAGTTTGTGATACCCCATCTTGGCAAGTGTAGAAGAGAGAACCCCTAAGCTTCTAATGAGATCCCATTACGTGGAGAAAGAAGATTCGTTGGCGCACATCTGACCCCACCTAGCAACCAAACCTTGGTGCTTGGTTTGTTTGAACAAGGGAAAAGTGTAGTTGATCCATTTGATATCAGTGGAAGTAACCGATCGGCACCCATAAGATACAACTTCTTGTTTGGGACTTCTATGGCTTCACACACTATTCCACTATTTGGTGGAATGTTTGGACAAGGCATATATACAGGTGGTTTTGGGAGTGCGTCAAGGATTAGTGGATAAAATTCGACTAAGAGTGGCACTATTTCACAAACTGTCAGCACACAATTTAGTGGGATGACAGGAATGTTCGACACAAAAAACACAGGCGTTGTACCTAACACAGGAGGATCTAGAGGTGGAAGCGGTGGAGTTGGTGGCTTAGGATCTAGTGGGTCCAGCGAAGGAGGAAACACCAGAGGAAATCGAGGGACTGGGTTAGGAGGACAAGGGCCTCAGCCACCCCCTCAAGTATTTTTCAAGATGTCTCTATAGTTACCAGATTACAGTGGGATAGAAGATTCCGCAGAGCATGTGCATAAGTGTAAGCTGCTATGGTGTGCGAAGGGGATCACAACTGAGGATCAAAAGGACAGTTAATTTACAAAAACCTTGTAAGGACGTGTGTATAGATGGTATAGAAAGTATGACCCTCATCAGACTGTTGTGGATTATACCATGCTGAAAAATGTGTTCTTGGCGGAATTTCACATACCTGAGTTTGAACAGAAGAGCATCAACTCTCTCAAGGAAATCTAGCAGGGAATGGAAGAGAGCATGTATGAATATGATGCATGCTTTAAAACTCTATTATCTAAACTATTTTATGATATCCACCCTTCACAACATGCTCAGTGGTTTGTCAGAGGGTTGATCACACCCTTTAGGAGAGATTTGTCTCATAAAACATTCATGGACCCGCGCGAAGCATTGGAAGTTGCTTTGTGTGTTGAGGCAGTTGGTAGTGTTGACACTGGTGTTAGCCCATTTCTAGAGACTCATATCGCTACCATGGCTAAGTAGTTGGAGAAATTAACTACCAACACAGTTCCAGAGACTTGCGGTGGAATGTGGTGCCATATTGTGATGTAGAAGGGCACACAAAGGATAATGGTGGGATATGTACTTGGAAGGCAATATGCGCCATAGTGGTAAGTTGTGAAATATGTCACGGGGACCATGATGTAAGTAGGTTCCCCCTTTTATAGTGCGTGATCTGTAAAAATGTATCTTGTTATTGCAAGATATGTACCTCAACCACACATGAAACTAAGGATTGTAGATTGATTGACAAGATTCATGAGGCAATTGATCTTGGTGTGTGCCAGACTGGAATTGCCAGCAGTTCCAAAGGAGATGAGCATTGGTATGAAGAACGTAGAGATGGAGGTGTGCACAAGAAGGGATTTCACAGAGGATTTCATGGCCATGGTAACCTCAGGGGAAGAAGTGAGTTCCCACGTGGAACATGCTTTGATTGTGGAGCCACAGACTATTATAAGCGTGAATGTTTAGATAATCTACAATGCTTCTGGTGTGGAAAAAAACATAAATATGAAGAGTGCCCAGAGTTATACGAACATATGAGTCACCATCACTGGAAGGATAAGGGTGCTGCCATGGTGAGTATTAAGAAGGCTGACGCATAATGGCTCCTGCGAGTAATACGTGAATCAGAACTAGAGCCTAATATGGTAACAACAAGGGTGGAGTCCGTGCACGCAAGCGAAGCACCTAAGTAGAGACCTCTAGTTTCAAGGGAAGAGGTAGTACATGGGAAGTATCCAAACCCGGATCACCAGAAATAAGTCTACTAGGAAACCATGGATGTAATTTGAAGCTTACAAGGGGAGATCTAATGCTTAAAAGAGAAAACTAGAAAAGATGAGAAAAAAAGACTAGTAGAAGCACCAAAGGATGACTTGGACAAGGTTAAGGAGGTGTGTAAACTACTAAGGCAAGAGAATGTTATTCCCTTGCTAGGAGCATGGTTGAGAGAAAAGGTACCGTGCACCAGGGGAGAGCATGAAAGGTAGAGCCTGCATGCAAACCTTCCACCTCACAGCCTTGATTATGACAAATAGATCACCTTGAACGTAGTAGTGGATGGATGGCCACTTAGCAACATCCTCATTGACACAGGCACAGAGGTTAATGTTCTCACTCTGGATGCCTGACATCAAATGGGAAGACCTACATTAAAACCATCTTCAAATGTGCTTTATATGGAAAATAAGACAAAGGCAATGCCCATAGGTGTCTTGAAGGATGTGACCATTACCATTCAGGGGACTAAGTTCACTGGGGATTTTTAAGTCTTGGCGCTTGCTGAGGAAGATAATTTCCCAGCGTTACTTGGGCACCCATGGTGCTATAAGAATAATGCAAATCTCTGGTTTAACAAGGGGTGCATAATATTTGAAAACAAGGAAGAGAGGGTGATTATACCACTTGCTGATGGAAAGTCCACACCCTATACTGAACCCCTTGGAGAGGAAGTCCTGGACAGAATATATGTGCACTCCCTAAGAGATCCAGAGACCATCCACGCTACAAAATGAGTAATCCAGTTTGATGATGCTCAATCTGTCAATGATACTACCAGTATAACATATAATAATTTGGTGCATGGGACTTATGAATTGATTGGGTGACATCTGAAAGGATCAGTGACTAGGGTAACCATGGCATGTACAGTTTGGTGCCTGGGAGGAAAGGTAATAACCAAGTATTCTGGGGATGTCTACCCTGAGGTTTTTTTGAGAGAAATGGAAGCTCAATAGAGGGAGGACGAGCAACAAGGTATGTTGGGTTATGTTTTGATAGGCATAGCAGTGAGGTGGTGGGCTGCGCATAGCAAAAAATTGTTGGAATGGTGTGAAGTTAGAACTGCACTCATTGTCTTATTCTCGAGGAGTAATATACCCACTACTATCAAGGATTATAATGGCAATGAACCCACCTCTTCCCACATCTAGGCATGTGAGAGGGTCTGGGGAGAAGGTGCAGAAGCTTTACCACCCTCCCTTTGGGTGCACAAGCTATATTCAACACTACAAGGTTGTGCGCGTGCTTGGTACATCCATTCTAAAACTCGCCATCAGACGGGAAATGGGCAGGAATTAGCAGCTAACCTAGTTCACACATTATAGTACCAAAGTACCAAGCAACTGGTTGATGAGGTGTTGCAGGCTATCAAGCACCTCACTCTGGGGGATTGTGCCATGGTGGAAGATAGATTAGTAGACTTACTTGGTGGACCTAGCTTGGAAGGACGGTTCAAAGAGGAGGAACCAGAAGACATACAATTTGAGTGGCATGTGCTAAAAAGGAGAAAGGAAAGATGGTATATGTTATTGATAGAGAGGAGATGGAGAGCCTGAATGTCGACCATTCGGTTGGGATGCACGAGGTAATTGATAGTGCCGATACATGTTCACACGCATATCATGAACCACTCAAAACCAAGAAAGTTAACATCAGCTCAGAGAAGGAGCCTAAGGAAGCTATCATTGAGGACTACTGGTCAGACAAGGAAGTATCAAAGAACATCGATCTCTTGCATGAATTTGAGGATTTATTCCTGCGCGGATACCATGAGTTGAAAGGTGTCCACCATTCATTAGGGGAAATGAGGATAAAGTATAAAGATGGTGCATGCCCGATCAGGAAGAGGCCTTACAGGATGAATCCCAACATGCACGTAAGGGTTAAAGAAGAGCTAGACAAAATGATAGCATCTGATATCATTGAGGCTATAAAGGAATCAGAATGGATAAGTCTAAAAGTGATCAGCATAAAGAAGGATGGTTGGATTAGGATATGTGTGGATTACAGGGAGTTGAACAATGTTTGTATCATAGACCCTTTTCCCAGCCCCTTCACTGAAGAGATTTTGGAAGGATTTGTTGGGTACGAGGTCTATTCCTTCACTGATGGATTCTCAGGATATCACCAAGTAAGGATTTCCAAGAAAGACCAAGAAAAGGAAACTTTCACCACTGAGTGGGGAAGCGTTGCATACATGGTCATGCCCTTTGGATTGAGAAATGCGCCCGTTGTATTTTCGTGTATAGTGGTACAAGCATTTTAGGACTTCGTCCACAAGTTCCTTTGAGTATATTTGGATGATTGGATAGTGTATGGATTGGTCAGAGACCATTGTGATAACTTGAGATTGATGTTTGAATGATGTCGATAGTTGAGGATTTCCCTCGACATGAAGAAATGCAAGTCTTTGCAAATATTTTTGGAACATTGTTGGGCCATATCATATGCAAAGAGGGCTTACTGGTGGATCCCACGAAAGTTGTAGTTATTGTGGGATTAGGGGATCCCACCAGCCAAAGCATCATGCGTGGATTTCTTAGACACACTGGGTACTACAGAAAGTTCATTAAGGGATACGCCAAGATCACCGCACCTTTGGAAATGTTGCTCAGACATAAGAGTGCCTTTCAGTGGGGAGAGGTGCAGCAGAGGGCATTTTACACTCTAAAAGAAAGGTGTGTCACCACACCTATTCTATGATTCACATCATGGGATAAACCTTTCCATGTCCACATGGATGCCTCTAGTACAACAATGGGATCCATTCTTGCTCAACTAGGAGAGGGGATTGTTAATCATCCCTTGTGTTTTGTAAGTAAAAAGTTGACACCAGCAAAATAGAATTATACAACGACTGAGCTTGAGGCATTGTCAATGATCTACGCGCTCCACAAATTTAGACAATATCTACTGGCGACTCCCTTCATATTCTACACTGACCATATGGCCTTAAAGTATCTAGTAAACAAATAAGTGTTGCAAGGTCGCATATGTCATTAGGTACTTTTATTTCAGGAATTTGAATTCAAAGTGGTGGTAAAACCTGGAAAGAACAATTATGGGCCGGATCATTTATCAAGGATTGATTCAGGAGAGGACACATAAAGTATCAGGGAAACCATGCTCTACGCGCAACTATTTAGGTTGCGGCGCACGCCCTCAGAGTTAGAAGACATTGCTATTTTTCTCAAGGAAGGTGTGGCACCCGAAGGGATGAAAGCACTGGAAAGGAAAAGGTTAGCCATACGCACCACACCCTTCATGTTGATCAGTGGGGATTTGTATAAAATGGGCCATGATGAGGTTTTGAACCGGTGTGTATTAGAACATGAACGCGTGGCCATAATGGAAGAAGCCCATGGTGGGATTTCTGGAGGACACTATGTGGTGAATGTAATGACGTACAAGATCCTTCTCACTGGACTATGGTGGGAGACGATTCATCAGGATTGCATTGAGTTTTGTAAGGCCTATGACCACTGCCAACACCTTGGCAAACCTAGAAGAAGGGATAAGATGCCCTTATGCCCCATCGCTAGAGTAGAACCTTTTGAGATATGGGCAATAGATTTTGTCAGACCAATCTCACCAGCTGTGCGAAGGACTAACTCATGGTATATCATTACCTATACTGATTATCTAACAAGATTGGCAAAGGCCGCGCCCACTAAGGATTGCACCGCTACTAGGATTTTATGGGAGAACATTATCAACAGGTATGGGTGCCCATTAAGTTTAACAAGTGATAGGGGCACTCACTTTTTAAATGAAACCATCAGGATTCTATTGGTATAATTCATGGAAGCCCATCATAAGACTACCCCTTATCACCCTTAATAAAATGTGACTCCAGAGGCATTCAACAAAATCCATAGTCACACATTGACTAAGATATGTGATGTGGGTAGGTAGGATTGGGATGACAAGGTGTCATCAGTTCTTTGGGCATACAAAACAACATATAAAATATTGAACAAGGCCACACCATTTCAATTGGTGTTCCACACGGAAACAGTTTTACCTGTCAAATTCATGCTACCATCTCTACGTATAGCGCACATAGGAGGGTTGGACGATGAGCAAGTGCTGGAAGAAAGAATAGATGAATTGATAAAGTTCGATGAAAGGTGCTCACTAGAAAGATGGAGCCAAACAACTGAGAAGTCAAAGCAAAAGGCATGACATGACCACCATATTAAGAACAAATAATTTGAGGTTGGCCATATGGTATTGCTATATGATTCAAAATTTCTACGGCATCCTGGAAAGTTGAAGGTGCATTGGTTGGGTCCTTATGTAATTTCATACATCCTTGATTCAGGTGCATGCCAGTTACAAGCAATGAATGGAACAAAATTACCTCGACACTTCAATGGGAGTAGGCTGAAGCCCTACTCTAAATAATGCTTCTTGGTGTTTGTAAATAAGGTAGTTTTGCCAGTTAGTTTAGAATTTCCTTTTATGCTTTTCCTTTCTTGTATTTCCCTTTCACGTTATTGTTTTGTTTTGTGCTTTGGGCACCGGTAACCTTTTTACTTTTTGACTTATGAATGCGTAAAGGACCGTGGATCATTTTAATGTGGGGTGAGATGATGAAGAGAAACTTGGAGTTATTCTGCTAGGAGGATTTGGGTCGGTGGAAAAATAAGGTTACATTGGAAATCCACATACAAAGGAGAAAAAACACAAAAACATGAGCTAGGTGAAAGAAAGAATCATGAGGATGGAAGAAGTGTCTTTAGCACTGATAACACGCATGCAAGAGTCTTCTGTCAGGATGGATTGTTTGTGCACCAAAAGGTTGGAAAAAGTTCTAGCGCAAGGATTGGGCTGGTAAGGAAAAGTGCTGAAGTCAGGTTTTGTTTGAAAACATTGCATTAAATATTGTCATACAGTGGTAGGTAACCTAGCCTTAAATGTGTAAAAGTGGTAAAAGCTATAAATACAGGAGTGGGTATTTCATTATTTCACTTTGTAAACACAAGAAGAGTGATTTCCTTTCAAGAGCTAGGGTTTTGAGAACTGAATCGTGTGAAGGAAAAACCCAAGAACTTAAGCACAATTAGTCTGTTAGATCAACAAACCGGAGAAGTGATTCACAGGTGTAAATAACATTGTGAGGAAACGCTGTGATCAAAGGAGAAAAATATGAAATTAGGGTTTGTGTTGTAGGGCGTGGGGCGTACGAGGAAAACGTTCAAACAACTCACAAGTTAACCTTGGAATGAAAGCAAAGGGTGCAATGATAGCCAGGAAACTAGTTGATAAACCTACAGAACAATCCAAGAAGGGAAAGGGTAAAGGAAAAGGAAAGAAGAAACAAGAATTGGATATAAATGAGGAATGGTACTCGTAGATGCAATACCCGGATGGGGTTTTGCTAGGGCAAGAGTGGGAGTCCCACATAAGAAAGATGATCATGATCGACTATAATCACCAGTTAAGTACAATCGCAAAGGAAATGGTGCTGGAGCTTGTGCGCCCCACAAATAAACGAACACCTGATGGGTTGTTGATCTACAATGACATGGTCAAGGTGAAAATGGAGAAGGTAGGGATTCTCCAACTTTTTGAGTTACCATATTTTGGGAAGCTCGAGTGCTTGTACCAATGGTTGATGACGTACGTACACGAAGACTTACTCTACTTCAAAGGGCACAAAATGTGCATAACTCCCCAACTAATTTCACACTTCACAGGTCTAAAAAATGAAGGGGACATGCTTGAAGATGACCTCTTGTATGAGGAGGAAATCAAAGAAACCATAGCATCTCAAGAATTGAAGAAGGGATCAAGGTACTACATTGTCTTAGATATCAGTGATTGGGTGATGTAAATGGCCACACACCTAGTCTCCAAGCTAAATGGACAAGAAAGGTGGACCCAAGTGAGCAAGCCCTGGCTGAATGTCTACAGGAAAGTCATAGAGGGAACCATATACAACCTCACCCAATATATTGCAGATGGAATCATAAGCAGCGTGGAGAAGGGAGGAAAGATCTTATTTGGAAACATTCTATTGACAATTGTGTTCTCAGAAGTCATGGTGCCGGATGCATCTGACAAGTTCGTGTGGGAGTACACTACTAAAGATCCTTTACCTGCAGAGAGGTTTCAAAAATACACATGTGAATCAATGACAGGGTACACAAGGCACACTTAGACAAATGGTATACACACCTTAGGAACACATTCAAGGCTGAATGTTGGATCCCTAAACAACTCCCCACGGTGACCAAAGGAGAAGTAGAGTTCACAGTCTACCAGCACTTCTGTATTGACAGGTTCATTTTGGTCGATGGAAGCTGGAGTCTATGGTGTAAACTCCCATTCTCGTTTACTGCCCAATTTTTCCAAGCGGGAGTAAACAAATACAAGGAGTTGAAGAAACTAAACCTTGACTTGTCCACCCTTGACATAGAGCATAGGAAAATGAGGAAGAAGCTAGTCTACCTAGAGAAGCATGCATACGTTAAAAGGTATGGGTCGCATGATGTGCATACTGTAAGGCCTTTGACCTTACCTATTTCTGGGAGCAATGACACAAGGATTTACCTACGCATAAGGCCAAAATTCAAAAAGGGAACATACGTGGAGAATGAGATATCCATCCCAAATGACCCTACTAAAAGGAAGAAGCCCACCAAAGCATAAGGAGAGCGAAGAGAAAGAGGAACAGAGGGTGGTGGAGAAGCAGGATGTAGGTACCATGGTGACAAGTACCTACGTCCAGAAAAAGAAGAGGACAGTGGTCAAGGAGAAGACCCCAGAACCTGTGAAGCCACCATCCCCTGAGGAACCCTTAGATGAAGAGAAGACCACATCCCTGACTCTAGAGTTTTCAAAAAAATGAAAAAGAAGAGGGGATAGAAGAACCAGAGTCTGAGGATACAAATGACACTAACACCTATATAGGTGAAAATGATGATGATGAAGAGGAAGAGATGGAGGTAAATCAGGAGTTGATCGATGTCCATGATTCGGAGGGAGAAGAAGCAGAAAATGAAAATGATGCTTTCATCTTTGTAAGGAGGAAGGGCACCCAAGGGGGGGAATCGCATAGAATGAAGAAAGGGATGAGGGGGCAAGTACCAAGGAGCCAGATATGCCCAAGCTCACTCAGGAGGAAGTGGATGAGAAAGTGACAAGGGAGGTGGAGAAGATGATTAATTCCTTGGTCGATGAGGAATTGGAGTGCAACACAGAGCTCGTGCTCGGTGAATTAAGAAAGAGCAAAGGGAGAAGAGTTCGAGTAGCAAAAAAGGCCCAACTCTTTTAGTGATTTTTCCAAAGGGTGTGCGCACAGGAAGTAAACGTGCGGAGGAAGGAAAATAAATGATGGGGTATGTTAATGACCCTAACAAAGTTTTGTGTGATGCTTCCAGAGTACCATGCCCACCAAGGAGCTCACTGCCATGGAGTCCTTTTATCCTAAGGGTGGATACCCACTCACAAGAAAGATGATATCGTGGGCGTTCGACTCCCACCTTGATGAGCCTGAGTTTGAGGTTAACCAAGGGACAATACTAGAGCTATCCGAGACAAAGGGGGTCAACCCCATCATAAACACACAATAATTTTCGGATGAGCAAGTATGTAATGTGCCAAACAAAGTCTCTATGGAAGTAGAGGTAAGGGTCTTCTACAGAAATGGTAGGGTTAAAGTCTTGGAGGACCTGATGGAGAAGAGGAAGAAAGAAATAGTTAAGCTAACAAAGCAACTTAGCCTTGAAAAGCTAGACAGCGCTTAACTACAGTGGGAATTACAAGAGGAGAAAGCTAAAGTGTGTGAAGTTTCCAAGAAGGTGGAGCTCATCTCCCAGGCTATTGTCATGAAGCACCCAAACCTTAACCCTCCCATATAGAAATATGGTTCCCCCCTAGAGTGTCTTGAGGACTTGACTTGGATCCTCACCATGTAAAGGTAGCCTTTGGCCTTGAAGTCAGCAGAGGATGTAGCTGTGTGCTTGGAGCAGGAGGATAAGTTGAAAGTCATCACGCTCGTAGCTAAATAAAACAAGGTGATTGCTGCTGTAAAAATAGCTTCACAAACTACAGGGGTCACATACGACCATTGCGTGGATCAGGACAAGGTGACAAGCATGATGCTTCCCAGTGACGAGGCTGAGCTGAAGGACTTTAGGGAAAAGAATAAAGGAAATAGAGCAGAGTGAGAAAAGATTCTAGCCAAAGTAGGAAGAAAATCTGAACCTATTGAGATCCGTCGGGTCTTAATCAAAACACGGCTTAAAGAGCTCTACACAGTCATTACGAGGAAGATGGATGCCTTGGAAGATCAAGCTAAGGAATTGGAGATGGCAGTAGATACCATAAACACAAAGGGGAAAGGATTAACCTTCGACGAGGTGAGCGCATTGGTTAGCGACCATTGCAAGAGGGCACAGGATGAATTCAACACTTGGAATACACTGAAGGCTGACCTAAAGAAGAATTTTCCCCTTCTTCTTTAGGAAATTTTCCTTCTATTCTCTCTCTTCCCCATTTCTTTATTCTTTCCCTCCATTATTTTCCAAAACAATACCTTGCCCTTGTGTACTGCATTCTTTGAAAAGGTTCACAAGGGCAGAGATCAGGTGCAGTGTGGGGTAATGTTCAGACCCTAATGTAGCTACCAAATCTTAAAGGCATGTGGGTGCGCACGGCTGGAGGAAGCATGTAAGTTAAGGCGTGCAAGGCAGGATTCAAAAAAGGGTTCTTAGAGAACCAAGGATGTGTGGCCACAAAGCACAATTCAGGACATAGGCATTTTCAGACTTTTGGACAGAACACATGAAGAACGTGTTCCATTTGGATAAGGTTCCAACCTAGGAAAAGGGTCTACTAGAAGGAATATACCTTGCGATAAGAAGATCCAAAAAGCTAATCATGACATGGAGACGCATGTGCCTGGGGCGATCCACACCTTGACACTTGGGGCCAGATCTGAGGTTGCATAGGAGTTTGTTGGAGATTAGATGCCTATATATATGTGCACCCTTAGCAAAGAAAAAGGATGAGAACACGAGGAAGGAAGTGGATAAATGGGGTAGATGAGTATGGGAAGGATGTAATAAGGGAATGGGTAATGTAAATTTTGTTTCGAAAGTCTTCATGCATGGATCTAGATATGGCGCATGACTACAGTCTCCCCTTCTATGATATTCTATAGTAATGCTATGAATGAATATGATAAGGTTACCATGACAATTGTATTAAGATCTTCTCTCTGTATTATCCGCATATTTATATTATGCTTTTGTTCTTGTATAATCATGAACCTTATTTTAATGTTAACTCTATTTGTGGATTTACAACTTCCTAGTTATGTTAATTCTATTAAGCACTTTTACTTTTGATATGACTGAAAGCGTATAAAAGTCATTCTGAGCTCTATAGATTTTTCATGTTCTTTAAAATCACTAATTCCAGATCATGAATGATGCCTTCCACTAAACTCGCATAAAAGAGAGACTCGACTCCCTCTCGCGTGCCTTGGGTGAGCGCCCACTGGGTTATAGGTCAATGTGCATGAGGTTCCCATGTTCTTGGTGGGTGCAAAAATGACTACATTGCCTTGTTTTGAGGTTGCTTCATTTTTGTGGAGACCGCATTCTTGGGTGAATTATTTATTGTTTTGGGAGCTCTTGCTTGAAGGAGTTTTTGGAGGATTGTTGCATGCTTGTGCTTGGTTGATTTGGATTACTTGCATTGTGTTAAGATTGTTGTTTTGGAACTTGGAACAACTCCATCACGGAGAGGTAAGAGCTTGGCTCTTGAAATACTTCTCTTTCTTTTATGAAAATGTTAATGTGTGAATGATTTGGCTTGTTGGGTAGATAGCCTAGGAATGGTGTAGGAGAAGACTATGGGGTTATTTTTTGGGAGACACAAGTGTGTTCAGGGAGGTATAAGGGTGGAGGGAGTTGGGATTTGTGTACCACCTTACTAAGAAGTATCTTGCATTTCTTTACGTGTTATGGGGTGCCATAAGAGGTTGGGGAGACATAAGGAAATGTAAGGAATAAGGGGTACTTGAGGGAGACATAAGGGCATGTCAAGGATTTGAAATTATAAATATGTATGTATGTATGTATGTATGTATATGTGTGTGTGTGTGTGTGTGTGTGTGTGTGTGTGTGTGTGTACATACATACATACATATATATATATATGTATATATATATATATATATGTATATATATATATATATATTATATATATATATATATATACATATACATATTTTCATGTTTTTTTTCCCAGGTGGTGATACCCATTTCCCTTTGGGAGGCATAAGCAACATCCCCCATAGTTTCTTGCTCCTTTGGCTTGCTTGATGAATCCTTTGTATTGTTTGTCATGTTTTAATGTAGTTGTAAACTACATTCTATTTTGGACTATGTTTTATTCTGAAAATGTTCCTTGTGTGTTTATGGAAGGCTGTTGTTGCCATCAGTTGGATCACATATTTTATTGCATTATAGTTGGGGCTCATGGGCTTCTCCTCTTCATTGGATGTCTTAGTTGGGTGGAGAGCGTTGCCTTTTCCCTACTCTTATTGTGATTACTATTTGGAAGAATGAGAAATATCCACGTTGTTGTTCTAGAGCTGAGAAAAAGATAGTTTGATAGTCCCTTGTTGAGATAAAGTTTATTGTAACCTTTCCTACTTGAAGTGGAGGAACTTGTAAATGTTTTGTAATAGAAATATGTTGTATTGCATATGAAAGTTGTCAAGTTAAATGTTAAAGATATGAACTTTTTTTTTCAGCCTTTCAAAGAATGTGAAAGAATTGTATTCTATATGATGAATTTGAAGAATGAAAGAAAGGTTGTAAAGTTTTATTTTGGAGTCAATAAAGGATTGCATTTCCTTCTCAATTTATGTTGTTGTTTTAAGATTGAGCATCTAAATGTGCATTGAAATTTATTTTGAAAGAAATAAATGCGTATGAAGGAAAATGCAAAACTCTGTCTCTTGAAATGTGTAAAGTGTGAAATAATAATTGTATTTTCATTGTTGAATAATTGGAATTGAATCAAATAAAGGTATTAGATTGGAATTGGAAGGAATTCAGAGACTTGGATAATGAAAAATGAAAAATAGGCCCTACCAAACTTGATCTCTGTTTTATTTCTCAACTAGAAAATACCTTACCTTAAATGCACAATTCAAACCTACAACAATGAAATAATAGATTAAATGATTAAATAGAAGTAGTGTGTCCTAAATGAATTCAATTGGACTTTAACATTTTAGGAGAAATCCTTCAAAACCTTACAAAATCGGGCTCAACCCTCTTACAGTTGTTTTTCCGTCAAGAAATGTAAATGTTCAAATTACAAATCAATAAGACAAACTGAATATTTAAGTACTCCTTTAATCCATCTAGGAACAACCCTCCATGTCTACTTGACATGTTGAGAGAGGAAGAAGATCAAATCGAACAAATCTTATAAGTTAAAATTTACCAGTTCGTATTATAAAAGCATGCAGATTGTTTTCATGAAATTGACCCTCTAAACTATATCAAAATCAAAAATTAATTATTCCTAAGTTAAGAGGACGTCGAGAGATTTCTAGAAAGTCCTCATTTTCTGAAAACTAAGCTCTCTATCAAAATTTATGGCCCTTTGAAGTTTATCTTCCTTGGCATTAAAAAAAATTGGGAAAATTTTCCTAGGCGGGCCCACGGGCCTGAATTTTTCCATTAACACTTAGGAAAATTTTTGGGATATTTTTTCTAATTTTCTTTGCCACCTTGTCGACCTACAACCAATAAGAGGCTTCCATGTGGCACCACGAGGTGTCAGTGGAGGGGTGGATCCCTTTTTAACATAGCACTTCTGAAAAATTTTGAGAAAATTTTCCAACTTTTCCGTGCCGCCCCGCCAGCATCGGTAGAGGAGTGGGTCCCTTTTTTCCTTTTTACGTTCAGAAAATTTTAAGAAAATTTTCAAACTTTTCCCCGCCGCCCCGCTAGCCCACAGCCAATCAGGAGATGCCACTGGGCATCGTGAGGTGCCAGGAGAGGATCGAGTGAGGGCTACCCTCTTAGCCCTTCAGGTCATTAAACTAATTTTCTCCCCACTACCTTTCCTTCCCCATGTTGGCTTAGGAGATGCCACATGTCCCTTGTAGACTTGTGGGAGCGCAAGTGCAAGGTTGGTTTTTTGCCCCATGTGGGAAGACTTTTCAAAAGGTTTCCCGTCACCTGGCTCTCCCCACGCTGACTTGGGAGGTGCCACACATCCCTTGTTGACTTGCGGACCTACAGGTGCAGAGGTGCAAAATTAGTTTTTTTCCCCTACACGGGAAATTTTCCAAAAGTTTCCCCATGGCCCGCCAACCCGCCCTTGGGGAAAATTTCCACACCTAGGCCCGCAAGCCTGCTCTTGGGGAAAATTTTCACCCTGAGGCCCACCGGTCCATAACTCGAAAAATATGAGGAGTTAGGAGGAACTTTTTATATTACTGGAAAAGTGAGGAAATTTCCTATCCAATGGAATAATTTAGGAAATTTTTGAATGTGTTAATTTTGAGAAAAAACAAATTAAACCTCGAAGCCTGTCAGAGAGTGGGTATGATGAGGTATTACCCTCTGAACCTAATGGAACCTTCTAACCCTAAATTTTAGACCTTATGACCTCTAATAATTGTTAATAAAAGAAAGGTATATTCTAGTAGATTAGAAATTTTCTAGAACTTGTTAGTGACAGTTGTTGCCTTGTAACCTAGTTGTAGACTCTTTTAAATAAAAGAAACTTATTCCATAATTTTCCTAACTAATCCTAGGTTGTTCTTGGGTCTCAAGTGAGTTGTTTTAGCGGGTGTTACAACAACGATATAGGTATAACCTTCAAGACATTAGGGGCATTTATTATTTGGTGATTCATTCATGTAGATCTAGGAGGCTAGGCCATAAGCTGCTAAATCAGGAGATCAATACATGTTCCTAGTAGTAGCGCTGACACTCGAGTACTTCCTCCTTGAAGGTGATACAAAGGTTAATGGCAGTAGGGGCCATATAACTCCTTCCCTGTAGAATGTATTTGAATGAATAGAGTGTTTGAGACCATGGGATAAAACCCTATTGCTTCCTAGAGAGGGTATAGATCCGTCCACACTAGTAGGAAGACATGTCAAAAACCTATCAACATGACAAGTGGCCACAACTATTTCAGGATGCAGATCCTCAGAAGATAAAAGAGAGCCATTTCTAGCGCCACCATTTTGGTTAGTATCTACCAAAAAAAACTTGTAGTAGGGTTCGAGGAGAACTTTTTTGTTAAAAAAGTGGAAGTCCTGCGACTGTCGCCATGAAAGAGAGAAAAAGCGCCACCCCCACAAACCATTAGACCAACACCATCATCGGCTAAGGTAAGCACATGAACCCTATAGCAATCTCTATGGAAAAACTTTGGATGGTAATCACTTTTATTATACAAGAGCTATGAACTGGAGTGGTGGAGGAATAGTTTTTCAATGTGGGACATGGAGGTGGGCTTGGGTCCTTAATATCCACTGAGTGATCTGCATTCGAAGCGCCCTACTATGTTCCTCTTGGTCCATCTGGGGAAGTTCAATCCCTAGCTTAAGGTGTCCCCATGGCCACTTATTGAAAGCATCTAATAAAATCAATGGGAATGGAACTTGGGTTGACGATTACAAACTACTGGTAACTCACCAATAGCCGAATACCTTGAATTCATAAGCTGTCATTTTTAATTACAAGGTTTGGAAGTAATAATATAATATTAACATAAGGCCAATTTTCTCATGAAACCCATTAAAAAATAGAAAGCATTATTCGATTGGCATAGGTGGGAGTCAAATTTATAGCCTGCTTAGAGTGATATATTTTTAATTTCTTGTATGATATAAAGATTACTAAAGAGGATTACAACAAAACAAGTGTAAATTATTTTCGGCAAACAAAATATATATTTGCTTTGGTTTCATACAACAATTTCATTTTAATAAAGAAAATACAGTTTTATTCAAACAAATAAATTGCAAAGAACACCAAATTTTAAAGGTGTTGCTCTATCTGTGATTCCTTCGAATCATCAGATTCCATCTCTACTTGTATTCATGTTTCCTTCAAATCATCAGATTCCTTCTCTACTTGTATTTCATCGGAGTCATCTTGGGGCAGGGGATCTTTTCTATATTTATACCAAGAAGCACAGAGGATGAAATAGACTAAGTTGAGGGCCTCCATCGTAGACAAAAGCCAGTTAAAGTAGTGAAGTCGACCGCGATTGATATTATCATTAAGCCAATCAGGTTTGCCATTACAGCTGGTGGTATTGTGAACGAGAGTGATGAAGACGGTATTTAAATAGCCTCCCATGGAATACACTAAGGAAGACACCGCTATGGAGAAGCCACACATGTTGGCAGGAAATTACCTGTAGAAAAAATCCAAATGACCCACAGCGCCAAATGCATCCGACAGATCATCTATAACATACTGAGGAACAAGCCAGAAGAAAGAAATAGGGATCACGGAACGGGGCTGGTCGGTTAGACCATGGCTCCGGGCTGCGTTACGCCTTTTCATCTCCATGAAACCACCTACCACCAGTTATATTGTGGAAAGGACGTACTCGATTCCTATTCTCTGTAGCGGTGTTATTCCCTAGCCTTTTTTTGTTACCCACCTGGTAAGCGGTACGAGCACCCTGTTGTACAATGGTAGCCATATAATGACATTAATCAATGTGATTACGCCGAGGGAAGCGGTGGGCACTTCGAAGCTGGTAGAGCCCAGAATTTTGTCGATTATAAGGGCCTGAAATACGTCGAATGAAGATCCATTTATAATTGATTTGGATATTGAACAAGAGAAAATTGCAAGCTTGGAGATCACTGGTTTTAACTCCTCAATTAAGCTGATGGAAGATAGTCTCCATGGACGAGCCACGGAACCATTCGCTCGGATATCTCCTTCTATTGGTATGGCGGCCTTGTTCATGAACCTGGTTTTCATAATGCATGACATCCGTAAAACACGAAAAGGAAAAATGAAAGAAAATAGGTATGGCAAGACATTTTCATCTAACTAATGAATCATTAAGAATTCGTTTTTGGAGCTTTTTAATAACTTTTAGAATGTGTTTTACATATAAACTAAATTTCTTTGTTTATCAATCTAGAAGCATAGAAATTAATGGTAAGTAGTAAATTTATGAATTTAGGAATTTTTCCCAAAAAAATTTTAAAGTGCTAAGCTAAAAAGGTGATCCACTCTTACGCCGACGCCTTGTGACGTCACATGGCAGCACCTGATTGGCTGCACGCTGATGGGGTGGCAGAGGAAACCTAGAAATTTTTCCCAAATTATTTTTAAGGTTAAGCTAACTATTGCAGGCCCACGCAGCCCTGAAAACAAACAAAAAGGCAAAAGCGGAGTGGCGGGTCCGCGGAGAATTTTTTTTCAAAATTTCTTTTTCAAACTTAGGTGATTTTTGACCAAAAAAAAAGGCTTGTGGGTCAGCGGAGTGGCAGATGAATTTGTGCCTTTAGAATTTTTGACCAAAAAATGCTAAGGGAAAATTTGGGACCACGGGTCTGCCAAGAAAATTTTGCCCAATTTGTTTTTTACAGTTAGGAATTATTTTTTACGCCAGATGAAGAAAAACTTCAGGGGGCCATAACTTTTGATTGGGAGATCATTTTTGGGAAAATGAGGACTTTTTGGAAATATGTCGACGTCCTCTTTGCACAGGAATCATTAAATTTTCATTTTGTTAATGTTTAAGGGGGTCAATTTAACAAAAATGGTCTACAGGGTTTATAAAGGCAAGATGTTCAATTTCAAATTGTGAAATTTTAATCAATTGACCTTCTTCCTCTCTCAAAATGTTAATTAGACATGGATAATTGTTCTTAGATAGATTTAGAAAGGATTTGGAAGGTAAGTTTGTTTATTGACTCCCAAATAAAAAACAACAACTTTGACCGCAAAGCAATAGCAAAATAGTTTGAGCCCGATTTTGCTAAGTTTTCTAAGAAATTCCTCAAGTGTTTTTGTCCACTTGAATTTGTTTAGGGAATACTACTTCAATTTAATCATTTAATTTTTTATTTCCTTGTTGCAGGATCAAACTGTGCATTTTGGATAAAGTATTTGCTAGTTTAAAAATACAAAACAGAGATCAAATTTTAAAGGATCTATTCACCATTTTCATCTTCCAAGTATTAGAATTAATTCCAATTCTAATATAATACATTTAGTTATTCAAATCAAACCATTCAAAACCAAAATGCAATTCTAATTTCTAATTTTTCACAATTCAAAAGACAGAGTTTTGTATTTTCCTCACACACATTTCTTCCTTTCAAACAGAGATTTCAAATACATTTCAAACTTAGATTTTAAACAGTGGTAGTTCCAATCGTGGAAAAGAATGAATCTTTTATTCAAAATACAAGATTTCCTTCTTTTATAACTTCTCTTTTCTGTTTATTTTCACAATACAATATACAAAATACGTCTCTTTCTTTCAAAATAGAAACAGAGTATATCTCTCCTTTACATTTCAAAATTACAACTTTCATATTCAATACAACATATTTCCATTATAAAAATATGCGAGTTTATCCACTTCAAGTGGGAAGGGTTACAATAAGATTTCATTTCAACAAGGGATTGTCAAATTGTTTTCTTTTTCTCCTTTACTCCAGAACAATAACATGTAGATTTATCATTCTTCCAATTTTGATCACAACAAGAGTAGGGGAAAGGCAACACTCTCCAACCAACCAAGACATCTAATGACAAGGAGAAGCCATCCTTATTCATTGGCCCCCGAGCCCCAACCATAATGTAATAGAAGATGTGATTCAACTCATGGCAAACAAGGCTTCCACAACACACAAGTAACATTTTCACATTTAAAACACAGTCCAAAACAGAATGTAGTTTACAACTACATTAAAGCATGACAAACAAAACTAAGGCTTCATCAAACAAGCCAAAGGAGTAAGGAACTATGGGGGATGCTACTTATGCCTCCTAAAGGGGAAATGGGTAACCACCTAAATTCAAACCACCAAAATATAGTATATAAAATTCCTAACATGCCCTTATACCTTCCCCAAGTACCACTTATTCCTCATATTTCCTTATGCCTCCCCAACCTCTTATGCCACCCCATAACGAGTAAAGAAATGTAAGCTATTTCTTTGTAAGGTGGAACCCAAATCCCAATTTTCTCCACACTTATCCCTCCCCAAAACACTTGTGTCTCCCAAATAATGAACCCCATAGTCTTATCCTACACCATTCCTAGGCCATCTACACAACATCCCACAAACATGCCAAAACATCCACAACAATAACAATTTCATAAACAGAAAAGAAGCATTACAAGAGCCAAGCTCCTACCTCTCCATGATGGAGTTGATCTAAGTTCCAACACAATAGCTTTATCCCAATGCAAGAAATCCAAATCAGCCAAGCAAAAGCATGCAAAAATCTTCCAAAATATTCTCCAAGAAAGAGCTCCAAAATAGCAAAATAATTCACCCCAAAAGGAGTTTCCAAAAGTGAAGCAACCCAAAACAAGGCAAGCAACCCGAATTTTATAGAAGAGGGAAGAGAAAAAGATGAGGTGGATGCATGTAGGATGCCACATCACACATCCTCAACCCTAACCCAAAAGTCAACTTTAATATCCAAGACATAATAAATAAGTAGGTGAATAATATGACAGTCTTACTTACACACTCAAATCAAGCCCATATCCTAAAGGACTGAAATTAATTTCAAGCAAGATGTGTAATTAAAACGTTCAGCTAGGCTTACAAAAATGCATAAGGAAAGCTAGATTTAAACTCTCCAACCATAGGTGAGGTTGGTATGTAAATTTAAGAGGTATAGGACAAGTTTTACTTGTCGCACAAGCCTCCAAAATCAATCTCCAAGGACAATTTCTAATTCCAAAGAAGATGAAGTGTTTCATACTCCAAATTTACTTACGTATCTCTTACACATATCTTAGAACATTTAATACAAGAGTCAACCGTGCTCTAATAATTACTTTTTTAAGTCCCAATTTGATTAATTTATTTTAACAATATGATTATTCAAATTATATACCACAATTTATTTTTAAAAATGGATAAACACACACTTAATAAACACATAGAAACATTAATAAAAAGGAACCAAATAAATAAATACACATCACCCTTGGTCACATCTAAAAATGATCCCCCCATGGGAATACATAACATAATCAAACACACAAACAAATACAAGTTTCCATGGTGACCTTGTTTAATTCATCTAGAATTCCAATGTGTTTGGTCTCTAATCCCCCAATGTCTGTTGTGATATTTTAACGTGCAAAACACAAATACCTCCTTTGGCCTCATAGCCATATCAGAACATTCAAAATGATATAAATAAAATTCCGAAATCATCTACATATATGAATCACAACGACATCCAAGCAACCAACAAGATCATTTGTAATTTTACTCAATAACTATATCATCATCAAATATTTTCCATTTCTAGGTCTACTCACCATATCTAAATATCACCTATCTGAACAACATCCGTAACATAACCATGTCAAACAACATATCATCATAAATATATAAAAATGTCTCTAATAATCATCATGCATCATAACTAAATCAAGGTCAACAATAATCCACGATCTAACATCTAACATCATACTATAATAAAGTCCATAATCATGTCCATAATATAATAAGCAGTATCATGATTAGTATAAAAATGTGTCAAAGGGAAGTGGGCACTACAATGAACTACATATGTTTATATTCTTCCTCTAAAATTAAAATATAAATACATTTATTATAACATCTATATTTAATTTGTACAAGATTCTAGCCATGTTTGCAGTATTCCATTGAATGTGGAATAACTTATATTTCCATACCATTATAGGGAATTAATTTTTTCTCAAACACTTAAATATTAGGCTCCAAAAAGACAAAGTTTCCAATGAATATTAGTCTCTTATGGGATAATACCCTATTCTATCTAAGCTCAAAATGTATCTTCTCTCTAAGATCAAATTAGTTGAGGTATACAACACACAAATCAATTTTTCCTTCTTAATTATACTTTAAAAAATCTCAAGATACCTTTATGAAAATTAAAATGTTTACCCATAAATTTAACAAAAGGAAAATGGAATAAGTTGGGAACATTATACCAAAAAAACATTAGTACAAAAAATAATTTTATGAATCAATATATATTTATTAACAATGCATGATGGTGAGAAAATTATAAAGCACTTTGATGCCTTCAACACTTTTTCAAGTCATTATTTGTAGACATAAAGATGGATGGTGAAGAATTGTGTATAATAATTATAATTCATTATTAGAGGTAACTACATTTATAAGTTTTTGAAAGAATTCCTTTCAAGGCCAATGAACTACATGAGAAAAACATCATTATTTTGGTAGAGAATAACATGTACTTTAGTATAAAGGATGGGTCATATTTTTGAGAAATAATTATGTACTCCATAGTAGAAACGAATGGAAAAATGCATTGATGAGGGTCTCTTAGAATTTGAATTATGTAAGATTTTGGAGTATGGAAAGTTGAGAAAGGTTAATTTTCCCACAATAATTTTGGACACAAAGGAATCACATAAAGTATACATAGTTTACTATACAATTATATATTTTCCATTAGAGAAATTTCATTAATCAATTGTAATAGATTTGTTTCCTTGTAAAGCATATTGTACACAAATATTTCAATCTAAATATTATTTTTGGTCAATTTTTAAATATAGGTATTAAGATATGTGTTCAAATCGTACGTAATGATTGAGTAAAAAATATCTTTCAAATTTTAGTAGTTAGCCTCAATCAATGTTTTCAGAAGTAATTATTTGATGCTCATAATATGCAAGAGGATAAATAGAAGCCAAGTTATTATATTTAAGATTCTTATTCTATAATTTTCACCTAGTATTTTTGGAGTTGTAAGGGGCATATTATATATATATTTTAAAAACATTGACATCAAATTCATAGTGAGTAATTGAGATAAAGTAATATTGCTCTTGAAATTTACTAGAATTTTTTGATTCCTTAGTTCAATAATATATTTCTTACTAAAATGACCCTTTCCAATTTAGGAAGTACTCTAAGAACAAGTTGATGATATTTATAATTTTGAACATTGACAAATTCATATGACCAATCTTGAATAACACAACATTAGTTTTGAAAAGAACATCTATGATATATTACTAATATTGTTTGATATTACTTGTATGTGATGATAGTTTACTTAATTTTAATACTACATTGAGTTTTTATTCCCACATATATAATTTATTTATATAGTCATTTTTTTTTTATCTTTGAGTAAAATAATTATATATTATTTTATATTCTATTAAAATGTAAAAGAGCATCTAGCATATTTTTGTATTGATAATATAAAATAACTTTATTATGTTTTTCCTCCTAGAATTTTCTTCTTGATTTCATTACTAGTAAACAAAGGATAATTAAATTCAAAATTTTGAAGGCTTACATAAACCGAACTAAATAAAAGAGAATTAATTATATATACATATTCCCTATACATGTTCTAATTATATTTTTAATTGAAACTTTGCATCTAGGTCTTATTAAAATATCTTGCATCTACATCTAGTACATTTTATGCTACACATTTTATTAAAGATATTACATCTACTACACATTTTATGCTACATTAGATATCAAAATATAAAATTCATGTCTAATGAATATAATTAGAAGTGTCTAGGCCATTTATCAAAATATAAAAATCATGTCTAATGAATATCTATAAATGTCAAAAATCTTGTGAAAACACATAGATATACATGTACATGATGAAATTGAGTACAACATGTATCATTTAAGTCTTTTTCATGCAGTAGGGTGAGTAGCAGACCCCTCACTAGGTTCTACTACACCTTGCATTTATTAAAAGAAATATACACATCAGAAACAATATATAACATACCATATATTAAAATTTATAAGATAAATTTTACAAAAATTTCTTGATTAATTTAATAAATCATATAATAGAGATTTAATTGATTACCTCCATATCTATATCTAGGCAGATGTTTGGAGTATCTACACTATGTTTAGATATCTCTCCCATAGATCCCTGTGAAACAAATTAAATTAAATGTAAGAAGTTGATAAAAAAGTTTTTTTAATAAAGTTCATTAATTTCACAAATTTAAATTTAGATTAAATATTAATTTTGAAATACAATAAAAATAAATATATCTCTACATGTATATACCTCCACAGAATGTTTCTCCAAATCTATAGGACTTCCACCAACAATTGTCTGATGCTGACCCATGAACTCAACACCAAAAAACTAATCACCAAGTTTCCCAAGTTGACACATTCTCTTAACATCAAGATCCATGTCAGGCTCATTTAAGAGTTGTGTATATGTCATCTGGGAAAATGGTGTGGGCTACTCACTAGCATGCACTAGAGCAGAATCCTAAACACAAAAGTAAACATTCAATATTAATAATAATAAATTTTAAAGTAATGATGAAATAAAATAAATTTAAATAAATTAAGGTTTAATTTTAACACACTGGAATAGAAATGTGTTGAACATCGGGTGTCTCAATCCTAGGAATAGCAAGTCTTACTATAGTAGTTGCAGTAGTACCTTGAATAGAAGATACATTGCCACTCTGTTCTATAAAATGTAAAACCTCAGATAGTGGAATGTTGCAGTGTCGTGAAATATCCTCATATGCACGCAACAATTTGATAGCCATGATGTGTTCTAGCTAACATGTCTGAGTGGTATTTATAACTACATCAAATTTATTAGGGGAAATCAAATGTGCATGATCGTATGCCTATCTACGTGCATCATAACTTCTCTTGGATCCTCCACTGCTAGTAGCCCATATCTCAAGGTACTGATCAAAATGGTCAGAAGAGATCAATTGGGTCTTGCAAGAAATGCTCCGAAGACCCTCTATGACACACTCATGGGTACTCAGAATGATAGGCATTGTGACTTCCTGACAGCTTGCTAAGAAAGGGTGTGGCCTCGCTAGAAGATGTCATGTTTCAACAACTAGTAGAGCTCCCTCCTATCAATATGTAGCCCTGTGGCTAATATGGCCACGTTCCTTCCTGTAATAACTAGAGATGTCTAAATAGCTCACCTTTAGGTTTTGGTGAAGCTCAGCATGTAGCATAAATATGAAATATAATGGTAATTGGTCATTATTCATAAATAGGTCTTGAAAGGCCACAAATCTAGGATAAAGATTGCATGCACAAAGGGGACATGATAAATTACTTACATAATATGCCCTTATTTTCTATTGGCCTGCATAACTACTCCAACAAGAACTCTTAGGGACTTCCTTATCAGGAAGTCGTAATGTAACCTTATTATATTCTACATCCTGACTAACTAAAATTAGGATTTTTAAATGTTATTATATAGTTAATATAAATAAATATAGAATTAGAATAAATGATGTAACTGAAGTACTGATGCTAAATATTTTATTTGATATTTAAATGAATTGAGATGATGAAAATGAAAGGGATAAGATAATGCCCTAAATTTAACTTACCTTGTTATGTACAAGACTCAAATGGATGATGTGCAGATAGGGTAGAATGTGAAGATGCTTCCATTGAAATCAAATCATTTTAAGATCTATTTGTACTAGGGTGCCTATAGGATCCCAGTTTTTTGATCTAGGCTATTTCATTTGAAGAAAAGCTCAAAATATGAGTTTAGAAGTGTCACAAAGTTTTTGCAATAACTTTGTTTTGGGCACTTTGTTGTCATAGTACCTTCGCATATGTCACTGTAGTGATGTGATGAGGACCTACCTATAAAAACCCATACAAAGCATCAAATCCCTAAAAAATAAAGATGCAAATGAAGGGGTCAGATTGACCTTAGCTGCCACAATTGTGGACTTACAACAAAGCACTACACTATATTCTAGAACCAATGTAGTTGAGTGTGCTTATGTATGCAATTATGTTCCTAGGGTTCCCTAGCACCAATGATGTGGAGGTAGAGTGTAATAACTATATGTAAAAAGGAAAATAGTGGATGAAATTGAATGAATATAACACTTTCCCTATATCATTATCTGATGCAGATGTAGAAGATGTCAAAATCCAATCCTTTGACTTAATAGATAGCTAGGTCTTGATAGTAATATGTATGCCCATAATATGGTGAGTATTTTATGTTTATATAGGGATATCTTGCTCTTATTTCAACAATGATGATCTGACATGCCGACTAGTACCTAGGGAAATGAATGATAAAACAACAAAGACCAACCTTGAATAGATGAATTAGACCCAAATATTATTGAGACAAAGGCATCTAAAATCACGTGTTGGGGAACCTATAGGCACCCGAGCATTACTTTAGGCACCCCAAGCAGGAACTGGAGACAACAATCAAGCAAATTACCACACGTAAGACTCTCTCACACATGACCATAATTGTATAAAAAATTGATGACTGTAACTTACAAATGATAATAATGACTAAATAACTAACAACTCGACTAAGGGATTGGTCATTAGTGAATGTGTTAATTACGCAAGATCCATATATAAAATAACATATTTGACAATGTAAATGTAATAGTAAGTGCATGATTTTGTGACTACACTTTCCACTACTTTATGTTGGTGAGTAGAAAGATAAATAACATAAATAAGATAAAGATGCCTACTTGAGAGAAGTTAGAGATGTCCATGTTGTAGTAGAATGCATAGATGTGTAGTAGAAAATGTGCCAAAAAAATCATATAGCGTGTCAAACTATGGATCAACGTGTTGATACATGCAGTGTAATGGAAAACATAATGTCGTGATGAAGTGTATTTAGTGATGATAGAAATGTAAGAGGATTTATGATTTCAATTTTTGTATGATGAAAATGAGATGAGGTAAGAAATGAATAGTTCCCAACCCAAACACGTGCATACGAATAATCAACTGGAGGATTTTTACATCCTACCGCCAGAGGAAGTGTGTAGGGAGAAAAGTGTGTTATTCTCAAACTTCTAACCACATCATCAAGATCTAGCCATTGCAGAAAAAATTACATCAAATATTTTGGTTTTTCTTGATCCAGATAATGTTGATCAAATAGTTGACCCATATAGGAGCGGTATAGGAAAGGCAGTCTCGCCCCCACTCCACGAGTGTCGCCGCAACGTGATAACTTCAAATTTAACTCAACTAGAAGAAAACGTGAAATATATGATGGATTCTATGTTAGGTAATCTTAAAGAAAGTGCAAAGATATATGATGGCTTCCATGTTAGGTCATCTTGAAGTAAGCATAAAACGCAGAATAACTTCCCAAGTTAGGTCATCTAGGAAAAGTGATGAATGTAATTTCCTAGGTTAGGTCATTTAGGAGGCTGTACGTAACTCCCAAGTTAGGACATTAAGGAGGCAACCTGTATTGAACTCATATTGAATTATTTCAATTTTTTATAATCTTGAACCTATTAACTACTTGATTGGTTACATACTCGTAGAGATATTTTATGCAAGTTGCCCCAAGGTTAGGTCATTAGGCAAAATTGATAAGAGTTGGGGAATAATATCCTGGGAATATTTTTAATCACTTTTTACCCCCAAATTAGGTCATTAAGGGGAAGTGATGAAATTTCGCATAGAAAAAAAAATTATGTTGGTTTCCCCCATATTAGGTCATTAGGGGGAATTGATGATGAAATGTTGCTCCATGAACTAGCAAATATTGTGGAAATGTTGCATCGGTAGTGTTTTTAAAATCTTGGTGATATAACAGGAATTATAGGATGACTCCAATGATATTCCTCCCTTTCGGTGAAAGGGGAAGTGATGATAAGAATGAATGCTAAGCCAAAAGTAAGCCCAAGATAGAGGGAAGGTGGAAAAAATCACCAAAACATGTATAAATGAAATGGAAGAAAAATTTGAGCAGATAAAATGCACGTGAAATGTGTTGAGTATGGTAGTAGGAGAAATTATAAAAAGAATTCAACAAACATGGTGTGAATCAAAGTATAAATGCTTAAGATATGGTTAAAATAGTGTAGTGTGTATTAATAGTGGTCGTGATCACAAAATAATGACTATAATAAAGAAGGTGAGGAAAAAGTAACTATAAGTAGTGAAGTAAAAAGGTAATTAGTCACCTCATTTGTTTTATACATGATTTTGGGAGTGGGCACAAAGTGAATGAAGATGTCACAAATTAGAGCAGTGTGTCCTAGTTGGTTTGAGAGGGTGGCGACCATCGTAGTGTCACGTATGACCATGGAGTTGGTAAGTGCATTGAGTTTCACAAAATTTTGGGTGTAGGAGGTGTTTTTGTTAAAATTTTGTAATTTTGAGATTGTAAATTTTACTAGTGTTTTGGGCCTAGATAATTATGCTGAGGGCATTAATGACCCATGTGATAGGAGCACCCAAATCTAGGTGCTAAAGTCCTACTCTTGGGCGTTATGTTTTAGAATGTGTGCATTCGGTGTAAAATGGTGAAAAACAAGTTTCTAATGTATGGTATTGTGATAATCGAGTGTGTTTGGGATTTACATATTGTCCTAAATTATCTTTTCTTTTTGGTTTATGTTTTGTAGAGGGATATCCACTTGAGGGTGTTTCATGGTGGTCGTCACTTTACTATGTTGTTTCGATATGGTTTTTCTAATGATGATTTAGATGTTATGGACTATGACAGCTTGCAGAATGTAACATAAATGGCGGATGTGCTCCAAAATATCCCTATGTTGACTGGATTATCTGACAGATGGTGTGCAGACACATGTACTTTTAGGTTTTCTACGGGGGAGATGAAAGTGATGTTGGAGGATATATATCATATATTATGGTTGTTAGGTGTTCGTTAGATGGAACAGGTGATGCTATTGAAGAAAATGGACAGGCATATACGAGAAACAAAAAGGTATTTTTTTGGGACTCAAGTACCTGCCAAGGCCCCTATCTGTTTAGATGCTATTTTTAGATCTAGTGTTTTGCACTTGCGGAAATTTATAACGGTTGTTATTGTGTCATCTATAGTGGTGGAAGGAGGTGGCGTGAGCATCTTGTACAAGACGCATGAAATATGTCAGCGTATAAAGAATGAGATTAATAGATATGTGTAGGCTCGATGTGTGTTAGCCCATTTGTACAGAGATTTTCATCGGTTTAGTCATGATGAGCATGGAGGAGGGATATGAGCTACTACATTGTTAAATGTAGGGGAATATGAGCATATATAAGTATTGAGGCCATTTGGGGACGCAAGAGTAAAGTGGGGTAGGCCTGAGATATTCACAAGGAGGTGGATTAATTTTCATAGATGCAGAAGGGATACTGCTACGTATATGGCTTTGTTATATAGGATGGGACCCGAGTCCATAACATGGAGATAATATCATAGTTAGGGAGGATGCCCTAAGGATATCATATAGCTATGATTTATTCAGAGGAGTATGTGGTTAGAGAATATATTTCTAGGTGTGGCCGATTTGTTTCAAGCTGAGAGAGTATCGCGTCAGTTTAGTATGGCTCAGGATGTTCCCCGAGAGCCATATATATATAGTTGATAACTATTAGAGCACTGAGGAGGGCTAGGGCCAAACCAAGGCTTACAGTAGACAAGATAGCTCCTACTTTTCTAGATGAGGTAGATTTTGTGATATAGGTGATGGATGTAGATGATGCTAGAAGCACAATAGAGTACCCTGCATGGTGGGCAGAACATCGATGGATACTGTTATTCCCATTATCTACAAATCCAGTGGGAGTACCCTATGTAGGAGGAGGGAGATTGGGGGAGGTATAGGGCCCCGACCATGTGGTGGCTCCGGTAGCTAAGAATGAGAACTTACTTAGTTACATTATGTACTTTTTTGTTTGTGCATATTGTCATATATTTTTTTTTCTAATGTGTTGTGTAATTTTTGTTTGTAGGTGATGATTATTGTTCGTTGATAGTCGATACATCGATCCAGACATTGAGACAAAATGTGCCAACCAATGTGATTGGTGGTGGTATATTTGAGCGTGTTGATGATATCAAGGGTGATCATGCCCATTTATTTGAGCTAGTATTCGTGGCGGTAACCACATGTAATATATTGGTTGTTGAGAGGGATGAGGCTAAAAAGGAGACTCGACAAGCCATGGAGGAAATAGGTGGTGGTCCTTTAGTCCAGGATGTGTTTGCATGGTATGTAGATTTGTAGTGTCATTTCTTATAGCAAGATACAAAGATTACCTTAATACGAAGGCATTTTGAGAGGTATCAAGGCCACGAACAATGGTATCACATTAGTGGAAATGCATCTAGTTATATATCTCTTGGAGTACCTGAGAGCGTTAGTGATGATGAGGTCTGAGTTCTATTAGTTATATAATGTAAGGGCATTGCCCCCAAGTGATGAAATGTTTTGGAAAAGATCATTGTACTCACTATATATGTGCATGGACACATGTTGTTGATAGATGAAAAACCTATGTTATAGTGTATTGATGTCGTGATGTCATTGATGGTGTATGGTTCTATTGGTTTTGAGATAGCATATGTAATCTGTTGTTAACTTTTGATTAATGTAGATTTACATTACGATGTTAGTAGTGGTAGACAAAATGTATAAGCTAAATGATGATAATATTAAACAAATGTAATGTGATTGATGAAATGTTTATTGAATGAAATGTAGTGATGTTAGTAGAATAGATGTGAAAAAGAAAAATGTATGATACTAAAATGAATGTTGCCTAACGAATGCATAAGAATAGAATATAGTCATATTATGTTAGTATGCGGAAATTAGGAGGGGGAAAACTAGCAATGACCCCCAGCATGTAAGTGAATAAGCTGATGTAGTTAAAACCCCTCAACAACCAAGTATGATCTGTGTAAGCAAGACTGCATCATCTAGAAATGATTTTGTTCTCTAGATGAAACAAAAAAGTGTGTGATGAAAGGTTCTTAGAACAAATCCCTCAATATTCATGTATGAACCGTAAGAATACAAGTGCGTCATTAGGGGTTAAGGTGATAGTAATCACCTACCAAAGACTAAGGTGGCGTGGAGTGGTGGAAACATGTGGAATGGAAGGAACATGATTGTATGATACAAACTGAATTTCATATGGAGTTGTAGTGGGATGTGTAAAAGTGGGGCGTTCTTGTGGACAATTTGAAGTAATAGTTTTAGGTTATGGATATCATGAACGCGATAGATGAGGTGGATGCAATGAATGTGATGGATGAGGTGGAGAACGTATATGAACAATAGACTTCGGTGGCTACATCATAGTTGAAGCATCATATGTAGGAGATGACTCAATTGTAGTAGGAACTCTCTTACAAGGTAGAGGAGATATGGATTTCTCACTTAAGCGAGAACCAAAGGAGATGATTCCCTTATCCTATAATTTTTGTTAACTATCCTTAAGGGAAATACATTCATTGTCCCTGTGGCCATTTATGCGATGATAATTATAATAAGAATGGTCATGTTGAAGTTATAACTGATTTTATGGATGATGTTGGTTGGAAGGTAAGTGAATAAATTACTCAGTACGTAAATTACGTAACATATCATGTGGTCGATCTTGATAAGAGAAGTGTAAAGGCTAGTGTTACCAAGGTGGAGTGGTAGGAGGAGTATCTTGTTGTGGACCAAGAGAAGGAGTAGACCTCTGTGGTGCAATTGTTTGAGCTTGTTTCCTTATTTGGGAGGAAAAGATGGATACTATGTGTTAGTGCTCAAAATAGCCTCGCCCCATTTTACCTTTGAATTCTATTGATTTATGGCCTCTGCTATATTTTCTACATGCCCCCCCCCTGCCCCCCCCCCCCCCTCCACATTGTGCCTGAGGAGTCTCTGATTTCTTTTGTTGCCATAATTAATTTTTTCCTAGGTTGAAGATCACGTATGGGTCCATTTTTGTTTCCTTGTTTCTATGTCCCTTTGAAAAGGTCTATAATTTTGGTCCCTTGTTCTCTGTCCATTCAAAAACTTGGGCTTTCCTATTTTCAAAGTTGGGATTTGTTTCCCTTGTCATTTTTGCCCCAAATACTTGATAAAAAAATGAATGGAAGTAGCTCTAAAAAGCATATTTGAGCCTTGTAAAATTTATAAATCCTCTGTCCTTGGAAAAATTTCATCTCTGGGCTTAAATGATCATTTTTATTAATTTTATGATTTGACGGGCATTTCTTCTTTTCAAATTTGCATCCTTGCATTGACAGGGAATGTGGCCTCTTCTGGTTAGATGTGGCTTGGTGGGGTACTTCATAATATTATAAATTGCCTCAACTTGAAAATTGGTCTACGTGGAGGAACAACGCTCATTTGAAAGTTCACTTTTGGGTTTGGCCTTGAAGTTGCACTGGGAGGACATGTGGAGGTTTCTTCTACTTTTCTAGGACTTAGACAAGTTTTAATGTAGTTGGTAAAGTTTGGCAGAACAGAGACATGTGGCGAGCCCACGCTCATTAAGGGTCTCCACTCTAGCCACCATTTTGAAATTGTGCCATGAAGACACGTGGAGGCTTCCGTCGGGTCTTCCCATACTTATTCATTTTAAAAAGGTTTTGGGAGACCTGGGACACGTGGAGGAACCGCGCATGTTTGGGGACCATCCCTTGAGTTTCATTTTAAAGAAGAGTTAGGAGAACAATTGGAGGCCTCCGCTCACTTTGCATTGTTCTTGTACTTTCAATGGCCAAAGGAGATTTCCTCATAATTTGACACATGGCACCTTCAGTTGAGCTTCAAGCCTTCAAACAAATTTTGTTGGGTCAGGAAATGTGGCAAGCCCATGCTCTTTCAGGGTCTCAAATTTTTGGGACTATCTCAAGGTGCGCCATTGTGACACATGGAAGTTTGAAAAGTCAAAAGGGGTGGGGAAGAGGACCATCGAGGGTAACTTCAAATTTTGGCCTCTTATTCTCAAAGGGGTTAAAATATCAGCAATGGCCCGCAGGCCCGACAAAGGATCAGTTAAGGTTTGTTTTAAGGTCATTGATGGAGGTGCAGATTCTCAGAGACAATTTGAATTTTTTTCCTTTTAGGAGAAAAGAGTTAAAAGTGAAAAAGGAAGCACGGTTCTCGATGGAACCCCACATTGGGAATACTTGTCAGGGCCATTTTTCAAGGGCAGATGCTATGGGGAAAACTTTGAAAATTTTCCCTTTTCAAAAAAAGAGGTGAAATGGCAAAGAATTTGGCCATGCAGTTCCTTTGGGACCCACCTTAGGACACGTGTCAGGCTCATTTCTCAAGAGCAGAGGCATGGAGCAAAATGTGAAAATTTTACTTTTCCTAAAAGTTGTAAAAGTCAAAAAAGAGAACCCATGGGCCCGATCTAAAATTAAATCTTCCACGTGGATGGCCCAAATTCAAAGTAAGGATCAATGGCAAGTTGTGTGTCTAAATCTTATTTTCCCCCATTTTTACTGAAACACTCCTAGAAGTGCAAGTCTTCATAATTTTCTTGTATTTCCTACTCACAAAATAGAGAGGAGAGTTAATTTTGATATCAAAGTTTGGTGGGGGAGATCTGGAGACATCTTTAACCATTAAAATGGTCTAACTATCGGGCTCGATTTGATTTTCCAATTTTCTTCTCCTGAGCATGCAAGGAATTAGATGTGACATATTAGGGGCGGACATGGTTGGAAAATTTAAGGAAGATTGATTTTATAGAGGAAGGAGTTGAATGCGGGAGATATTCAAAAAGATTTTCCCCATGAGCACATGGTAACTTTTTGTAGATCTGATTCTAGGAATCACGATCATGATCATGGCAGGCACTAGTGGCACTCAATGTCTATATTTTTTGGGGCGAAAGAAGGGTCTATTGTAAATGTTATAAATCACATAGATTTATCATCCAAGGAGGTTGGACTGTTAGAGATCGAAGAAAATTCCTAAGAGAAAAATTCGATAAAGCTTGTCTTTTGAGAAGCCATCTAAGAAGCCTGTATAACTCTTTTGTTTTGAATTTGATCATGTAAAGGTGGTTACGAGTGTACAACCATTGAAAAGATCTGAGATTATTCTAGAAACTTTCCCTTACTGATAGATTTAATCAAATTTGAGTTATTCTGTGTTGATCTTCAGAAAAATGTGTTTGTTTCATTTTTGAATGTCTGCAAATAGTTTTTTCTTGTTCTTGTTGCAATCTTGTATCAAAAAATTTCTTAATCACATAGGTCTCAATCCTTGCGATAGTTTAGTGGCATTTGAAATTTCATTTCTCAAAAGATCTTTAATCTGGGAGAGAAATAAATGATTTAAAATCGATTTTCTTTCATCTGTTGACAAAGATTGTCTGTAAGCCTGTAGGTGTACCTCAAGCATGATTGGGCTCATATATTGATGCTTTATTGAGTCTTCCAACTCAATCCTTTATGTTAGAATCTCAAATATTGTGTGAAAAATACTAATTTGGGCCTCCATTGAAGCACATATTCTGGTTAAAGGAACATTTTAGCTATTCTACGCATTTTGTTATCTAAGCTTTCCATTTTGTAAAGACTTTCAAAAATCTAGAAAAACAAGTTCATTCTGCCTCACCTCCCTCCAAAAATTCATTTAAAATAACCAATCCTACCCATACCACCCCTGTTTGTCATGTATGTACACAAATGTATAAATTTTACTACCAAAATGTAGAAATAATCAAGATTCCAAATGTCTTTAGTATCCTGAACCTTGCCTAGAGAATATCTCCACTATCTAGAGTGACAACTCGTGAGAGTTAGATTTTATTGCATTGATCATATTTTCTTCAAGGTCTCTTTAAAAAATTCATTAGGAAGGAAATCTCCATCTCCTCCGCCAAAAATAGGCTACAAAAGGGTTCTCTTACCTTGGTTGAAATGCACAACCTAAAATGGTGATGATAGATCAAATCCTCTTGAGGGTGCTACCCATTTCTCCACATCTGAGTGACAAAAGGCCAATTAGATCCCATCCCCAGCTACAAAATGACTCATTATGATCTATCTGTCTCTAAGCATCCTATTAATACTTCTGATGTTTCTCAGACATTGAGGGAGAATCAATTCAGGTACGAGCACCCGAGAGGCATTTTTTTGGGGACTTATTTGAGTTGCTAAGACTATTTTTTTATTCACTGCTAGTTCATATCTATTTATCTCATCAACAACACCTGATTGGTGATGTTTCTAGGGGTATAGTGATTACAGTTCGTATTCAGACCCTAGTAAAGACTTCTTGTATGCTCAAAGTACTAATACATCTTTTCATACATCATCCTGTGTTTAGGCCTGTAAGAAGTTTAAAATTTACAAATGCTATGTGCAATGTTTCCATTTTCTACAGTCATTGCACTAAGTTTCATTGATAAATTTGAGTAAAGAAGAGTCATAATATTTCCTTGTCTAGTTTATAGTGGTAAAAAACATTTGACAGATCATATTTGGTGCATTGGCACAACTAATGTGGAAATCCTTAGTGGCGACTCCCTGATTGATCTGATTCTTAATGAATACCAGTGTCTTAACCTTTGTCAAGTGAGATTTTTTACTAACCTTTGCAAATCTGGAAGGAAGAAGGTCTTTCTTTGCTAGGGGCCCTGCTAGGACATTATTTCCAAAGCTAGGAAAAGTAAAATCAAAAGTAAGAAAATCCTGGAGAGTTGTGGGAGATCCGCAGACAAGAAGAGGGATCTCCATTGATGAAATTGATTAGACTATCATTGAAGACTTTTATTCAAGTTCTTCTGAATCGGGTAGCCTCTTTATGGAATTGAATTCTCTAACTAGAGAGGGGCCTTCATTTGATTTTGAGAAGTTTTTCTTTTCATTCTGCCCCTGTCTTTTCAGAAGTTGATAGGGATTTCCAAGAAACAAGGCCTTTAGGGGATATCCACTTGGAAAATTATATCCCTGTGTTTCAAAGACCCTTGGCCCCTTATCAATTTGGCACCCCTCTAGGGTCACCTCCTCAAAACAAAATGGCCCTACCCCTACCTAGACCTCCATTTGTCGTAAATACCTTTGGACCTATAAATTTTGTAGGGATGCCTAGTTATCTAAATGTAGTACCTGAAGATGTAAGAAACAGATGACCAAAGTTCCAAGGAAACAATGTTATAACTGGTTATCAACATTTGAAGTTTTTTTATCAATATGATAGAAGAATTTGAGATTGAACATGAAGATGTATATATCACGTTGTTTATCCATACTCTGGAAGAGGATGGAAGGGACTGGTATAAAGCTTTGCTAGATAACTCTATTGATTCTTCGACTGAGATAAGCAATGCATTTAAATTGCAGTATGGTGATAGAACTAGCCCTAGGTTTCTTTTGACAGGATTTGAAAACATCAAAAAGAATCCTAATGAGTCAGTACATGATTTCAACACAAGTTTTAACAAGACCTTGAGGAGATTACCTATTAGGATAAGGCCAGGTGATGAATAATGTTTGATCAAATATTCAGATGCATTTGATAAAAAGGTTGCTTACTACTTAAGGGACAAAAACCCAACAAATTTGAGGCAAGCCTTCACCATGGCTCTGTAAATAGAGAACAATATTAAGGAAATTGGAAAGCCTCCAAAAAGGGAGGGTGTGAAGCTGGTTAACCCAGAAAAACCTCAGACAAGCAAGGCTGCTGATTTACAGGAGGTTGTGAAAACTTTGGCAAGGGTTGTCAAGTAAATATAATACAAACTAGCTCGGGAAAAGAAGGGGATTAGGCAAAGCTCATAAGGTCAACACAAGCAACAAGGCCAAGACAAGCTCACAAATCACCAAAAATCTGATGACAAAGGAAAGGGACCTATTGGATTTGGAAATAGGCAGCCCCAAGGCAAGGAAAATAGAATGGTGCCTGATCCTTTGACTTTCAGAGCTGATGTTGTGGAGGAGACAGATGTCATTAATCTGTGTGATAGATGTTTCATGCCCCAGGCTTCATGTAAAGAAGATCAACAAGAAGAAGAAGAAGCTTATGATGAAAATGATGATGATGTCTACATGGTGGGTTGCTCCAAAAGCTCCCTCTCATTCTTTAGAAGTATATACTGTACAAGCTTTTGAATTTCCCAATAATGACTTTGAATATTTAAGGGCTTTAATGATAAAGAAGTATGATGGAGGAATCCCATCTGAGGAAGATAGACAGTTACTGATGAATGTTGTTGTTGCTCAAGAGAAGGAATATAACACAAGAAGTAACGTTGTCAAAGGGATAGGGCCTCAAGCCAATCCAAAATTTACCTTACTTTCAAACATTTCTAAAGAGGCCCCTAAGAAGGATGCATCTGCTAAAATCCTGACAGTTCCAAACAAAAAGTATACCCCCCCTCATGCCCAAGGTGTCAAAAATCTTGTACCACCTAGTGAGTGTGTTAGCTTTCCTTCTAATACTGCCGTACCGTCCAATGCTTCCTTCCCAAAGAATGTCCCATATGACATTGCTCAATTTTTAAGTCAAATCAAAGTTTATGTTCCAATTGTTGAGTTGCTTAGGATTCCTGAGCACAAGAAAAGAGCATTTGAATACTTGGGATTAAAAGAAGGGAAGATTTCCCTAGGAAACAATATAAACATTGTGGAGACTCCACCAGTCATAGAAGAATTAGAGGCACCACCAGCATCAGAAGAACTAGATGAACCACCTGAGTTTTATTTGGAAACATCCTCAGTCGATTCTCAGTTGAATGTGGACCCATTCTTCACTACCCTGATCATTAAGGATAGATTGATGCACAACTGTATGTTTGATTCAGGGACATCATGTAATGTTATGCCTCTGTAAGTTATGAATGAACTAGATAAGAAAGAAACAACTACATATGGGAAGTTCATTGCTATGGATTCTAGAGAGGTGTCATTGGTGGGGTGTGTGAAGGGTCTAGTGGTGCAACTTGTAGCCTATCTAGGAAGGAATTTGAAACTTGATGTATTCATTGTTGACTGCCCAGCCAAGTGGGGTATGTTGTTATCTAGAAAGTGGGCTGCAAGTGTTGGTGGGAGTTTTCAAATGGATATGTCCTATGCCACCATCCCAGTTAAGGGAAACCTTATCAATTTTTATGGGGAAAAGAAGATGTTGCATCTTATTAAAGATCCCAACAATGCATCCTATGAAGTATTGTACATAAATGTTGATGTTGATAACTTTGTGGGATTTTCTGATGGAAAGGAGCACAAGATTGAGGAATATAGGTGTCTTGAACAAGTGGGCTCTCCTTAGACTCTATTTTTTGATGGAGCTTGCTCCAAGTTTTGGAATGGTGTTGGTGTTGTTTTATTTTCTCCAGGTCAGGTAAATTTGTTTTTTCCTTCAAACTCAACTTTGAGTGCACTAACAACACTTTTGAGTATGAGGCACTATTTTTGGGTTTAAGAATTACTTGAAAATATGGTGTCAAAGACATCACTGTCAAAGGGGACTCAAAATTAATTGTAAAATAAGTCAGAAAATTGTATGCCACAAAGAATTAGCCAATTAAGCAATACAAGCATGAAGTTTGGGATTTCATTGAGATGTTTGATTCATTCAACATAGTGCATCTTGATAGGAAGTTCAATGACTTGGTAGAAAATATTTCAGTGTTTGGGCCTCGTTTTGACAATTGTGCAATATCCCCATATTGTGAATATGATGTTGAGGTGTTAACAAGGCCATCTGTACCTAACAATGTTAAGCATTGATAGGTTTTTGATAATGATGTTCAGATTAGAATATTTTTATAGAACAAGGGAAATTTTGTTGATCAAATTATTGATTTGGAGCTAATGGTGTGTGTAGCAGAAAGGAAAGAAACCTTTTTTGGCAAGGGCATCATCCAACTAAAGACTAATACCATTCCTAGAGGGTTGGTTTCTCTTGATTTCAATTTAAATAATGTTGATCACATTGTTAACAGATGCATGGTAGCCTCACAGGATATTGAGGAGCATGACCTTGGCACAAAAGAGAAACCAAGGAAAATTTGGTTAGGAAGCAATCTCAGTAGGGAGGAGAAGTAGTCATACATCCAATTTTTGAAAAAGTATCAGGATTGCATGGCATAGACCTATTCTAAACTAAAAGCATATAGAGAAGACCTATTTCAACATGATATTCCCTTGGAGTCTAATGCAAAACCATTCAGGCCAAAACAGAGGCCAATCAATCCACTCTTATCTCTTAAAATGCAAGAAGAACTAAAGAAGCTAATATATGGAGGGATTATTTAGCCCACAAGGTGTTCTTCTTGGGTTGCAAACCTAGTGCCAGTAAGAAAGAAGAATGGTGATATTAGGCTATGTGTAGATTTCAAGAATCTAAACAGAGCATCAATGAAGGATAATTATCCTTTACCAAATATGAAAAACATGCTGCAATTAGTGGCTGGTTCTTAATTGCTCTCCACCCTAGATGGTTTCTCTAGTTATAACCATGTTGTGGTGAAAGAATCAGAAAGGATCAATACAACCTTTACTACTCCTTGGGGGATGTATGTATATGTTAGGATGCCCTTTAGGTTGAAGAATGTTGGAGCCACTTTTCAAAGAGAAATGAATGTTGCTTTTGCTGGTTACATCAATGAGTTTAATGCAGTTTTTCAAGATGATGTAACTATATTTTCCAGGAAAAGGAGTGATCACTTGCTGCACTTGGAAAAGATGCTGATAAGATGTAGAGAATATGGCATATTACTCGATCCAAAGAAGTGCCATTTTGGAGTGCATAAGGCAAGGTTGTTTGGTTACATTGTGTCAAAAGAAGGGGTGATGATTGATCCAGAAAGGGTGGAGGCCATCAGAAAAGTCCCAATTCTGAGAACCAAGAAGGGAATTCAGTCTTTCTTTGGGTATATAAACTTCATCAGGAGATTCATAACAAACGTTTTTGAGTTGACCATTCCAATCAATTTCATGCTAAAGAAGGACCAAGTCATCAAATGGGAAGAGACTTCCATCTAATATTTCAATGGGATCAAGGAGGCATTAAAGCATGCCCCTGTTTTAGTAGCTCCAGACTATAAGAACCCTTTCCAACAATTTTTCTTTGCTTCAGAGAACACTATTACTTATGTCCTGCTGTAGAAGGATAATGAAGTCGCTGAGAGGCCAATTTCCTTTATCAGTAAGGCCTTGCAGGGGGCTGAGATGAAGTACACTATCATGGAAAAATAGGCATTTTCCTTTGTAAAAGCAACAAAGGTTTTTAGACCTTACATTCTAATTTCTAAAGTGGTTACTTATGTTCCCCATACAATGGTGAAGGACATCTTATCAGAGATGGAAGTCTCAAGAAAAAGATGCATGTGGGTGAACAAGTTGCAAGAGTATGATATGGATATCCAAACCAAAAAGTTGGTGAGAGGTTTAGGCTTGGCTAAGCTTATGGATGAGAGAAAATTGAAAAATTTTGAGGTAAATGAGGTAGAAGAAGAAATGGCAGGTGTTTTTGAAAAGTTAATAAACTCTAAGTGCTACAAGGATGTAATTTTTTATCTCAAACACTTATATTGCCCTGAGTATTTAAGTAAGAACTAGGAAAGATATCTTAAGTTGGATTCCCCATAAATATGTCATTATTGATTATGGGTTATCTTGGAAAAACCCAGAGGGATTCCTCTTAAGGTGTGTTACTGAAGAAGAAGCCCCTAAGATAATTTCTGATCTCCATGGAGGAATTTTTAGGGGGCATTTTGCTGCAAGAGTCACAGCACAAAAGATCCTGAGGGCTGATTATTGGTGGCCAACTCTCTTCAAGCATACAACTCTTTTGGTTAGAAGATGTGAGAGTTTCCAATGCTTCTCTGGAAGACTAAAATCTTCAGGCTCCCTTCCTTTACATCCTGTATCAATTGAAGCCCCCTGCAAGCAATGGGGAATGGATTTCATTGGTGAGATTTCAGACCCTTCAAGTGGTAGCCATAAGTGGATTCTTGTAGCCACTTATTACTTTACTAAGTGGGTGGAGGAAATCCCCACCAAAAGAGCAACACACCAAATTGTCATGGATTTTCTATTGAACCATATCATCTGCAAGTTTGGGGTGCCAGTCAAAGATTGTTGCTGACAATGCTATGTGATTTAGAGCTAAACCTTTGGTGGCAATGTGTAAATAATATGGGATAAACTTGACATATGCATCTAATTACAATCCCCAAGGAAATGGACAAGCTAATTCCAGTAATAAAAATTTCCTGAAAATTATCAGAAGAACCTAGGAGTTGAATAAGAGAAAATGGGGTGAACAGTTGAAGTTTGTTGTTTGGGCTAATAGAATCATTGTTAAAAGAGCCATTAGAAAGAGTCCATTTGAGTTGGTATATGGAACTCAGGCCCTGATGCCCCTTCATATGTAACTATCCTCATATTAGTTCATTCAACAACTAGAGGATCAAGAAGTAAGTCCTTATGATGCTCGCATTAACCAAATTGTTGAACTTGGTGCAGAAAGGAGGGCATCCCACTAGAGGCATGTAAAGTTCAGAGAAAATATGAAGAATTTATTTGACAAGAAGGTCACTCCTAGAGCTTTCAATGTTGGAGATCTTGTGCTACTATGGGATAGCAGGCATGAAGATAAGGGAAAACATGGAAAATTTGACTCATTATGGATGGGCCCTTACTCCATTGATATTAGGATTGGTGAACATTCCTTCTTCTTAAAGGAATTGGATGGTGAATTGCTAGAGCTGCCTCTTAATGGTAGGCATTCGAAGCATTTCTTGGATTGATTCCCCATAATCAAGGTAAAAATCTTTTATACAGTGTATAGTTGCTTGTTTGTTTCTTTTTTTTTTGTGTTTCTGCTCATTCTGGTCCTTGGTGACCTGTTTTTGTTGGTTTCTCTATTTTGTTTTGGGATATGGCTCTATTTCTCTACTCTGCGAGATGACTCCATTGCCCAATGGATATTTTGGCACTTGCTCTAACGTTGTTCTTGTGGCACTCACTGGGAGTGCCCTTCCTTGAGTCGGAGCTAATGTTGGTGCTTAAAATAGTCTCACCCCATTTTGCCTTTGAAATCTATCAATTTATGGCCTCTACTATATATTCTGCCCCCCGTGTTTTTCCTGAGAAGTATCTTCTTTCTTTTTCTGCCATTGTTAATTTATTCCTGGGTTGAAGATCACGTATGGGTCCATTTGTGTTTCCTTGTTTCTCTATCCCTCTGACAAGGTTTGTAATTTGGGTCTCTCATTCACTGTTCATTCAAAAACTTGGGCTTTCCCATTCTTTCCATATTCCATGGTCGGGATTTGCTACACTTGTCATTTTTGCCCCAAATACTTGATAAAAAATGAATAGATGTAGCTCTAAAAAGCATATTTGAGCCTTGTAGTAACATTTCTAAATCCTCTATCCTTGGAAAAAATTCATCTTCGGGCTTAGATGGTCATTTTTCTACATTTTACAATTTAACGGGTGTTTCTCCTTGTCAAATTTTCATCCTTGCATCGATAGGAAACTTGGCCTCTCATGGTTGGACATGGCTCAAAAGGGTACTTCATAATTTTATACATTGCCTTAACTTGAAAAATCGGTCTACGCAAATGAATGACACTCATTTGAAGGTTCACTTTTGGGTTTGGCCTTAAAGTTGCACCAAGAGGACACATGGAGGTTTATGTTGCTTTTCTTGGACTTAGAAAAAAAATTATGTAGTTGGTACACTTTGGCGGAACAGAGACACGTGGTAAGCCCACACTCATTCAGGGTCTCCACTCTGGGCCCCATTTTGAAATTGCGCCATGAAGACACGTGGACGCTTCCACCAGGTCCTCCCATACTTAGTCATTTTTCAAAAGTTTTTGGGAGGCCTGGGACAGGTGGAGGAATCGCGCATGTTTGGGGACCAACCCTTGAGTTTCATTTTAAAGAAGCACTAGGAGGACACTTAGAGGCCTCCGCTCACTTTGCATTTTTCTTGGACTTTTCAATGGCCAAAGGAGATTGTCTTGGACTCTGACACATGGTGCCTTCTGCTGAGCTTCGAGCCTTCAAACAAATTTTGGTGGGCTGGGACATGTGGTGAGCCCACGCTCTTTTAGGGTCTCAAATTTTTGGGACTATCTCAAGCTGCGTCATTGTGATGCATGGTAGTTTGAAAAGTCAAAAGGGGTAGGGAAGCGACCCATGGCAGGCAACTTAGAATTTTTTCCACTTATTCTCAAAGGAGTTAAACTATCAAAAATGGCCCGTAGGCCCGATAAAGAATCAGTCAAGGTTTGTTTCAAGGTCAATGACGGAGGTACATACTCTCAAGGAAAATTTGAAATATATTCCTTTTAGGAGAAAAGATTTAAAAGTGAAAAAGAAAGCACAGTTCCGATGGGACCCACATCGGGACAAGTGTCAGGACCATTTTTTAAGGGCAGAGCTGCGGGGAAAACTTTGAAAATTTTCCCTTTTCCAAAAAGGAGGTGAAATGGCAGAATTTGGCCACAGTTCCTGTAGGACACACCTTAGGACATGTGTCAGGCTTGTTTCTCAAGGGCGGAGGCATGGAGAAAAATTTGAAAATTTTACTTTTTCCCGAAAGTTGTAAAAGGAAAAAGAGAACCCATAGGCTCACTCTAAAATTAATTTTTCCATGTGGACAGCCCAAATTCAAAGTAAGGATCAATGGCACCTACGTGTCTAAATCTGATTTTCCCCCATTTTTATTGAAACGCTCCTGGAAGTTAGAGTCTTCATGATTTTTTTGTATTTCCTACATGCAAAATAGAGAGGAGAGTTAATTTTTATATCTAAGTTTGTTGGGGGAGATCTAGAGATGTCTTTCACCATTAAAATGTTCTAACTATCGGGCTCGATCTGATTTTCTATTTTCCTTCTCCTGAGCATGCAAGGAACCAGATGTGACAAATTAGGGGTGGAAGTGGTTGGTGAATTGAAGGAAGATTGATTTGCTAGAGGAAGGAGTTGAATGTGGGAGATATTCGAAGAGATCTTCCCCATGAGCACCTGGCAACTTTTTATAGATCTGATAATGGGAATCACGAACATAATCATGGTAGGCATTGGTGGCACTCAATGCCTAGATTTATCGTGGAGGTTGGAGGTTAGAGGTTGGAGTGTTAGAGGTTGAAGAAAATTCCTAAGAGGAAAATTTGACAAATCCTGTCTTTTGAGAAGCCGTCTGAGAAGCTTGTATATCTATTTTGTTTTTAATATGATCATGTTAATGTTGTTGCGAGTGTAAATCCATTGACAAGATCTTAGATTATTCTAGAAAATTTCCCATGCTGATAGATTTAATCAAACTTGAGTTATTCTGTATTGATCTTGAGAAAAATGTTTTTGTTTCATTTCTGAATGTTTGCAAATAGTTTTTCTTGTTCTTGTTACAATCTTGTATCAAAATCTATCTTAATCACACAAGTCTCAATCCTTGTGACATTTTAGTGGTATCTACAATTTCATTTCTCAGAAGATCTTTCATCTGGGAGGGAAATAAATGATTTAAAATCACTTTTCTTTCATCTGTTGACAGAGATTGTCTGTAAGCCTCTGGTTGTACCTCAGGCATGACTGGGCCTCAGATCTTGATTTTTTATTAGGTCTTCCAACTCAAGCCTTCGTGTTATAATCTCATATATTGTGTGAAAAAGTGCTAATCTAGGCCTCCATTGAAGTACATATTATATTTAAAGGAACATTTTAGCTATTCTGAACCATTCTATTTTCTAAGCTTTCCATTTTGTAAAGACTTTCAAAAATCTAGGAAAACGAGTTCATTCTACCTTACCTCGCTCCAAAAATTCATTTAAAACAACCAATCCTACCAATACCACCCCTATTTTTCATGTATGTACACAAATGCAAATGTTTTACTACCAAAATGTAGAAACAATCAGGATTCCAAATGTCTTTAGTAGCCTGAACCTTGCCTAGAGAATATCACCACTATCTAGAGTGACAACTCGTGAGAGTTAGATTTTGTTACATTGATCATATTTTCTTCAAGGTCTCTTTAAAAACTTCATTAGGAAGGACATCTCCATCTCCTCCACAAACAACAGGATACAAAAGGGTTCTCTTACCTTGGTTGAAAGGAACAACCTAAAATAGTGAGGATAGATCAAATCCTCTTGAGGGTGCTACACATTTCTCCAATCTGAGTGACAAAAGGCCAGTTAGATCCCATCCCAGGCTATAAAATGATTAATTATGATCTATTTGTCTCTAAGCTTCCTATCAATACTTATGATGTTGCTCTAACATTGAGGGAGAATCAATTTGGGTACCAACACTATGTAGGATACTCAATTATGTGCTCTGACAAAGAACTAGATGAGGCAATGGTGGTAGAGGCATGTGGAGAATCTCTGAGGTGTGTCAAAATAATCTCTTGTTCTAAATCATTAACCTTATAGCATAGAAGAATGAATGACTCACATGTATCATACTGTAATTGTTTCTTGAGGGGAGGAATATGGCTAGGAAAGAAAATAAATCAATTGTCAAGATCTAATGGTTGGAATACAAGCTAATGGAAACAATCTTTTAATATTAGAATGTAGTCCTTAATACGTTCTGAGAACCCTGATGTAATGTAGGTAACTGGTCATAGGTAACCTTAGGGAAATAGTTTATTATAAACCAACAGAGGAAGGAATCCTCCATGTCATAAAAATAACTAATGGATCCAAAGGGGATATGAGTGTACCATTGTATCACCTCATCAATAAGATTATAGCGAAAATCCTTAAGTTATAATCTATCATTTGAATAAGAAGTCATAGCCCTACTATAATGTACTAGATGAGCATGAGGGTTACCCCTACCATCAAAACATGTGAAAGAAGGCAGGGTGAAGTCATGAGGGAATGCAGAATTCTAAATCTTCTTAGGGACCAAAATTATGAACTTTCTAAGGTGAGAGATTGAACTTGTGATTATAGTTGTCCTATAGCGTGCATGAGAGAAAGGATATCTTATGAAGGCATGGTAGAAGATGGAAATAATGTATTAAGTGGTTGAAATTTTCCATTGTGAGTGATTATAGGGATATCCAAAGGTGATGGAGATGGATCCGATGCTAAAGGCACACTTGTAGTAGGTTCTAAGGAAGGTATAGTATGCGATATATGTTGACTATATGTGGTAATAGTTGGACTAGCATTGGAACCCTCCATAATTGGTGAAGCACTTGGTGAGGAAATATGTATAGAAGATGTACTAAGAGACATAGATGAACTAGCAAGAGAAGATGAAATAGTAGGAGAAAACGAAGTAGAATATGGTGGTGGTGACTCATGTGTAGTGTTAGATGCAATCTCATGGGAAGGTATCAATGGAGTAGGTGAGACACAGTCGATAGTATGGAAATAGGGAGAATCATGACCTATAAGTGGGTAACCATCATCTGATAAAGAATCCAAAATGAGGGTATCGCTAAGAACGCTATCAATAAGATCATCAACATAGTGTAATGAAGTATGCAAACTAGGAGGGGATGTATCATAAGAAGAAATGTCAGAAGAGGTAGATCCATGAGAATCAATATGCTTATGTGAACGAGTGTCAATATGAAGCAAGTAATCAATAAGAGAATCATCTAACATTTCTTATGAAAGATCAGAAGGTTGATCATAAGTAGCCATCTAACATGGAGTAAAACAAGTAAAGGCTATAAGATCCTAAATAATGCTAATACCTATAGGAGCATAAAATAGTAGGAATGTGTTGTTATCCTTCTCATATTTTTTGCTTAATATGAGCGGGTGTATTAATTTGAGCTCAACTATGAGAGCATCATCAGAAATAGGGTTAATGGTAAAATGATACATGATAGGTGAAGAAGATGAACTACTATTACCCATTAGGGTTTTAACGTATCCTAGAGAAAGGTATTCTAAAATTGGGGTTCATCAAAATGATTAACTAAAATTAAAAAATTTAAATGTTATTCTATTCTTAATATAAATAGATATAGAAGTACAATAAATGATGTAACTAAAGTACGGATGTTAAATATTTTATTTGATATTTAAATGAAATGAGATCATGAAAATTAAAGAGATAAGAAAATAACCTAAATTTAACTTACCTAACTTTTTGCAGGACTGAACTGGATGATGTGAGGATAGAGCAGAATCTAAAGGTGCATCCCTAGAAATTGCAGCAGTTAAAGATTTGTTTCTATTTGGGCAGCTAGAGGAGTAATGAGGCAGCTATAGGCATCGTCGTTTTTGATATGGGTGCTTTGGTCTATAAAAAATCTTAGAATCTAAGTTGAGGAGTGTTACAAATTCTTTGCAATACCATCATTTTGTTCATTGTTTTCTTAGTACCTTCACTTATGTCAATGTAGTGATACGATGAAGACCAACCTCCAAAACCCCATACAAAACATCCAATCTTTAAAAAAGGAAGATGCAAATGAAGGGGTCAGACTGACCTTAGTTTCCACAATGGTGGACGTAAAACTAAGTGTTGCACTAAATTCCAAACCCAACGTAGGTTTATGTGCTTGTGTGTGCAATTATGTACCTAGGGTTCAATAGCATCAATGAAGCGGAAGTATGGAGCAATAAATAGATGCAAAATTCCAATGGTGGATGAAATAGAATGAATATAACCCTTTCCTTCTATGTTTGTGTGATGCATATGTAAAAGATGCCCAAATGTAGTCATTTTCCTTAGTATATATCTAGCTCTTGATAGTAAGATATCTGACCATAATATTGTGAGTATGTTATCTTTATATAGGTATCTCTTGCTCTAATTTTGACACTAATGTCCCAAAATGTCTACTAGCACCTAGGGGAATGAACGGAAAAATAATAAAGACCGACATCGAATAGATAAATTAAACCCAAGTATTACGGAGAATGGGGTGCCCTCAAATCATGGGATGGGTGCCTATAGTTTCCCTAGCCCTACCCTAGGAGCTCTAGTCAGAGATTGGAGACAACAATCAAGAAAATTATGACACCTAAGATTCTCTAAGAGACAACTTGAACTGCATAAAAAATTGATGAATATACTTGACATATGATAATGACGATCGACTAACTGATGACTAGACTAGTGAATGGGTCTTTAGTGAATAATTTTATTACAGAGATCCATATATAAAATAACATACTTGAAAATGTAAATGTAATAGTCAGTGTGTTATTTTGTTACTACACATCCCCTGACACACTTGATTTTAATGAATCCATAAATTTTTTTAGTGACTCAAGCTGGAAAGAGTAGTATGTTTACAAGTTTATTTCTATTTTTTGAAGATCAACCAATATGTTTTCATAATGGGTTTTATAGTGCCCAACTGTAGTCAGATCCTAAAAAATAGATTGCAATTTTGCTATCTCTAAATTGGTCCTCTAAAAAAATAGCAGAGGAAAAAGCAATGACTATAAAAAAATGAAAGTAAAATTTAACTTAGAATACTTTGTTTGAAAACGTAAGCCTAGATAAATTGATAAAATTTCATATAAATTTACATTTCTTTTTGAAAAAAAAAGAAACATATACTTTTTGTATGCTAAAACTGAAGTAGAGTATATATGAAATTACACATTAATCATAGAATAAATTCTAATGAGACAATTAATACAATCAATGTAGTTATGTATAGTATGATCTTACTCCTTAAACATTTATTGTTTTTTTATAAACATACAACAAGTGTTACATGAAAAAATAATAACAATAGAGCTATATGCAAGATAACACAAACATTTGTAATGCCACAGAAAACCATGTTTCCATAATACCCTAATATTAGCATTGTGTCAAGATAATTCCCTGTAACAAATGGTGGTAAGAAAGCCCATAAAATTTGTAGAAATGAAAAAGGTTCAATGTTTTTCCCTAAAATGAATGGACTCCACTTGGACACCAATATAAAGAGAGTTATTGGGTACATCTCATCCCATTTTTTACCAAATTATTCGACATTGTCAATTTTATCACAAACATTTTAAATTTGTAGGCATTGACAATATCAATTTGACTATAGCTATCATGTTACAGAAAGGATTCATGTGATAAATTTGTGGATTGAGGCATGTCAAATATTAAAAAAAAGAAATTGTTTTTACTGACAGGATAGAAAGATTATCGAAATTTTCTTAAATTAGACTTAGTGGGGAAAATTTAACATGAAAATGTCACCATTTTCATAAGAATTCCCCCCTCCCGAATTCACACTTTATTCTAAAACAAAGAAAAAAATTCATCCAATTTTTTTCTCAAATGACGAGAAACTTACACAAAAATTGATTCCTGAAACTGTTATGAGGGATTTTGCAGTGTTTTGGGTCATTATTACACAACAAGTAAAATAAATTTGCTGGACTCTGTTCATCTAGAATAGGTAGGAGTACTCTGCTAGGTTCCTAAAAATAGTAATTGACATCTTAATAAGTGCATTGAAAGAAGACCACAACATACTCTGATGTGCAATGAACAACAAAAAATTGAATCCTAGTCAGGATAGAAGATATTTAAGTAAAGGGGTAAGTATTTCATAGGTAGTTCTGTTGCCAACATTTAATGAAAGAAACTATACCTATGGTTTCATATTTTTTTGTAGAATCTTGAGAAAATGATACTAGGCTTGCGTAGGTAGTTTCATTGCCTAATATTTACAAAAAACTGAATTTTCACATAACTAGTTGGCTCACACTAGTCTCTATGGGCTCTAGGCTCTATGGAGGATGTTGGTCAGGTCTGGGCTCGCATTGGACAGCTACTCTATCTTCGCGCGAAGGGACGTGGGAGGAGGAAACATGATATCCTCCATGTCACTTTAAATTTATAGGCTTGGGGTTCGTACGAAGGTGAATTGCTTGAAGGGGTGTTCACGTGAACACTCCCTTTGCGCGAACCCATTTATGTTCCATACATATAAATTCCATGCACTATGTGACACTTTGGGAAAAGGGGGTTTGTGCGAAGGAATGTTCGTGCTAACCGCCTTAATTTCCCACCTCTCCCAATCTTCTGCTCACATTTTCGAGACAAGGTGTGGGGCATAGTATCATGCTATGACCCTATAACTATTACAAATATTTTTAATATAATGTATACATTAAAAAAATGTATTATTAGTCGTAAAAAATCTCAAATTCTTATATTAAAATTTATGAAACATGATTATTTCGTCGAGTATCTTTATTAAAAAAGTAAGTTTTTCTTTTTATTAATGGTTAATGGTTTTGAAGGGGACCATACCCTGTGGTACAAAAGGGCTCAAGAAAAAGATACAACAAGAGTGTAGAAGTGGTTTGTTATGATCAATGTGGACCACACCCCAAAAACAAAGCCTAAAATACTGAGATAGAACAATAAAAAAAGGTAGGTGCAACCTATAATTATGGAACCAAAACACAACAATAGCATAACAACACAACAACTGTTCAAACATAGAAGAGCAACTACCTAGCAGCAGTAACTAGGTTGGAGAAACGGTATACCTGAGAGAGGAATTTTTTCATTTTGTGCACAGTTTTCTAATCTTCAAAAACCTCCTCGACTAGAAGAATAACCTCAATATTTTCAATCTGTAGATGTGCTATTTTAATCTCAAGAGAATGAGGTGGGAAATGTTTCTTATCTACTATGAGTGCAAGTGATTCTTCTTTGGTATTGTTCACATTCCCTTCAATTGGAGTTTTTGTAAGGGGCATTTTCATAACCGATTCGTCTATATCGTCAAAATATTCATTTGAATCCAAATCTTATTAGACATCAAAAACCAAATGTTCAGGGAGGGAATGTTTCCACCAATTGTATTTCTCATTTTTACGCTTTTCTAGCCCACAATCAGTACCAATATGACCTTTAGAGAAGCACCTTCTACTCCTAAAAGGTAAACCTTCATAGTCCAATGGTTGATTCCATGTTCTATTTTGATTTTTTAGCTCAATGTTTGCAGCAAGGTTTGTTGAAGTTCCCAGTTCAATAAGGAGCCTGACATATGTTGTATGGGTAGAATTTGTAGTTTGACAGTCAATGTAGAGAGCATGATGCAATACATTTCAAATAGAAATCACACATTCCTGATTCCAGAATTACAGGGGTAAATGTGACAACCACATCCAAACGGGTTTGCAAGAGAAAGATTATGTGAGAGGGTTACAAGAGGGGAACCAAGGTTTTATAACCAGGTATCCTGATTTACAGACCCAAAGTTTACCTTCTATGATATATTAATCTTTTGTGGAAGAAAAAGCGACAATACATAATCTTTTAGCACAAGGGTAGAGGTCTAACCTTCTAGAGAGTAGGGGAATCTAGTATTTGGTGATTCATTCATGTAGATTTGGGATGTTGGGCCATAAGCCACTAAATCTGTAGATCAATACATGTTTCTGGTAGTCGCACTCACAGTCAAGTACTTCCTCTTTGAAGGTGATGCAAGGGTTAATTGCAATAGGGGTCATATAACTCCTTCCTGGTAGAATGTGTTTGAATGAATCTGGGCCTTTATCATGGCCCTCAATAGAGTTGTTCAGACCATGGGATAAAGCCCTGTCACTACCTGGAGAGGGTACAGATCTGCCCACACCAGTAGGAGGACAAGTCAAAAACCTAGCATTAGGACAGTTGGCCAGAACTATTTCAGGATGCAGATCCTCAGAAGATAGCAGAGAGCCATGTCCACCGCCACCATTTTCGTTAGTGTTTGTAGGAAAAAAACCTGTAACAACGGTTGAGGAGATGCTTACTATTAAAAAAGGGGAAGTCCCTCCACCGGCTCCAGGAAAGGGAGCAAAAGCGCCACCCCCACGAACCTTTGAACGAACACCATTGTTGGCTAAGGTAAGCACATGCCCAATATAACAATCTACATGGAAAAAATTTGGATGGTAAACGCTTTTATTATACAAGAGCTATGAACTGGAGTGGTGGAGAAATGTTTTTTCAATGTGGGACATGGGGGTGAGCTTGGGTCTTTAATGTTCGCTATGTTCCTCTTAGTCCATATGGAGAAGTTCGATCCCTACCTGAAAGTGTCCCCATGGCCACTTATTGAAAGCATCCAATAAACTCAATGGAAATGGAATTTAGGTTGATGATTACAAACTACTAGTAACTCACCAATAACCCAAAACCTTGAGTTCACAAACTGTCATTTTTAATTGTCATTTTTAATTACAAGGTTCAAAAGTAATAATAAAACATTAACAGGTGGTCAATTTTCTCACGAACCCCATTAAAAAAACAGAAAGCATTACTCGATTGGCATAGGTGGGAGTTAAATTTAAAGCCAGCTCATAGTGATATATTTTTAATTTCTTGTATGATATAAAGATTACTGAAGATGATTACAACAAAACAAGTGTAAATTATTTTCGGCAAAGAAAATTGACATTTGCTTTGGTTCCATACAGCTATTTAATTTTAATAGAGAAACTACAGTTTTATTCAAACAAATAAATTGCCAAAAACACCTAATTTTAAAGGTGTTGCTCTATTTGTGTTTCCTTCGAATCATCAGATTCCTTCTCTACTTGTATTCGTGTTTCCTTCGAATCATCAGATTCCTTCTCTACTTGTATTTCGTCGGAGTCATCTTGGGGCAGAGGATCTTTTCTATATTTATACCAAGAAGCACAGAGGATGAAATAGACCAAGTTGAGGGCCTCCATCACAGACAAAAGCCAGTAAAAGTAGTGAAGCCGACCGCGGTTGATATTATCGTCGAGCCAATCGGGTTTGCCATTACGGCCTGTGGTATTGTGAACGAGCGTGATGAAGACGGTATTTAAATAGCCTCCCATGGAATTCGCTAAGGCAGACACCGCTATGGAGAAGCCACGCATGTTGGCAGGAAATTGCCCGTAGAAAAAATCCAAATGACCCACAGCGCCAAACGCATCCGACAGACCGTCTATAACATACTGAGGAACAAGCCAGAAGACAGAAATAGGGATCACGGCGCGGGGCTGGTCCGTTAGGCCATGGCTTCGAGCTGCGTTACGCCTTTTCATCTCCACGAAACCACCCACCACCAGTGATATTGTGGAAAGGACGTACCCGATTCCTATTCTCTGTAGCGGTGTGATTCCCCGGTCTTTTTTTGTTACCCGCCTGGTAAGCGGTACAAGCACCTTGTCGTACAATGGTAGCCATATAACGACAGTAATCAATGTGATTACGCCGAGGGAAGCAGCGGGCACTTCGAAGCTGGTAGAACCCAGACGTCTGTTCATTGTGAGGGCCTGAAATACGTCGAATGAAGATCCACTTATAATTGAATTGGAGATTGAACAAGAGAAAATTGCAAGCGTGGAGATCACTGGTTTCAACTCCTCGATTAGGCTGATGGAAGATAGTCTCCATGGACGAGCCACGGAACCGTCCGCTCGGATATCTCCTTCTGTTGGTATGGCGGCCTTGTTCATGAACCTGGTTTTCATATTGCACAACGTCCGTAAAACACGAAAAGGAAAAACGAAAGAAAATAGGTATGGCAAGACATTTTCATCTGTAACTAATGAACCATTAAGAATTCGTTTTTGGATCTTTTTAAATGTGTTTTACATATAAACTGAATTTCTTTGTTTATCAATCTAGAAGCATAGAAATCTATGATAAGTAGTAAATTTATACGATATAAATATGGTATTCGAGTTATCTCAAGATTCTTCGAGTCAAATATTTGTCCCTCTTTTATTTTTGACTTTGAATCTGTAACCTCTAGGTTTCTATATCCATCTGTCACCATTTGTCATATGTTTTGTTCTCAATATGTTTAACTCGGGTTCTTACAAAGATACCAAGATATTATATTGTTATTTTTTAAATTAATTTTAAGGATAAGGGTAACAGTCTAATGTGTTATTACTTTTTTGTTAGTAGTAATATTATGTGTTAAATTTTCCGCTAAAATTAACAATGATAATAATGAAAATTAAATTTTAACCAGGCATTGTATATTATACAAACTTATGTGAAGGATAGGCTCATCTGTCGAGGGCACCCCTACAAGAAGCTTTGTTGTGATGAGGACATAAAGTTTAGTCTTGACATTATATCGAATTAATATTCACTAAACGTATTCAACCTAGTACAACCATTTAACTTATGTGGTATTCAAAATAAAGATAATTTTTTTAACAAAATGGAAGATTGTATCTATTACCTGAATCTATTTGTTACAACGACCTTCGATTTGTTTTCTCCATGATATAGTAATGTCGGATCAGAGGGCAAAGATAACTTTCTCTTCTTGATGGATGCCACGAACACTTGTACAATTGCAGTGAAAGCGCTTCCCTTTGGAATCTCATGGCGATAAGTAGGGGTCCCAACAAGGAAGATTACTATGGATATGAACACAAGGATAGTACACACACCGAATCCCAAGCTCCAACTCACATTGCTTTGAAGGTAAACAATAACAGTACTTGCCAAGATGATTGTCGCGCAATTCGAAAAGTAATACCAATTAAAGAAACTTTGTAGGTTTTTCTTTCCTTTCGATGTTGTTCCTCCTTCCTCCTGGAACTGATCTGCCGCAAATGGCAAGGCACATGGTCTAATTGCAATTGACCCAATCGACATGAATAAAAACACCATAAGAAGAAAAAGTAATTGTTCTTTGGAAGCACTGGCACATTGTCCCAACTTTGCTTGTAGGGTAGTGCAGGGTGATGGCCTTAATCCTGATATGAGAGCTGTGACAGTCCAAAGTGATGTTGCCTGCATATCAATAATTTTTTTTATTACTCATCCAATCTCTATAATCCCTAAGGAATTTGATAATAGGCCGTCTGGGGCCCATGTAAACAAGAAATACAATAACTCTAAATTCTTGTTATTGTTGTCACTAAAAATACTAGTTTGATACATATTGGAAAAGTAGGTGAGTTAAAAACGGACGAAGATATAGTTACCACTAAAAGTGAAAGAGAACCAATGAGTATTCCTAGATATCGCCCAATGTAAGAATCCGCCAAAAATGCTCCACCCAGGGTTGCAATGCCTGTTGTTGAAGATATTATAGTCAGTGCATTGACAGCTGTAACTATCTTTATGTTGTATTCCCTTGATAAGTAGACCAACGTATTCGAACCCAACCCAACCAGTCCTAGCTTCTCGCAACTCTCGTTTCCTGCACACCAATGTAACATAATTCAAAAATACATCATAAAATCTCAATAATTCCTTACAATTTTATCTTTTTTTCATTAACAAGTATGGGAGGGAAACATAGTAAACATAATGTTAATTTATATTTGATCATGCATCAGAGACGAATGTGAGTTCAAGTTTCATAGAACTATGTCATCTAAAGATTACAGCCAAATGTGGTGAACAGGTGGTTTGCTCAAGACGGCGATCCTTAACTAATATGGGCAAACACTATGGGACACAAAGTCTGTATGAATGTTAGAATTAATATTCTGATGTTTTCATTGGTGCGGAGCATGGGTCCGATAGTGTTTGTGCGTGGTTGTAGTTACTGTGAGCTGTTCAAGACTGACCCTAGTGAACATGCTAACTGAATTACAAGCTATAAATTTCAATTCAACATTATTTTTAAGTGCGAAATTGCATATAATCTTACTGTAAATGATATCTACTCAGGTGTATCTTGGCTTGGTAAAAGTTGGTATTGAATATTTACTCATTCGTATCTTGAATCCTATCTAAGAGTAACTTATGGGGAGAATAATGTCTTCACCTATTATGAACGGCATTGTTTTCCATCCTCCTTTGGTTCTCGTTTTAACGGAGACTTCCCTTTCAAGACCATTCGCACTCTCCTTATTTGAACCGTCTGTTGTCTGCGACACAGAAAAGCAATTAAAGCGGTGAAGGATTGCTATATTGCGCCAATATTTTGGTCGATATGAATCTTCTCTGGCCATTCTTCTTCAAATTAATTTCTCACAGAAACTTGTATTGACGACCTCACAAATTAGATTGCTATACCTTTATACTTGTGAAGCGAAATCGAAATACTAGACATGACAAGATGTGTATTGAATATTTCGTACATATGCCAAATGATAACATACAAGAAGAAGAGTTACAATTTGACCGGCTTAATATTATTATCAGTTCTAAAAACCGAAACAAAAAACATCATAAACATGGATGTTTGATTCTGTTGGAATCGGCCCATCACATTTCTCCGCCGACCGTTTTTGTCTGATTTATCGTTATAATAATTACGGTGGCTTTCTTAAATAAACAATAATTAAATCTAACGGTTTTTTTTTCTCGGTAAGTGGCTGAATTGATTTCATTTACTTGAATGTTAGATATTAAATTAATATAAAATAAATATTACAATAATACGTATTGCATTTTATGCATTTGCCTTACACTAAAGTGAGAACAATTACAAGAGTTATTTTATAAAACGACATCCATGGCTTTGGATTACTAGCAACAACATACATAGGTTCTTTCACAATACACATATTAATTTTATTTGAGAGATTTTTTTTATGTTATTTCTTGTATGAATATATATATAATATATATAAAATTAAAATTCACATACTTATTTAAAGAATATACTTACGACTCTTATGAAAGTCATGAGCATTAGAGTGTTGGCGATAATTTTTTATATTCATAGATATTATTATTTCTCTTCATTCTTATTGCATATAATCTTATCTTTACATCTAAGTAACAAAGTAGTATAACATAAAATATTACCTTTTAATAAAGATCTTTCATTACCACACCTTATCTTTATTTATTTTACTATTGGAACCTCCTTTATATTAAATTATACAAAATAATACAAAGTGTTACATAGTAAGGGGAAGCCGGCAGTGGACATGGCCTCGCAAAAAGCAACAAAAAATGCCACGAAGGAAAACACAAAAATTAAACTGGCCCAGGCCTAGAGACCGCGACGCCAAAAATAAACTAAGAGGTAGGAACCGTATTGTGAGGAATCGTGGAGCCAAAGAAAATTGGAGTTACAGAAGCCACCATAGATTGAGTAACAGGTCGAGTAGTAGGAGGCACGAAACGCCCTTTCTTCTCCTTAGACCTCGTGACCACAATAGAATTCTCAGGCTGGGAAGGAAAGGCTAATGGGGAATCAAGGCAAGGGTGATCATGCTCAGGGTCAAAGTAAAAAGAATCAGTCACATGAGATATTTTCACACAACCACCAAAATGGGGAATCTCTTCACACATGGTCTTTGAACTTTTAGGGAGAGGGTTATCTTTTGTACCCTGTGATGTAAAAGGTTGTCAACCATTAGGCCACGTAGCAGACACTTTTTTCTTTTTTCTAGACTTCTTGACCATGCAAGCCTCTTGCAGGTGACCAGTTTGGTGACATAATTTGCACCAGAAGGCAGTATTCTCATAGTTAAGAATCTAAATCCAACTGAAACCATCATGAAGTAGTTCCATATTATCCAGAAGACCCTTGCTAAGGTCCACCTCAATACAAATACAAGCATGTGTGAATAACCCTTGCTTGGACCGTTCATCATCCGTCTTAATGAAATGACCAATACAGTTACCAACAATGTGGTGCCAGAACTGGAGAGGAAGATTAGGGAGACGAACCCAAGCCAACATTTTGGAGACTACCATAGTAAATGGATCGAATACATCAAACCACAAAGTGTGAAAAAGGCCAACCTTACCCCAGAATCATGGGCCATCAGTACGCACTCGTTGATAATCTGTAGGTGAAGGGAACTAGACAATAAAAAACCCATTTGCACAAACTTGAATCTCACAAGCATTCATCCAAGTGGAGTGAATCCATTTATGAAGTGCTTTTGACTGAGGCCAAAATCCATTAAATCTAAAGATAAGATGTAGTGCCCACTTCCCTTCGACACTTATTACTATTGATTTGTTATTGTTCACTATACTTATGGATATTATTGTATCATTTTAAATAGTATGATGTTAGATGATAGAGATACTTGGACTATTGTTGGATTTCGATTCATAGTATGATGTGTGTGGATTATTAGAGACATTTTATATTGATGATGATATGTTGTTGACATAGTTATATATTTCTGACATGCGATATTTTCATCATATTCAGTAGAGCTTAATAGTTGAACTAATCTTGTGATCCTATTGATATTGATGAAATGTAGAATTGAGATGTTGTTAGAAATTTAAAATAATAATATTACTTTCCTATACGATGATTTAATTCACATGTAGATGATTGTGGATTTATAATTGTATATTTTATCTTGGAATTTTTGATGCGGCCATGAGGCCAAAGGAGGCATTATGTGTTTTGCTGGTAAACATATCACAACAATAAACGGGGGATTGGAGACCAAACACATCAGAATGCTAGATGGATTCAACAATGGTTACCATGGGAATATGTGTTATGTTGTGTGTTTGAATTGTTGTTAGGGGGTCCCCATGGGGGGGACACTACCTCCAATTGTGACCAAGGGTTTACCTGTAGTTCCTTCTTTTCTTTTATTTAATTTTAGTACGTGATTTTATAGTGATGTATTTCCCTTTTATTAATTATTTAAATTGTCTTTAGATTAGTAAATTTATCATGTTACTAAACTAATTATGGATGGGACAAAATAATTCATTATTAGATTAGATGGCTCTTTGGGTTATGTGTTGTAAGTTGAGTGCTTGTGATCTTGAGTGTTGTACACTCTACCTCATCATGGAAATTCGGATTTGGCCTTAAGGGCCAATTTTGGAGGCTGGTGGGACAAGTTAAATTTGTCCCACACCTCTTAAGTTACTATACCAACCCTACCTATGGATTGGGGGGTCAAAAACAGATACCATTATGTGTTTTGTAAGACAAAAAGTGGCATTTATTGCACTTTTCTTATGTGGGTTTTAAAGTTTGTACTTAGGGGGTGTGGGTTTGGATTGTGTGTGTAAGAGGTTTTTAATTCCTCTCAACCACCAATTTATTGTGCATTGGGGTTGTTGTTTGACTTGTGATGTGGATTTGAGGATAAATGAAGTGGCATCCTAAATGGAGCTGCCTCACCCTCCTCTCTACTTTTCTATTAATGCTAGTTCTTTTGTTTGTTTTTTGGATTAATTCATTTCTTTTGGTGTGCACTTGTATTTTAGAGTTGGAAAATTTTGGAGTACTTGTGGATTTGTTTTGGAGATTGTTGGTTTTGGAGTGGGCTTGAAGGAGCTTGGTGTGTGACTCTTGGATTAAGCTCTACCATGGAAAGGTAGGAGCTACACTCTTGTTTAAATGTTTTCTTTTATTTGTGTATATGTGTAAGTTATTGAGTGTTTTAGTAGGCTTGTTGGGTTCTTGGGTAGATTGCCTAAGAGTGGTGTTGGAGAGGGCTATGGGGATCTTATATGTAGGGAAGCATAAGATTTTATTTCTTGCTTTGGAGGGAGTTGGGTTCGTTTCCCCACCTTGGACAAGAAATGCTTGCAATTCTTACTTGGTTTTTATGAGGGAGATATAAGAGATAGTAGGGAGGCATAAGAGAATGTGGGAGGTATAAGAAGATCTTGAGGGGGGCATAAGAGTTGTGTAGGGGTTTTGAGATGCATATTAGAGGGCTTTAAGGTGGGAACCTAATTCCCATTGGGAGGCATAAGTGATCTCCTCATAGATCTTTGCTCCTTTGGCTTTGCACTATGAGGCCTTGTATATTTTGTTAGTTTCCTTCTTGCGATTGTAGTTTTTGTTGATTGTGTTTTGGTAAGGTTGTGAAATCTTGTATTGTGATGTGAAAGATTTGTATGTGTTGCCAGGTGTTGGATGCATTTGTTATTGCTTTGTGGTTGGGGCTGGAGGGCCAATGAGGAGGACAACTTCTTCTCCTCATTGAATTATTGGTTGGGTGTAGAGTGTTGCCTCTCCCTATTTTTTGGTGTTGATTAAGTGTAGACATGGTGGAGCTCTCGTTGATGATATGAAACTTGGAGTATTTATTGATGTCCAAAAGAAATATTTGTGAGAAAACCTTCGTGTTATTCCCACTTGAGGTGGAAGACTTGTAGAATTGTATTTAAAAAATAAATAAATAAATGTTGCCTTGTAAGTTTCATTTACCAAGTTGTATTATTATTTTGAAGGAAGGTCATTGAGGAATTGTATAATTTCCCTTCTCCTCAAATTGTAGTATGTAAAGAAATGAATGAAAATGGAAATCATGTTCAAAAGTTTAGTTAGAATTTGTATTGTGAGAAACTAAGTTCTTGTATAAAAAAAATGAGCTATGATCAAGGAAAAGAAAGTTCACTTTCATTGTTGAAGCTATAGTATTGTTGCAAAGGAAAGAAAGACATTTTAGTAAGTTTATTTTTGTTATAGTGGATATGTGGATGAAAGGAAGAAAACTGTCCATATTGAATTGTTTTTTTTTTCCCTCACATGGGTGTGCTAATATTTCTTTATAATGAGTGGAAATATTGTTGAAAGTCTCTTGTGGGAAATTTGAATGAAGAAAATAGTAAATTTGAATTTATTACTTGAAAGGCATGTGAAGTAAAATTTATGCTATTTTGTTCATTTCCATGCATTGTTGAAAGAAAGTTGAACTTTGTATACTTAGAGGGAAGGAACTTAGATTGGCTTGTCTTTGCTTGGTTAATAATAATAGATTAATTCTAAAACACTAGTAGAGAAAGGAAATTGCTTCTTTGCAACTTAGGCTCTAGCCTCTTTGGAATATGCAATATTAATTATGAAGATATTGTAGAATTACTTTAAACCCATTATATCTTTATATACTACTAAGTGAAATTTGACTTGTTTTCTTTTAAAACCTCTTAACTAAATACTATCAATTTTTTACAAAGAAATTTTAAGTAGAAAATTAAAATTAGCTAACCCTAATAACATGGTAAACATTACCACTTTGATAGTGGTTTTAAAATTAAAGTATTATTGTTGTTAAAAGATTACTAATATTAGATTAATATTAAATTCAATATAATATTGGTATTGCCATTTTACCCAAAAGGAAACAAGATGATTTTATTCTATATATACATACATACCTACTATATATGTATATGTATATAATGTATATGTATATATATACTATATATATCTATATGTATGTATGTATGTATGTATGTATGTATGTATGTATGTATGTATTGTAATATATCCATGCATACATACATAGATATATATCTATGTATGTATGCATGTACATACATACATACATACATACATACATACATATATACATACATACAATATATATATGTGTGGTGTGTGTGTGTGTGTGTGTGTGTGTGTGTGTGTGTGTGTGTGTGTAAGAAATGAAATACGTTAATGTGTTTGGAGGGTTGCAGCCAGTTTTTTATTGTTTGAGAATAGGGTTGGGAGGAGGGTCGCTGACCTCACCCGCACCCCATTAACAATGGGATTGGGGGTGGGGTCGGCGACCCTCCCCCCAACCCCCAAATCCATGCAACCATAATACTATGCAAACCACCCGTAAAACTAACCTCTACGGCCTGTTATTATGGCCTGTGTAAAATATCAAACCCGTGGTAAATTTTATCCATGCGCACTGTGTAAGCCTAATTTTGTTCCTTTTCAATATATATAATTCTAATTAATGATTTTCTACAATAATGCCCTATTTCAAAATTTGGGTTTTATTCAAGAAAAAGTTTTCAAAATATATATATATATATATATATATATATATATATATATATATATATATATATATATATATATATATATATATATATATAATATATATATATATATACTTATATGTCTATATACTCATTTGCACAAATAGAAACACATAGCAAATCTAGTTATATCACTGTAATGGGGCAAAACCCATAAGCCCATTTGGGCAAATCAATGAAGTATGAGCAAAATAAAATGAACAACTATATTTAAACCCTAGGTAGGGGAATAAACAAAAAAAAAAGAGAAGCTTTTGCAATCCATCCAAAAGCTTGGAATGGCCTCTAATGGCTTCCTCCTTCTCCTCGAAAAACCTGCAAAACAAAAGAGAAATAATAAGTTAGAAGTAAAGAAAAAGAATCTTTCTTTAGAAAACTATAGGATTAGTTGTTTCTTCCTCATCTAAGGGCCCCAAATGAATTCATCCAAGGGATGAGAATCATCCCTACAAAAAGTAGGTGGGGAGTGGGTGAGAGGAATGTGAATTTAAATTTAAATGTTAATTCTAAAATACATGGGTTGAATTTTTAAGGGATCACTTTATTTGGTTATGGGGGTGTGTTTATTCTTCTAACCCTCGTGTTAATGTAAGTGACCTTGTTATTTGTTTTGAACTTATTCACCTTATGGATTAAAATAACTTTAGTTTTAATTAACTAGGCCCCCTTTTCCCATCTGATTAATTAATCCTAGTTGACTATAGTGGAGATTAAAGGTTTATCAATATTACCTTTAAGGGGAACCTAAACCATACTTTAGGATAATTAGATTTATAAAAAATATAATGTGAGCTTTTTAATTTTATAATGGGGAAAATTATATTATTAAATTTAAGTGACTCAAAAACAATGATGTGACAACTGTATATCGAAGCCTTTTTGAGGGCACATTTAAAAAAAAAACCATAATTTTTCTAGTTTTCTCTAGGTTGTTCTTGGATTTCATGTAGGAAGAGTTTGGTAGGCATTGCACTTGGTATCAGAGTCATTGGCTCAAAGCTTAGACCCATGGGCACATTGGAAACATAAGACATGAACATTTAACCTAGCATAATTTTTTTTTAGACCTAGAAAATGACATTATCTGATAATTGTATAATATAGAAAGCCTAGAAAACTGAAACAAAAACCTAGAATGATGAACTAACTGTCACCTTGTTCTTTATAGGTGGCACAGACCAGAAGAGGGGTTCTTGCACGTAGATTTAGTCTTGCCATCTCCAGATCAGGTGGTAGCAGCCATTCTAACTTAGATTTTATAGACGCTTCAGGACGTCAATGTCATTATACGTGGAAGGTTCTTATAAGGATGACTTTCTAGACAGGATAGGAAGCCATTAATTGAGGCTCGTGCATCTCCTCGACACATCGAGGAGCATAGGGAAGAGAACTCCTACATGGAGTCGGCTAGGGCAGAGTCACCACAGAGGGGGCATGGAGATAGAATTTTATGACACAGGGACAAATTGTGGAGCCCTACATAGAGGGAGGAGTATGTAGAGAGACCTACGGGTCGCTAGTCATCAGCTACAGACCATATCAGGGAGATCCTAAAGCTACGCCTGTCTCACTATTCTGGAGATACATGTCGTTTTCAGGCAGAGGCCTAGTTGGTCAGCTTAAGTGGATGCTTCAAGCCCTACCCTTGTACTACCAACATGGAAGCTCGTGTTGTAATCCATCTTCTAAGGGATGGAGTAGGTGTTTAGTGGAGGACCGAGGAGTAGAAGCTCCATGTTGACTCAGAAATGGTTACCTTAGAGCTCTTTGAGGAGTGGTGCAGGAGTTTTATTCAGTAGAGGATAGACGAGTTCCACGACCTCCATTAAGCATTTATGAATGTAGCTGAGTATGAGAGTCAATTTCTAGAGATACTCCCGTATGTCAAATATATGCAGGATGAGAAGGTCTAGATTCACAGGTTCATTAGGGGTCTGAATTTGGATTTGGGTGGTGTGGTACACATGCACTGCCCACAGACCTTAGGAGAGGTCATGGAAAAGGCCTATATTGCAGAGGAGACATAGGGGAAGACGTAGTAGGCTAGGGAGAGAGTGTAGAGCCACATTCAGTAGATACAGGATAGCAAGTTGAGGGGGGTAAACTTCTCCACCATATGGTGGACATGGTTCTGCACAGTCATCATTTAGGCGACAATAGCAGCCACCGCGAGTAGTAGCAGTAACAGTAGTAGACTCATCCACCATTCAGACCTACTCATAGATTCAATGCTTAGAGGGGATAGAGTATGGGGCCTCCTCCTAGGGTTCCCATTATGACACAAGGTGCACCGAGAGCTCAGTTAGTAGGAGCTCGTCAGCAGAGACCTCAATAGTCTATAGCCAGATCATGATGATCCACAATGCAAACCTCTAGAGTATCAAATGGAGCTACATATCATTGGAGTGGACCGGGAATATGTTATGGTTGTGGCATTATTGAACATCATTGGAGAGAGCTCCCACATTACCCTAGTAACAAGGGTAAGGTGCAGATTTTCGAGCTTACTGTTGGCAACAAGGGACATAGCCATCAGATCTATGAAATGCTCGAGAACTTCCAGGCTGGGCAACAGAGCACTATGATAGAGACTACAGGTAGTATTGGCTATATTCCTACCTCCATTCTGTTTGATTCTGGTTCACTTGATTCTTTTATTGCACCATATTTAGTAGAGTGTTTTAGGGTGGTGGAAGTTAGGAAGGGTTTTAATTGGGACATTGAGATGGCTTCTGGAGCAAAAATCTTTGTAGACTCCTTATTTAAGGAGTGTGTAGTGGATTTCGGGCCCGTCACCACTACTTCAAATCTTTGTATCCTTCCGTTGGGTTCGTATGGAGTCATCTTAGGCATGGATTGGTTATTTGCACAAAAGGCCATAGTGGATTGCTACCATAAGAATATTTCATGTATAGATGATTTAAGAGTTGAGTCAGTGATAATAGGATTTAGGACGCCCATTTGCATCTGCACCATCTCCGCTATGCAGCTTAAGCGCTATGTGTGATGAGGTTACCAGATGTATGTTGTTACAGTTAGTGAAAAAGTTTAGGATGAGTCTAGTGGGCCATCTCATAATGACCATCACATCTTGAGAGAGTTTTTTGATGTATTTCTAGGGGACCTACCGAGGTTACCACCTCTACGTGAGATAGATTTTCACATAGATTTGGTTATGGGAGTAGAGATTATCTCACGAGCACACTATCAAATGACTACCCATGAGCTCTACGAGCTCAATTTGTAACTTGAGGGCCTTTTGGAGAAATGCCTAATCCATCCTAATGTATCCCCTTATGGGGTGGCATTGGTGATTTTTGTAAAGAAGAAGGATGGATCTGTGTTTGTGTATTGATTACCGCTAGGTGAACAAAGTAACGATCTAGAATCTTTACCTCCTTCTGCGCATTGGTGATTTATTTTATCAGATGAAGGGGGCCATAATATTCTCCACGATAGACCTTAAGTCAAGATATCATCAGCTGAGGATTATAGAGGAAGACATTCACAAGGCCACCTTTCGTACAAGATAGGGCCACTACGAGTTCACAGTGGTGCCTTTTGGTCTGATGAATGCCCCTGCATTTTTCATGAGCTTGATGAATGGGGTATTAAGAAAATTATTGGATCACTTCGCGCTCATATTCCATGACAAAATTTTGATATAATCACATACGCATGTGGAGCATGAGGGGCGCCTTAGCCAATTTCTTCAGTGTCTTCATGAGTAGCAGCTTTATTGGATTCTGGAGAAGTGCGTGATTATTCAAAATAGAGGTGCATTATTTGGGCCACATCATTTTTGGGGAAGGTATCGTAGATGATCCTTCCAAGATTCGAGCTATTATGGATTGGCCAACACCCACTAGTGTGACCAAGGTGCATTTCTTCATGGGTTTGGCAAGATACTACAGGAGATTTATACAGGAATTTTCTCGGGTTACACACCCCATCACTTCCCTTTAGCGGAAAGGGAAGAAGTTTATATGGTCAGATAGATGTGAGCAAGCATTTAGGAAACTGAAGGAATACCTCATGACAACACCTATTCTTGCAGTACCAGACCCTCAGGGTGAGTTCTTCGTTTGCACAGATGCGTTTTTGGTAGAACTTGGATTTGTGTTGATGCAGGAGGGAAAAGTAGTTGTGTTTGAGTCTCACAAGCTCAAATATTATGAGATCAATTACCCGACTCATGATCTTGAGCTTACAGTAATTGTGAATGCCTTGGTATGGTGGAGACACTTCCTTCTTGGCCAGAGATTTACACTCAGGATTGATCACTTGACTCTTCACCACCTCTTCACGTAGCCCAATCTCAACGCTCGGTAGCATCATTGGATGTAGTTTCTTTTTTAGTACGACACGGAGATAGAGCATGTGAAGGAGAAGGAGAACATGGTTATATATGCCTTGAGTAGACGGAGACATCTGGTTATGGATACTTTAGTGGGTATAGATTTACAGAGTAGGAGTTTGCAAAATCTTCCTTAGGACAGTTTCTAACTTGTAGCCAGAGTAGGGATTGAGTCTTAGAGACCCCTTGATGGGAGATATTATGGATTTTCTGAAAGGAACGATAGCCAAATCATGACCAAGCCAAGAACACAAATGCTAATCAAACACCACGATCAATAAGATGAGAGCAATTCGCTAGAATAACTTCAGATAAAACCTTTGCAAATAAATGAGAAGCAATATCATATATTATTATGGAACTCAATGCAATACATTGAGAATGGGCCTTACTTAAATAGGCAAGGAATAACAATCTAAGAACCAGTCAAGGTTGTAGATCAAGCCATAAGTCAAGGAAATAACTAGTCATCAAAAAAATAGTCAAGACCATAGATTTAGGAGAGAACTAGACATCAAAGATCTAGTCAATACCATAGATTAAGGAAAGAACTAGTCAATACCATAGACCAAGGAAAGAACTATACCTAACAACTAGATAATATCTCCTAATATCTAAATAAGATAAAAGAAATATCCACACACATAAGTGGGTGAGGATAAATACAATAAAGGTAAATAAAGTACTTAGGTGAACATGAGCTAAGGTAAATACCTACTCTAACACCCTCAAGTGAAGCTAGGAGCCAAATAGATAGTGGCATGTCCACAGTATGAGTCCCAACAAACTAAGCCTAATGAAGTACTCATGTAATTGGGAACTATGCCAACATTCCCAAGGTACCTAAAACCATTTATTCAACAAAGTAAAGAGAGACCCCTCCAAGGTATCCCTATCAGATAGCTTATGGTTTTGTTTTAGGTTCAATTCTTGAAGAAGTTTGGTGTGCACTATGGTCTGAATCCACTGCTCGATCACAAAACTCAAAAATAACTGACACTGGGCTCCATTTAAGAATAGCTCCATTTGGAAGGAGACTTGTCAATGGAGTGATGTCAAAAGTGTAAAAAAAAACACCAAACATAATTCGATAGTTGCAAATAGGGTGTGCCACGATCCAAGAACAATAACCAAAGCAACAAGGCAAGGACACAAAATTCAGAGTGTCACGATCCAAGAAAAGCCAAGGTAACAAGGAAAGGACACAAAACCTGAAGAAGCATGATCAGCACCACACCCTTGTATACTTCTGAATGGGTGGAGTGGCGCTACAAATCTTTATGAGTTGATCAAAACAACTACTGGAAGGTATGTTTAAACTAACATTTTGGGCTCCACTTGAATAGATACCCCACAAGAGAGACTGTCAACTTTGCCAAAAGTGTCGAAAATACAGATACAAAATCTCTCAACAAACAAGAGAGATACACTACACCTGCTAAAGAAAAATGCTCAAAACAAGAAGCATCACAATGCATAAGGTATAGAAAGTTCAAGAGGCCTAATGGTGGAGGAGCCATGCCTATAGATTTCCTCTCAACGAATGCCTATGTCACTGCCATGATTGATCAGATATCCACCCCAAATCAACATTTGATGGATGAAGAAGTTACTATGCTGGTTGCATATGACTTGGTGTAAAATGCTTAATGGGTGCATGTAAAAGAACATGGAGAATGTGTGTCAGGTCTGATCATGGCTGTAGCTGAAATCTCAGGTTTCTCTCCTGAGTGAAGGTGCAGAACTCATGTGTTTCTCATGATCCTCAGAAAAATACTTCGAGCGAACAAAAAAAGGAGCTCTATCAATGTGTGATCCCAATGGAGTACTTGCTTGGAAAACCAATGTCATGACGAGAATTCCACTTAACATGGAGGAATAGATTTGAAACAATACCCTGTGAAATCTGCCAATGACTCCTCTAGTGAGACCCATAGGACTTAGCATTGTGAGAAATGAATGCAGTGGTATGCTTCTCAAAAAATCCATGTAACTGAGCAGAAATAGGATACACAACATGTGGTATTGTAATAGGCACAGATGTGGAAGAGCATTGGTAACAAGCTTCATAGGTTTACAAAGCATCAAAAGTAGAAAATTACTCAAAGACTGATAGATCAATGTCAGTTCCCGCAGGAGCAATAGCTGTAAGTGGAATAGGAGGCATGAAAATGGTTGTCCACAATATTATGTTGATGACTAAGGCTAGCAATTTTGTTCTGCAGGGAGTGTATTATTGTATCCTTATCATGAATGAGTGATTGTAGAAGAGAATCTTTTCTTCTTAAGTGATCTATTTTCTTCCACAAATTTTACATTGTATCCTCTATAATTCCACATACTTCAGAGAAAAAGCATATCATTCTCAGAATCCATGATAGGTACAAACTGCAACTCCCAAAAGTTTTTAGGTTAATCGGCCTCAGATTGAAATTGCATCCACAATTGATTACAACACTCCTCCATATTTGGCAATTTATAATTATAGTGCAAGTCTCAAAATAAATATTTCCAATGGAATTGTCATGAAAAAAAACACTTTTGCAAAAATGGCACTCAAAACCGAATTTACCGATCAAAAGTTACAAGCTTTTTAATATTTTAGCTCTGTCATTTATTTTAGTTGCCACTAAAACTCTTGAAATAAGTATATGTTGTTAAGATATCGCTGGACATTTCCATACACAATCTAACTTTTAATGGGCTTTACTGAATTACTACTCTGGGGTGTGTTACTTTAGGAATCACAATATATAATATACCTCATATGACCATAACCTGATATTATGACAAATAAAATCACGGTGGATTTTTAAATGGGTGTTTTCACAACTTTGTATATTAACTGGGGTGTTTCAAATTCTTTGCATGAAAAAGGGGTTTCACATCCAACTGCAAAATCTTCTATAAAAAAACAAGAATAAAATTTCTAAAATTGTAGACAATGACCTTTATTTACTAAAAATACCATCTTGTAGGGATTTCTCCTCGAAAATTTCTCATCCATAAAAACCCGCACAACATGATGTGGAAGAAAGAAAACTTTCGCCTGACAGATGGCTGTGCAATCTCCAGCTCATTACCTTGAAAGGAATAAAAACTAGAATACCAATCCAAGAACAAGATGTTAAGGTGTGGACCACAATAAATAAGATGATTTGCAATTCACTAGAATAACTTTACAGGAAAGGGTTTTGCAACCCATAAATGAAGATCAATATCAAATATTTTATGGAACTCAATGCAACCTACATGGAGCCAATGGGCCTTGCTTAAATTTGCATGGAATAACAATCTAAGAACCAGTCAAGGGTGTAGATCAAGCCATAAAATCAAGGAAATTTTATTCCTAAGGGAACTAGTGTAAGACCATAGATTTAGGAGAGAACTAGACATCAAGGATCTAGTCAATACCATAGATCAAGGAAAGAACTATACCCTAACAACTAGATAATAATCTCATAATATCTAAATAAGATAAAAGAAATATCCACACACATAAGTGGGTGAGGATAAATATTTCGAATAAAGAAGTAAATACAAGTACCTATATGAACATGAAGCTAAGGTAAATACCTACTCTAAGGTTATCACTTAGACGATAAATTGTCACCCTCAGACATTAAGGGGTCTAGGATTTATGTTCACCACTAGATAAACATTTTAGATTATGATAAAGTAGATTTTCCACAAAGCTCATCATGCATTCTTCCTATCAACCCATCCGGGAGTAAAGACGAGATAACACAATAGACAACTAGATTGTCTCCACTCCTCAATCAAACTTCAAGGAGATGTCTAGAATAAAAATACCCAAGTTGTACTTAAGTGCTTACGTAAATTTCAGTCTAAGTAGAGACATCCCTTATTAAAATTATCTCGCTAGTCATAACCTTCTATGACGATGAAATTTGGTATTTCCATAACTTTAATCATTTGAGGACTTTATAAAGACTCCAAGATCGATAATTGCACCTATATGTCAAATAGTTACGCCTTGGTTAAATTTAACTACCTGGAAAACGATGGCTCATTATGGTTCTTCAGTGAATCCTGTCAACGGAAGCTTTGGTGGGGAGGTATCATGTTTGAAATCATTGACTCTAGATTGCATATAATTGTATATATTTCTTTCCCCAATCCAACCTTATCTCTATACACTTCCTCACTGTTTGGGGTACTCGGTTTAGTTCTGCCACCCTTAGAGACGAGTGAGTTCACTCTTTTAGTTATCTCATATTACCCTGCGTCTATTATGGAAAAACAAAAACGGTGATTCAAATTTAAAAAAATGGACATTTATATTTACGGGATGTATGTATGGATATCAGTTGGATATTCTAGGAGTATTTGTAAAATTGGTGGGCATTCACAATACAATAATAGTGTTCAGAGTTAACGAATTGTACCTCCTTTAAGTTGAAACTGTAGGATTGTGTTCAACAACATACGGGTTACCTGTGGCGTGTGTTATGGGGATTCAATGTGTTTCTCTTCAACCATTTTTGTAGAATGCATTTCTTGAAAGAAACGGTAAATAGACCCCCAAATTTATTTGTTAGGCATTAGATTGCAATGAGACAACTGTGAAGGTAGAAGAAATTGGATACATGAGGTTCATCTTTCTGTGGAGAAACGAAGGTGAGCAATTTGTGTTAGGTGACACTAAGAGCCCTACCGTTACAGAAATCTGGTGATTTAATCCTTTAGATCTCGATATGTTGGTCCCTTTGAAATTGGTTATGAGGTATTGGATATTTGCCTATCAGATATTGTTGTTTTAGTGTCCAGGTTTATTCTCTAATCCACATGGGAGAGAAGATTTCATTTACTGACCAGGGATCCATATTACTCATTTCCTTCTGAGATACGCACTTGATGACGAGGACCTCATTACAGGTGCAAGATGAAAGGTTGCGTAGTAATGGTGGAATATTTTATTCTGTTATATAAGTAACCTTGGTATTTCTAGACACTAGTTTTGATTTAGTTTAATTATGGGATAAATGGTATAATAATTGTCACTACAAAAATAGGAATGTTACATTCTAAAGTAAAAATTCACTAGGTATTATTCTTATCATAGACTCAACACTGAGGAAGTAGTGTAACCCAAAGTGTAGTGCCCACTTCACTTCGACACTTATTTCTTCTTGTTTTCGATACTGCTGGTTATTCAAGGATATTATTGTAGGGATTTTGACCCTTTATGTGATGATTAGATGATAGAGATACTTGGACTATTGATGGATTTCCATTCATAGTATGATGTGTGTAGATTCTTAAATACATTTTATATGGATGATAATGTGTTGCATTGATATAGTTATATATTTCTGACATTCAGTATTTTTTTAGTATTGAGTAGACCTTAACCGTTGAACTAATCTTTTGATCCTATTGATATTAATGAAATGTAGAATTGAGATGTTGTTAGAAATTGAAAATAATAACATTCCTTGCCTAGATGATGATCTAATTCATATGTAGATGATTGTGAATTTATAATTGTATATTGTATCTTGGATGTTTTGATGCGGCCATGAGGCTGAAAGAGGTATTATGTTTTTTGCAGGTAAAAATATCACAACAATCCATGGGGGATTGGAGACCAACCACATCTTTGAATACGCGGATGGATTCAACAATGGTCACCATTGGAAACTTGTATTATGTTGTGTGTGTCTCCAATTGTTGTTAGGGGGTCCCCATGGGGGGTCATTACCTCCAATTGTGACTAAGGGGTTTGTGTGTAGTTCTTTTATTTTGTTTCCTTTATTTAATTTTCTTATCTGATTTTATAGTGATGTATTTCCCTTTCATTAATTATTTAATTTGTGTCTAATTAGTAAATTAATCATGTTACTAAACTAATCATAGATGGGAAAAAAGAATTCATTATTAGATGTGTCCCACTTCTTGTCCCGAAAATGCGAGCCAAAATGGGAAATGCACGTTTTCCAAGGCGGGTTCGCGCGAACACACCCTTCGCGCGAACCAGTTTCACGCGAAGAGACACGTAAGCCGTTATTTTCCGTGGCACAATTGAAAGGGTTCGCGCGAACCATATGTTCACCATAATCGCGACACCATTCGCGTGAATAGTGTTCGCGCGAACCCCCTGTTTATATATTGGAGGCGCTGCGGAGGAAATCATTTTCCTCCGCCCCGCCTCCTTCGCGCGAAGTTTGTGCGACCGACCAGAGCCCACCACACCAGCCGAGAGCCCACCACACCAGCGAGCCCACCAGCGACGAAGCCCAGCAACGACGAGCCCAGGTATGTTAGCAAAATTGTACACATTTTTTTAGCAAAATCGTAGCCACTAAAATACCATTTTTTGCAAAACCCTGGCTCGTTTTTTTTTGGTAAAACCCCATTTTTTCTCGTAGAAATGAATTGAATGTGAAGGTCAACTCTGAAAATACCTGGTTGGCCGTTTTGTATGCTACATCCTTGTTACTTGTAAATGGTCTCTTTGAGAAACTCTGAGGGCAATAGGCAATATTTATACCCTTCCATTATGTACGTCCAATCAGACAATAAAAAGTATTCTTTTACCAGGTTCAGAGAAACTTGTTTTTTACAATGGACGATTATACTGTAGTTTCAAGTTAATTTTATCTAGCTTTATTTCTATTAGCTTTGATCCACGACTAAGGAAGAATTCATATGGTTGTTACCTGTACATTTTTCCAAGGTCCTGGTGGCATTGGGACATGGATGGTCTCATAATTACAATTCAGGCATGAAAACCTTTTCTGAATTCTTGTTGGGTTTCGCTTCTGAATTATATACTTACAGAATACTTGTAGTCTGTGTGTGATTGGTTTTCCTTGTAAGCAAGCTACAATGAATTCAATAGTCATGCTTTATTTTAAGGTGTAAATTTTATATATAGTTTTATGTTTTTGGTGTGGATTTATATTTATTTATATATTGGTTTTGAATTTAAATATGTATTCATGAATTTATTAGAAGTGAAATGGAATGGTATTTATATTTTAAGAGTTGTTCATGTTTAGGAGAATTCATTCTTCATAAATATGAATGGTCTATTTGGTACTCATTGTTTTTAATTTATTTCTTAATAATATGAATGGTAACACAATTTTGAAGGTTAATATGTTATGAGAAGGAGATTCAGATCCCACGTACAAGAAGCATGACCCGGAAAACTTTTAGCCAAACCCCCATCCCCCAACCTTACCATGGATGTGTATTTGTAGTATGCACAATAAATTATTATTTATCAATAAACCCTCAAAAAATTCTATTAACAGTGATCCATCAACCTACGTCATAATTTGCAATGTGCATTCATCATTCATGCAATGTCAACCTTAAATATCAAATTTAATAGTCATCTAATAAATTCAAGTTTCAAAAGCCACAATTATAGATACCAGAAGTGATCCAAAATGGTTCAGAAAATTCAAAAATACTAATAATGCAAAGACATACAAGTAAGATCCAAACACCGAGCCCTTACAATGAAGGCAGCAAACACACACAAAATCAAGACGTGAAAGAAGATGACATAGATGACTGTCACACCAGGCTGTTGTACTTGTACCACTGGGCAGGTCCTTTGAGGATCTGGATCCTCAGGAGTTGACAAGAAGGTGCAAGGCAGAAGAGAAATGAACACTCAAAGTTGATGGTTGGGCACATGCTGAACACGTCAGTGTTGTGAAACAGTGAATAGTGATGGGTATGGCACATGCTGTACCCATCCAACTGTGGGGGTAGAAATGAAATGGGTTTAGTCCATTTTGAACCTGTCGCCAATCATTAGTGCAGGTGTTGTGGGTAGCTGCCAAGGGGTTCAAACCCACCGGGTTCACTTGGGCAGCTTCAGGACCTGCCAAACCCATCAACAATGACCGTTGCACTTCCAGAAACAAGCAGCAGAGATGATACATCATCCAAAAAACACTGATGTTGATCTTCCATGCTGTGTCAAACAGGCACTTGAAATGATCCTTAGGCATCTATTTAGACTGGCATTGACCTCCATGCTGAGCATATAGAGAGTTTTCAGTAGTTGTATGAGAGGTTCAGTTTTATAGGAGGTATTAGAAGTCTGATTTTGCACTGCAAAGAGTATTGCAATGCTGTAGGAGAGTTGGATTGAGTCCACAGTAGTCCAAATTGATCCATTGGGAGCCACTCTTTGTATTGTGCATTTCTGATTTCCAGATTTTAATGGAAGAGCAGGCATAATTCATTTCTGGTTTTGCATGGCAGAGAGTATTGTAATGTTGTAGGAGAGTTGGATTGAGTCTACAGTAGTCCAAATTGATCCATTGGAAGCCTCTCTTTTGTAGCATTTCTGGAAGAATCGGAGGGACAACCCATTTCCATCTTCCAAATTGATCCATTGTAAGCCTCTCTTTTGATATTGTGCATTTCTGATTTGCAGATTTTAATGGAAGAACAGGCACAGTTCAATCAACAAGACAACCCATTTCCATGCTCGAGTACAGAATTCTAATAGACCATGGTGATCTAAACTAGGATTGTGGTCCACATTGCCTTTTGACTCTTGTTGTGTCAGAGAAATCAAAGCCTATCAGTGATTTTATTTTCATTGTAGTAAGCTTTCAGCAATATCTCAACCAGACACTCATTCTCATCATCTTCACATGGACCACTATTATTCCCCATCATTTTTGGTCCAATTAAATACTCTTGTGTCTTTTGAGGTGAGAAGGGTTCACAAAGTGAACTGGATGGATGCACATTTACTCTAATTTCCGTGACAGAATTTATGTTATTAAAATGATAACTATTATAATAGACCACCCTAATCCTACATCCTTTCTGGTCCATTAAAAAATTCTAGTTGCTTGTGAGATAAAAGACGATGATTGGAGTGAACATTCATCATATGTTGAGCCTCTTCATTGTAATTTCTGTGACAGAACCAATAAATATTGTAATAGAACTTATTTAGTTTGAGAGGGAATTATAAGCAATAGTTTTAACTTAGAAGTCTTCGTTTTGAAATTACTTGTGAAGCGAAAAAAAATATCCAACCAACAAAGCAATGGAACCCCAATGGCTAGGTCACTTCTTATATTTAGGTGACACTCATAAGGGTGAAGCACCAAACTTTCTGATAAGTTATCTATCAAAGTATTTAGAGAGACCCTAATTTTTCACCCTTACACGAGCATTGTGCAATGCACATCAATACTCATGAAATATGGTTGTGAACTAGTCATATTTGATTTAATATAGATTTGCTAGAAACTATTCCATAATCGAATCTCAAAAAATTATTACATAATTTAATCCATCGTAGAAGTACCACTTTTTTATTGAAAATATTGACAATTATAACAATAGTCCAAACTACGACAACATAGAAAAGAATCTAGAACATAATAACTACAACTACAATTTCAATCTTCTAAAATGGACCATTTGATTATCTTCGAGCTTTCCCATTTTCTCTTCAATCATTGTTATTTGGTGATCCAAATCAATGTTGTAAGCAAGCTCTTTCTGAGCAACCTGAAAATATTTTGCATTTGCTCTTCCACAAGTGGTCGATAACCAATTTTTTAGAAGACTTGACAATCACATTATGAAAAATATTGATGTCTGGCATAACTTCTTTCCAAGATAATGTGTTTCCAAAGATAGCACAAAGACTATTGTGAATAGAAATCTATGTCTTTTTAGTGAGCTTGTATTTCCAAAAAGTATGCATGATAGACTCGAAAAAAATTCTAACTAGACACTTAAGACGGTTGGTTACAAGAAATTGTATGTCATCGCCAATAGGTAGTGTGTGGAAGAACAATGGCTAAAAAACCTTTTTAGTCATGGCATTAGCTTTGAAATTGTAAATAGTAGCTCTGAGGTGCTACCATTTATATTCTTTAAGTTTACATCTTCATTTTGAGTTGAGTCTTTGTTCCAAGGACAAATCCAGGATGAATTTTCGATAAACACATTTGAGCATGGAGTGATTTAACATGTTGTTGTTAGACCATGTCCAGTCCTTCAAGAAGTTGCATTGAACCAAGAGTAGACATCTTAACAAGGAGTGAGTCATCCTCAAGTTGCAAAATTCCAATTATAGTTGTCTTGTCAGCTACACATAAGTGAAAAAAAACCTTTAAGAAATGCCAATGTTTCCATTGGTACCATTATAAGTGACACAAATCTTCAAACTCGCATATACCTATTTTTAAAAGACGTTTTTATTTCAGCCTAGACTACAAAGAAGGGGAAGATTGTTGATTTACACGTCTATTCAACCAAATCGATGAAGTGGGAAAGCTAAGGCCATGTTAAAGAGATTTGTTATTCCGTTCCAACAGCTCATAAATGTCACGTTGTGCTTTCCAACGAACTTAGAACTGACAACTTTGAGATTTCCAATCAATTACTAGCGAAAGGGTCTTCGAGGGTCTGCATAGGAAAAGATACTCATCTCTCCACTCTTGATGGATGATTTGTCTGATCTCAACATAGGCGGATTAAATTTACAAGAAGGCAAAGAAGAATCTGACCCGCCTGTGCTCTTGGCATCTAAATTATAAGTAGAAAATTTCTTCTGCAATTGAAGATCATCATTTGAGGGCGGCCTTATCTTTGGAGCGCTGAAGGAGTGCGCTTTAGCCTTGGCAGACCTAAGAATTGTGCCTAAGAGCAGGAGAATTTATCCATCTTGCCAATAGGAGAAACCCAATAGTCTCTCGCCTCTGCATAAATGGCAAGAGTTTTCACCCTACCCATTTGGCCATCTACTTAAAATATCCCTGAACTTATTAAATCATAGCACTCAAATACCCCAATCCTAATATAGATAGAGCAACTTCTTTAGTCTCGCGGCTTCGATTGTCCCATCAAGTATTTCCTGCACTGCCTAACCTTCCTTAGACATTCGAACATGGTGAGCCCTTACACGGGCCTGAACCCTGACGAGTGCTTGCATATACCTCAAAGTAACTGCTGCCTGCTTCCATTACCTGTACGACCCCTAAACAATGCCTGGAGCAATCACCAGCCCTTTCAGTGCTCGTAGTGCTCTCCTCACCTGTAAAACCCAAAAACCAAATTGTCCAAAAGAGTGACAATGGACGATTATACTGTAGTTTCAAGCTAATTTTATCTAGCTTTATTTCTATTAGCTTTGATCCATGACTAAGGAAGAATTCATATGGTTGTTACCTGTACATTTTTCCAAGGTCCTCTTGGTTGCCCCTGTTGTTCAATGTATTTTTTTGAAGGGCTTCTTTTATGTGCTGCAAATTGTAACATAAAGGATCTTTTTAGTTTCTAGAAAAATGAGTATATTGTGTAGCTCACAGCTGCCTATGCCATACTAAGATCCCAATAGTGGCATAATTGTTGATTGGAACCGAGATTGCAGAGTGCACTGCCAGAATAATGCATATCATGGAGATATTCCATTTTCACAAACCTTAATACTACTGCCACTGCTAGGAAGCTTTGCATATTTCTTCTGCAATATCTGTTTTAATGTGCCTTTAGGGCTGCTTCAAAGCTTCTAGATAAGATAATATAAATATAAATAAATAAGAACTCGTTGGCAGTAGTTTCCTCCTAGAACTCATTGGCTGCATGTATGCCTACACTTGAGAAGCACATGCTTTAATGATATCACTGAACTTTCAGATTATATTCTTGTATCCAGTAGCATCTAGAGGTTTTAGATAATGTATTGTAGTGATATTGTAAGGCACTATCAAAAACAATGTTGACAGAAGTAAGGATGGGAAATGTGACGGGAAATTTCAGTCATATGAGTTAAATAAGATAATGCCAAAGTTAAATAGCTTCCTTGAAATAAACAGCTTCCTTGAAATGTAAAGTTGATTTATCCCTGATTTTGTATACAAACACTGTGATGACATCAATAATAGATTACAAATAATTTCAATGTTTTTGTGATTTTTAAGCATGCATAAGTGGTCAACTTGTACATGTGGAGATATAGATGTACAACATGGATCTCGATGTTCCGGGTCTGAGTCAACTTGGCTTAGTTGGCGACATATTTGTTGGTGTTGAGGTCATGGATGACAATCCCATACATTTGGAGATGCGTTCCGCAGAGGTATAAATACATGTGTTTTAATATAATTAATATTTAATCTAAATTGAAATGTTAGAAATTAATGAACTTTATTCAAAAAACTTATTTATCAACTTCTTACATTTTATTTATTTTGTTTCATAGGGATCTACGGGATAGAGATCTACGGGTAGCATAGATACTCCCAACATCCACGCAGGGACAAATACTGAGGTAATCAATTGTACATATCAGTTATATAATGTATTGAATTAATCAAGAAATTGTTGTAGATTTATGCTTATATATTTTAATATATGGTACATGCTATATATAGTTTATGACATGTATATTCCTTTTTTTTAACATGCAGGGTGGAGCAGAGCGTAGTGAGGGGTCTGGCACTCGCCCTAGTGCACGGAGGAGACTTCAGTGATATTTTATAGATTTCAAACATTTTAGACATACTTCTGGAGATTTTAGACATGTATATATATTCATACTCATTCTAGACATTATTATTATATTTTTATATATGTCTTAGACACGTGTATTTACAATTATGGATGTGAATATAAGACACCCCCTTATCTTTCATTTTTGTCTCTTGATGATATCATAATAGGTATATAACTAGCAATCGCATGTGTTTCATGAGATGTGAATGCCGAACGGTATATGTTATTTTGATTTAGAGGCATAGTTATCTGAGTTTTACTATCAAGTTCGAATGCTTTTCTGTGAAATGTTTCAAAGATGTTTGTATTGAAAATGGAAAAGGGATTTGCAAATATTCCTAGTCTAAAATAGATAAAGATCACATCAGCTGATCAAATTGCCAATTTTTCCTTGTTTGTGTGTGAGACCTTATGTTGATCAATGTAGTTGAGCAGAGTTTAATTGTGCTTACTACAGTATGGATACAAAACGATCAAAGGCAATGGGCATGCCTGCAGGGTGTTCATCATTCATGCCTCAACACACGGGGTAGTGGGCTTCCAAGTGGAGGAAGTGACATTGGCTGATCAGTACTACAATGTACAGTGTGCCAGGTTGCAGGTGAGTTAGAGACTACTGGATGACATCATAGTCATGAGGTTTTGAATCGTCATCTTCTATACTCTTGGATCAAGGGGGGTTTGTTAGGACTTTTGTTCCAAAGGTTTAGTTTGTTATCATCGTGTATTGGGCATGCTACTCACTTTAGATAATTATATGCTATTCACTTTATATTAGTAAAGTGTTAATATAAATTAGTTTGGGCCCATTGAACCAAATGTAAAGCTTATTTAAAGCCTTAGAAATATTGAAGTAAAAAAATGGAGATTTATTTTGCAAAAGCTTTGTCAAATCATTAACATAGTTTCTTCCATTATCCTATGTATTTTGCCCTAACTCGATTTGATGAATAAACATATTGAAGCTTTATCATGTAATCTCCTACTGATCCTATCATTTGTATCAGAGCAGGTTTGCTTGTACACACAAGATGTTTTTTTGATTTCCCAGGGGCAATACTAATTTGCTTGGTTGCCCTATGGATGGTAGCCTTTTGAAGTGCATATTAGTTTGTAACGTAAAAGCAATTATTTGTTGTGACAGTGCTTTGTGGAATCTATAGCACTACCTTGTTGGTGTAGCACAAGTCTGATCTTCACACAACTCATGCAGCCATACTACTTGCCTGGCATTGATGACAACAACTTTCCACTGTTCCTTAGTTTCCTTCTATACTTCTTCTGGTAGACATGATCTGATCACGTTGATGTGCTGCTTTGTCCATCTCTTGCCGTCCTCGGTCAGTGTCCATGCAGTCTTTGTTGTAATTAATAATTTAATAGTGTTCTGTGTCACTGTCATTTGTTATCAACTCGTATGTATTTTATTTAATCTTTGTTATCACTCCCCATAAATTCTGCACAACGTATCTTTGCCCATTCACATCCAAGCTCTTTGGTGCATGGTTTTGTAATATCAAGCCATAGTTCAGTTTATCTGGTAATTCGGTTGCAGAGTTTTGTTATTTAGAAGTTTATCAGTATTCTTTGTTTATTAATAGTATGTGAGTCTATGATGCTTCTTTTCTGTAGTCTTCCATTTATCAGTAGACTATTGTGATTCCTTGTACATGTTCTAGGTGAATGAGAATTTTTAAGTCAAAGAAGCAATTCCAAGATGATCCAAATTGTGGTAGTAAGACATGTATTTAGAAGCAATCGAATGGATGTTTTTGGGATTATGAAGCCGCACAAAGGAACCAATCAATCATTATGTCAGTAGGAGGGTTACTTCCATTGATTACTTCCATTATGTTAGTAAATGGTTTGTATGTTGCCCAAGACCAAGCCTACCAACCCATTGGACTGTACGAGCTAAATCTGACTTGGTTCATTAAACAACAAATTACCGAGTTCTATTAATGGCAAAATAAGAAGCTAGACCTTACATGGGTAAGTAAAAACGAGTGAATTTTGGCAGAGCAAATTCATTTGTACAAAATTGTACAATTTTTCAAGGCCACCTCGTAAGTTTATCATGTCCATTGATGGAGTACATGCAACTACATAAAGGTCAAGATGTAGGGTATTAACTTGTCAATAATGGCACTTTCAAAGATTTACATGCCAAGTAAAGATGTCGATGATTAACATGTTCACTGCTGAAATACTGATATTGATAGAGTCGTGACTCCCTATTTCAATTTGATGGTACAATATCCACACACGCCCTCAAAAAAACACTAGTAACCTGAAACAAACCATAACCATGTGTTGAAAAAATATATATTAGAAGTTTAATCTGTCTACTTATCTGCTTAAGAGAACATTCTAAACAGCCTTAAGTTCTCCGATTTCTGAAGGCTACCAAAAATGTTTTTTCTGATTACCTTTTAAAATTATTCCAGCTAACTTCACCGTCCAACCATTCTTGGAGGTATGCAAAAGAATTGCATACATGGTTCAAGAATAACTAACCAAAACCCCCAAACGGTGAAGGCAT